>CM052896.1:102326598-102434332 GCA_028534135.1 Potos flavus
CCACCCAGGTATCCCAAATGGAGGGATTTTTGGCAAGAGGATGATGTCTGGGATTTGTTTTAAGAGGAAGCAGGGAAATGCAGTCCTTTAGCAGGGCAACATTGTGCATGAAAGAGAGAATGGATATTGAGGGCCACTAGCCATTAATGTCACAACCATTGAGACTTTAATTACATACATTACAAAAAGTAAGAAAGCAGTGTTCTTCCTTCTGTCTTACTGAATATTGCTAACGTCATTTAGTTAATTGGAAGTAGAATTCCCTTCCTCTAGGAGAGAGTACCTATAGGAGAGTTGGACATCATTATATGGCTATATATGTAAAAACCCTGTTTGGAGGAGATTGTGGGACAATAGTGCAAAGAGTGAGGCATGTGAGATCTGGGATGAGAAGATTTATATTCCAGTCCCAACTCGTCTGCTTACCTGCCGTGTGATCTTGGGTACTAACTGTATCTTTGCTTCCCCTGTAAAATAAGAATAGTAATACATCTATCTATATAACTTTATTTTTTTTATTTTTTTATTTTTTTTAAAGATTTTATTTATTTATTTGACAGAGAGAGATCACAAGTAGGCAGAGAAGCAGGCAGAGAGAGAGGGGGAAGCAGGCTCCCCGCTGAGCAGAGAGCCCGATGCGGGGCTCGATCCCAGGACCCTGAGATCATGACCTGAGCTGAAGGCAGAGGCTTTAACCCACTGAGCCACCCACGTGCCCCTATATAACTTTATTTTAAAGAATAAGTTATGGAATTTGTATGAAACTTCTGTATAAATTATCTCCATTTAAATATTATGGTAAGCAAGATTTGGGAAGTACCCTGCGGTGATTATTTAACATTTTTTGGAGTATGTATGAATATCAAGTTTATATAGGATACTCAGGTACTTTACAGGGTACAGAGAAAAATGAAGAAATTGAAATATCCTGCACATTTAGAAACTGGATTAGCAGTAGAGTCATGCATAAACAAAATTACCCAGTAATACAAGGCAAGGGATTATTAGATGTCAAATGGATTTATAGATGGTTGTCAAATGTCTTAAGTGTGCTGCTGTATAAAATCTTTTACACTATAAAATAAAAAATTAGAAATGATGTTAAGAGCTAAATATGTTGCAATTGTTATAAAGAATAAGTGGTTGATACAGTTGTTTTCCTTTGGGCTTCTCAATGTTATGTACTAAAGATGATAAAATATCTAAGGAGAGAAGACAGCGGTAAATAAGTATATTAATTTTAAGAAAGATAATGTTTGCTTAGTATTTTGGAAGTCAAACAACTTAAACATACAGTATGGAAATTTTTATGTAGTAGTTAAGAGATTGGCTCTGGAACATGAGGTAGCTCGGGTTTGAATTTTAGCTCTACCACCTTAGGAAAGTGCTTAAACCCTTTAAGGCTCAGGTTCCTTCTCTGAAAATGGAGATAATACTACTACTAAATATGATTGTTAGGAGATTTAAAGAGTATATATTTGGGGCGCCTGGTGGGCTCAGTCAGTAGAGCATGTGAATTTTTTTTAAATAATTTTATTTATTTGTCAGAGAGAGAGAGAGAGAGGGAGCCGCATAAGCAGGGGGAGCCAGCAGGCTGAGGGAGAAGCAGGCTCCTTACAGAGTAAGGAGCCCAATGCGGCACTCGATTCCAGGACCCTGGGATCATGACCTGGGCCAAAGGCAGACACTTAACTGACTGAGCAACCCAGGTCCCAAGCCTGTGACTCTTGATCTTGGGCTTGTAAGGTGGAGCCCCACGTTGGGTGAGGAGATTACTTAAAATCTTTGAAAAAAGAATACGTACATTAAATATTAAATGAATATGTGTATGTGTGTGTGTGTGTATGTATGTATGTAGATTTCATAGCACTCACAGTAGTGTTTGGCATGTAGTAACATTTGCTAAGGTCAGGGCTGTTTCCCCCAAGTCAGATAGTGCCAGCACTGGAACCTCATTTTGTTTCTTTCATTAGCTCAAATTGAAAATCCAGAATAAACTGATCCTTTACCTTCTTATTTTGCCATTCTGTATTACAGAATTTCCTATAAGGTGATAATTTCAAAATGCTTTTAATGTTTTACTTTTTAAAAAAATTTTTGTTAGTAATTTTACATGCACTGTGGGGCTTGAACTCACGACCCTGAGGTCAGGAGTCACATGCTCTCCCAGCTGAGCCAGCCAAGCACCTCTGATGTTTTTTACTTCTGTTATAAACAAAACTGTTAATTTCCATTTTGATAAATGAATAAAATAATTTTTAAAAATTTGGTTACATCTCAAGCAGCTAGTGTTTTTATTTGGTACTAGATTAACTGTTTAATTCTGGAGGAATATATCATGTTTTCATTTAATCAAGCCACAGTGGGAGGCTTAATCATGATGGTATAAAGATGAATGTGCTTGAATTATGAGGCCAAAAACATTTTGTCTTAGTCTTTTGAACTTGTTCCTATTAGCCACAAATTCTAATTAGATTTAGTCTTTCTTTATATATTTGCTTTAGGAGGCAAACTCTGACAGGAGACTATATCTTTTCTGGATCCTAAATATGATTTTTCCTCTCCTTGTTCAGAAACACAAATACGCTCTTTTTAAAAATTGTTGAACATTTTAAGACTTTGTGATTTAAAAACTTTTCTGTTTATAGGAATTATATAGGAATCTTGTGAGACCACTGTGCAGCGAGGTGATGATTGTACAAAGAGTGGTATTGAATTCCCGACCTGGTATGTATTTGTCTGTGATGAATGAACAGCTGTGGTCTTTGATAATTATTATTGTTATTTTTTAAGATTTATTTATTTATGAGAGTGAGCAAGCGGGGGAGGGGAAGTAGGTGAGGGAGAGAGAGAATCTCAAGCCGACTCCCTGGTGAGTGAGGAGCCCAAGGTCGGGTGGATCCCATGACTCTGAGATCATGACCTGAGCTGAAATCCAGAGAAGGACACTGAACTGACCGAGCACCCAGGCACCCCAGTCTTTGATAATTATTAATGAAAATGAAGGAACAAAAAGTAACAGTCAATGTGGCATTTTAAGTTAGGAAGATACTAACCCTACTAGAGATGTTAGTGGAAACTCTAAGCCATGTAATACTCAGTTTTTTAAATGATTACCTATCAGGCTATTTGTTGAAGAATAAAAGGTATTTTGGAATTATTATATTTAAAAGGTTATTTTACAAATATAGATGGCTTTTATTTTTTTCTTTGGAGTATATATTGTTGATTCTTAAAATTTGCCTTTCTGTTTTATGTGAAGAGCACTGACCTATGTCTGTGCTGACATTTAACCTGAATCATAGAAACTTAGGTGTGGAAATAACCTGGGAGGTTTGGGCGCATGCTGCTTTGATTTTACTGTTTACTTAGTGTGTGGCCTGGGGAAATCACTTATCTTGTCTGTTTTTTTTTCCCCCCACTTACATTTTCTGACTTCAGTTTTAGTAAAATGAGCTGTTAGATTAAAATGTTTACATTTTCCCACCTTACACATTTGATGATTTAATCAATAGGAAGTTTGCCTATGTTAAACATAATAAGAATACATTTTTAGTGATGGCATTTTCTGCTTATAAATTTTTCTTTTCAAACTTCAAATTTTCTAATTTTCAAGACGTTATTTATTTATTTATTTTAAAGTAGCCTCCACACCCAGTGTGGGGCTCGAACCCACAATCTTGAGATCAGGAGTTGCATGCTCCACCAACTGAGCCAGCCAGGTGCCCCAAGACTTTACTTTTTTAAAAAATTGCATTCATTTAAGTTTCCATTTCTTCTTACAGTGAGGAAGGAAAGTTTACTTAACTATTTATTTTGGCCGATGTGGTGTTTCTGCTACCTTGTAAATTTTGAATTTTCATAATTTAAATTGGCTGTGAGTTTTCACATTTTGAAGTCCTATAATTTTAAAACAGATGAAGTGATTTATTTGTAATCATCTTTAAAAAGAAATTTTGAAGTTGTTAGCAGTATTCCACAGGAACTTCTTGGGGAAAATCAAGAGCAATTGAAACTATTTGAAGAATTTACACTGTGTTACAGAGAAATTACAAAACAATATAGACTTATTCATGTCTGTATTAAAAGGGAGTTATCTGAATCCTAGAGTTACCTTCTAAAGAATAATAATTACACAGGAAAGTAACTTTTTGATTTTATATTTTCCATAATATTTTAGGAAAAAATGGTAATCCAGTGGCAGAAAATTTCCGAGTAGAAGAAGTAAATTTATCAGATAATATCAATGAAGGACATGTACAAGTGAGAACTCTTTATCTTTCTGTGGATCCTTACATGGTAAGAATCAGGATTTTGTGACTTGGTGAAAATTAATTTTATTTTCATATTTTTCATGTTACATCTCAATTTTATTGTGTAATCCTTATGATTAATAAACATTTGAGCAATTATATCTTGATACCTGGGAATTAAAGATTGCCTTTGTTTTTATTCACTAGTGTTATCAAGGAATGTTGTAGAAGAATGTTTTCATAATAGTAGTACATGTGGTTAATCAGGTTTTCAGATCACTTCCCAGTAGTAAATAAAGCTTGAAGATAGTAGATTAAGATTGGAAATTCTCTCAGATTGATCGAGTTTACAATGCAGGCTCTGTATAAGACTTTATTCTATTTGGTCTCTCTTTTTTTTTTTTAAGACTTATTTATGTATTTTAGAGCAGTGGGGAGGGGCAGTGGGAGAAGGAGAAAGAAATTCAAGCAGACTCCGCACTGAGCCCGACATGGGGCTTGATCTTATGACCCTGAGATCATGACCTCAGCCAAAACCAAGAGTTGGGTGCTTAACCAACTTCACCACCCAGGCACCCCTCTAGTTGGTCTCTTTTTGAAGGATGACTCACTTTTAGAGAAAGGAGATTTATTGAAAGATACTGTTTAGGATTGCAGCTGAGAAGCCTTCAGGCACGTGGACTTAGACAGTTTTTGCTTCTCCTTTTCCTATACAAATGCATTTTATTTCATTTTCTTGCTTGATTAGAACCTCCAGTACGGTGTTATATAGAAGTGGTGAGAGTGGAATCTTTATCTTGTTCCTAGATCTTAGGGAGAAAGCATTCAGTCTTTCACCATTAAGTATGATGTGGGATTTGGTAGATGCCCTTTGTCCTCCTATAGGAGATGTCCTCCTATTCCTGATTTGATTCCTGGTTTGTTGAGTGTTTTTATCATAAAGGGATGTTGGGTTTTTTTTTTATTGTGATAAGATACATATAACAAAATATGCTATTTTAACAATTTTTAAATGTATAAATCAGCATCATTAAGAACATTCACAATGTTGTGCAGCTACAACATTTCCAGAACTTTTTCATTGTCCAAAACAGAAATTCTGTGCCTATGAAATAATAAAGTCCTCCTTACTCCTTCTCCTCAGAAGCAGTTTTAGATTTTGTTATATGCATTTTCTGCTTCTATTGAGATGATCTTGTGGTTTTTGCTTTTTAATCTATTGATATGGTTTATTATATTAATTTTTAGATGTTAAATCAGTCTTGCATTCTTGGAATAAATGGCACTTGTTATTGGTGTATAATTCCTTGATGTGTTGTTGGATTTATTTATTGTTTTTAAGATTTTACTTATTTATTTGAGAGAGAGAGACAGAGATAGCAAGAGAGATCACAGGTAGGGAGAAGAGGGAGAAGCGGGCCCCCTGCCCAGCAGGGAGCCTGACTTGGGGCTTGATCTCAGGACCCTGGGATCATGACCTGAGCCGAAGGCAGACAGACACTCAACCAACTGAGCCACCCAGGTGCCCCTGAGATTGATTGATTGGTTGACTGATTTAAAAGAGAGAGCGAGAGAGAGAGAAAGAGAGAGTGTGTGTGTATGTACAAATGGAAGGAGGAGCAGGGGGAGAGGGACAAACAGATTCCATGCTAAGTGCAGAGACCCATGTGGGGCTCAATGCGAGTGACTGAGCCACCCAGGTGCCCTGATATGGTACTAGATTTAGTTTGGTACTATTTTGTTGAGTTTTTTTTTTGCATCCGTAAGGTTATGAGACTATATTCATGGTCTATTGTTTTCTTGTAATGTGTTTGCCTGACTTTGGTATTAGGGTACTTTGGGCCTCAGAGTGGGTTGGGAAAGGTTCCCTCCTGTTCTATTTTTGGAACAGTTTTCGAAGAATTGGTATTCTTGAAAAGAATGGTAGAATTCACCAATGAAGCTGTCTGGCCTGGGCTTTTCTTCTTGGGGAGTTTTTTTTTTTAAAGATTTTATTTATTTATTTGACAGAGAGATCAGAAGTAGGCAGAGAGGCAGGGAGAAGCAGGCTTCCATCCCAGGACTTTGAGATCGTGATCTGAGCCGAAGGCAGAGGCTTTAACCCACTGAGCCACCCGGGCACCCTTCTTCTTGGAGAGTTTTAAAATTACTAGTTCAATATCTTCATTTGTTTTAGGTCCACTAGGATTTTCTGTTTCTTCTTGAGTCAGCTTCAGTAGTTTGTGTCTTTCTGGGGATTTGTCCATTATATCTAAGTTGTGTAATTTATTGGCATATAGTTCTTAGTATTTCCTTATAATCCTTTTTTCTTTCTTTTTCTTTCTTTCTTTTTTATTTCTGAAAGATAGGTAGTAATACCCTTTCTTTCATTCCTGATTTTAGTAATTTAAGTCATGTCTATTTTTTCTTGGTCAGTTTAGCTAAAACATTGTCAATTTTGTTAATTTTTTGAAGGATCAACTTTTGGTTTTGTTGATTTTCTGTATTGTTTTTCTATTGTCTATTTCATTAATTTCTGTTCTTTGTACTAGTTTTACAGCTTCCTGTGAATATTTATGTAAGATAAAAGTTAAAAGAAAATCAGGATAGCTTATTCAATAAACTGTGTTGGATCGGTTGACTGTATACTTTTGGGAAACAATTACATTCTTAGCTCAACCCTTCACTAGAATGAATTCCAAGAGATAATAAAAAATTAAAGAAAAAATGAAACTATAAAAAATTTTAGGGGGCACCTAGGTGGCTTAGTTATTAAGCATCTGACTCTTGATTTCAGGCCATGCATTGGCTCTGCACTGGGCATGGAGCCTGCTTAAGATTCTCTCTCTCCCTCTGCTCCTTCCTCCTCCCTCTACCCCCTAGCGCATCTTGAACTCTCTAAAAAATATATGTATATGTCTGGGTAAACAATTGAATGATGTTGGGGAATGAAAGACTTTGTAAGAATGACAGCAGACCCAGCTAATATGAAAAAACATGATTGATAAATATGACTATTTTAAAAACACGGTATTTTGTAAAACACAATAAAATAGCATGTACAAAATGAAAAGATACATGGCAAACTTAGAAAAATTAGCAATATAAATAAGGAAAAAGATGATAATGATTGACACACAGAAAGCTCCTATACATTAGTCTGTGAAAAGTAGAAAGTTGGCTAAAGAAACAAAAAAACAATTTTATAATCTCTTTCTGTATTACTGTTTCTGTACTGTCTACTTGCCTCCTCCTTTTGGCTTTTAAAGTGCCCTTGTAAGGGATAAAGAAAATCCATACCTCTTCTCAGGCTTCATTTATAGTGGATACCCAATGGCAGTGCCATGTTCTGCCAGGAGAGTTGTAGCTTTGGGAAAGCTCCTCTTCTCTCTGATTCAGAGGTGCAATTCAGCCTCCTTCAGTGACACCAATCACACTTGATTATACTAACAGTGGAAAGCAATTCGATGATTTCATTTAAGATTCTTCCCTGGTGTAGGAAGAAATTTTTCTTTATGGGCTAGAGAAATGAGGCGGTGATTGGTCTAGAACATTCTAAATAGACAGATGTTCAAGTTGATACAGAGGGCTAAATTAAGTCACTAATTTCCCACAGACCTAGAGATGCTCCACCTTTCAGTGGCAGTTAAGACAAGCTCAAACTATGGCCCTCAATACTCTAGACTGTGCTAAGCAAATCACGTGAGGAGAATACCACAAATTCAGAAGAAAAACGACAGTGCATTATTTAGTATTTAGAGTCAATTCTTGATGATGACTGGCTTGAATTTTTTAAGACTTCAACACTTCAATGTAGAAGACATAGCTCAGGGCAGTAAGGATTGCACATGCCCTGATGAACAAAATGTAAAGCATATCATTTAAGCCCAGGATAATAAGTACAAAGTAAATTAAGAGAATAAAATTTGCCAAAATAAAGCCAAGGTTCAAGGTTAGAAGAGTTTTAAAAATCAAACAGAGTAGTCCAAAAGGAATATTTGAAAAGAAGCAGAAAGGATGTATTTTTCACAGCATTCTTTAAGTTGGAATAAACTTCCTATTTAGCAGAATTCCCTCTGAGAGTCTTACAGTGAGAGAAATTTATGACCCAAAGATTTTAGGAGAGATGATGAGACAACTAAGATTATAACATGGATTGGATTCATGACTTCCACTTCTAAATACCCCCAACCCCAAAACAACAAAAACAGAAAACCTCTTTTTCCTCCAGGGGAGTATATAGCTTCTCCATCCACTCATTTCATGCTACAAAACACTGAGTTTTTCTTGAGAATTTTGTCTCTTTGTTCTCTGTATTCATTCTGTCAGTCAATCTCAGGTCCTGCGAATCCTACTTCTAAGTACATCTCAATTCAGTCCACTTCTCTGTAAACTCCAAGGACATCTCCCTAGTCCAAATCACCATTGTTTCTCTCCCAGTGGGGTTTCCTTGGATACAATCCCCCTTAGATGGTCTTTCACACTGCAGCCAGAATGATATTTTTACCATAGCAACTAATCATGTCACCTATATGTTTAATGGCTTTCCTTTAGTCTTGAGATAAAGACTAATTAATGATCTGGATGTGGTCTAAGATGCTCCATAGTCTGGTCCCTGTTTGCCTGCCCAGCCTTACCATCCTGTACTTTACTTCTTCCTCTTGTACTCCGGCCACACTGGGCCTCTTACTTGTGTAACACACTGGTGGCCCTTTTTGCTTAAGCCTTATATTAGTCATGTTTTATCCTTTTCTGTATTTTTTTTTATTTGCATTTATTCTGTGCAGAATTTACTCCGGGGCCATAAGTTTTTGTTTTCTTCAGTTTCTTCTGGGATATCTTTTTCTTCTGTGCAACTTCCTCTTCTGGTTTAGGGGCAGACTGCTCTTTTTCAGTAGGGATCATCTCAATGTGGCAGGGAGAGCTCCTGTATGCGTTAATCTGACCAGGAGCCCTGTAAGTTCTATGGCGCATCTTGGGGGCTTTGCTCACCTGGCTGCGCTCAATAACCAGAGAATCAACATCGAAATCCTCAAGTTCAGCATTACTCTCTGGATTGTTAAGCGTATGTAGTAAAAATGCACCACTCTTCTTGGGCCACCGACCTTGTGTCCAGCCCCACTCTGTGGCCTGGGCACACCTACCAGCTCCACCATTGTAGCGACGGAATGGCACACACGGCTTTGGCAAAGTGACGTCTTTTGGATACTTGGTGGCTTCTCAGATATGTGTACCCTTGATGGCCTGGGCAATTTCACGTGTGTTCTTAAAGTGAACACGAAGATTTGAACCTCTTGATTTGCATGATTTTGTAGGGTCTTTTGGGTCAAGCAAATAGCAAACTGTTTTCAGAGGTCACCTCAGGCCGTTTAGGGGAAGAGATCTTTTCTGTATTTTTTAATGCTTTCATATCTTAGGGGTCTTCCAAATCCTGGAGAGACTGCCCCTACCAGCGTATTTTTAGAGATAACAAACATCTTGCCTGGAACATACCAACCACCTGCTTCCTCTAACTCTCACACACCAAGCTAATATTTTCCCTGGCCCAAATCACCAAAGTGTCAGATGCGAGACAACTAGGGACCATCCCTATAAGCCAGAGCCCATGGAAATTTTCAAACTGTCTAATCCTAAACTTGCTCAAGTTTGTCTACTCTATCTTGCCCATTTCTTCCCCCTGAAACCACAGTAAAGACTCTGGGCCGTTAAAAAAAAAAAAGCCTGGGCAATCCTGTCCCGTTGCTGCTTTTTCTTCCTCACTAACTCTAGTGCTTCCCTGTGCGGCCCTGTGTGGTATGGTGTGCTCCTCCTCCTGGGAATTACAAGCGATTAACTCTTCCTTCAAGGCAGCTGTCCCCATGTCTGTTGTTTTACTATACCTGACTAAAAATCCTGAGTACAGGGTGCCTGGGTGGCTCAGTTAGTTAAGCAACTGCCTTCAGCTCAGGTCATGATCCCGGAGTCCCAGGATCAAGTCCTGCATCAGGCTCCCAGCTCTGTGGGAAGTCTGCTTCTCCCTCTGACCTTCTCCTCTCTCGTGTTCTCTCTCACTCTCTCTCAAATAAATAAATAAAATCTTTAAAAAAATAAAATAAAAAAAATAAAAATCCTGCGTGCAAGTTAAAACAAGCCTATATACATATTCTCCCTCTGTTTCCCTCCTACCTATCTCCCATTACCTGACCAACTCCTGTTATTCCCTCAAAGCCTGCATTAAAAGGATTTGCTTTGGTAAATTACCTTGAGCCCTCAGACTAGTCCTCTCTCTCTTATATTTTCTCAAAACAGGACCTTGATCTATATATAGCATTTATCCCAGTTGTAATGAAGAATTACCTGGGTAGTTATTAGATGTCTGTCTTTCCTAATAAAGAGTAAACTTATGGAGACAGAGGTCTTTTTTTTTTTTTTTTAAGATTTTATTTATTTATTTGAGAGAGAGAGAGCGCAAGCAGGGGGAGGGGGAGAGGGAGAAGCAGACTCCCCGCTGAGCAAGGAGCCCTAGGTGGGGCTCGATCCCAGGACCCTGGGATCATGACATGAGCTGAAGGCAGATGCTCAACTGACTGAGCCACCCAGGCGCCCCTGACAGAGATCTTATTTATCACTGTATCTCCAGTCACTAGCATGGTGTTAATATTAATTAAAGGAAAGAGGGAAGAAAATCATCTTGGTTGCTTTTACTAGACATTGTTTTTAAGAAGTATGTATTCAAATTCATAACTAATTTTAATCACCATGTATACACAGTATTACATAGTTGTATTTAATGTATGTAACTACTTTGATTTGATATTTAAGTGACTTTATGTCCATACTTTAATATGAAAAGCCAGTCCAAATATCATTATTTTGGTGGTTATATAGTATTCTATTGTGTTGACATCATTTGCTTACCTATGGAGAATTACTTGCTTCTATTTTCTCTGTTGGCCTTTTTTAAGGGTCAGGTCCTTGGGGGGGGGCACCTGGCTGACTCAGTCAGTAGAGCATGTGACTCGATCTTGGGGTTGTTCGAGCCCCACTTTGGGTGTAGAGATTTACTTTAAAAAATAAAAATAGGGGCGCCTGGGTGGCTCGGTCATTGAGCGTTTGCCTTCGGCACGGGTCGTGGTCCCAGGGTCCTGGGATTGAGCCCTGCATCGGGCTCCCTGCTCTTTGGGGAGCCTGCTTCGCCCTCTCCCACTCCCTCTGCTAGTGTTCCCTCTCTCGCTGTCTTTCTCTCTGTCAAATAAATAAATAAAATCTTTAAAAAATAATAAAATAAAAATAAATTACCTTTAAAAAGGAGAGAAAGAAGGTCAGGTCCTTGGTCTGGCAGTATTCAGTGGCTGTTGCACTTGCTCTCTAAGAATACTTGGGAGGGGCACGCTAGCAGAAGTGTAGTAAGTATATTGTCATAGAAGTTTCTGCCTCAATTCCCTGTTTGGTCCTTTTCCCTGGTGAATTGAACTATATCACGCGGGGCCCCTTAATCAAGTAGCCTCCTATCTTTTCTATCTCCCACACTGTATGCCTCTACATCTTGACCTTCATGAGTGAGCAAGAGTGAGCCACAAAGAAGAGAGTCTTGACTGCTTCCCAGAGATATCTTTAGCTCTAGTCCTGTGGAAAGGTGTGGTGCTGCTGTGACATTTTGTCTTCGTAGAATAAAGAGAACATCTACCTGAGGTTGGGGGGTATGGTGTAATGCTTGGTCTGAATTTGTGATGAAAGACAGTGTAAAAATTGTTTCATTTCTTCTTGGGTTATTTCCATGGAGGAAGCAGAATCGCTAGGTCAGTAGAAATGAGTAGTAATATGGTCTATATGTTGCCAGTTTGTTTTCTAGAAAAAATGTACAGTTTTATAATAGTAACATGTAAGTGTATGTGATTTGCCACAATCCATTGAATGCACTGACACAGTATCTTGTATTATTTTTGCTAGTGTAATGTAATAGTACCTACTTTTCTTTAATTGTTTAAAAATTTTAACAGCTTTGTTGAAATATAATTCATCTGTCATACAGTTTATACATTTAAAGTGTACAATTCAGGGGCATCTGGCTGGCTCAGTCAGAAGAGCATGCAATTCTTGATCTGGGGGTTATGAGTTCAAGCCCCATGATGGGTGTAGAGATTACTAAAAATAAGTAAAAAATAAAGTGTACTGTTAAGTGGTTTTTAGTGTGTTCACAAAGTTGTGGACCTTTCTAATTATACTTCTTTACTGATTGGGAGAGGGGATACATCTTTTTTTCAGGATAAAAAATAACTGAAAGGAAGATACAATTTAAGATAAATATAATTTGTTTGACTAAGACTTAATTTAACATTACTGACTATATACCTTTCTTTTAGTCACGAGGTAAATTAATAAACTGGCCAGTATTATCAGGCAGAATTATCCTAATCGTTTTTCTTTTTTAGCGTTGCAGAATGAATGAAGACACTGGTACCGATTACATAAGAGCTTGGGAGCTGTCTCAAGTGGTTGATGGTGGAGGTATTGGGATTGTCGAAGAAAGCAAACACATAAATTTTACCAAAGGCGATTTTGTGATTTCGTTTTATTGGCCCTGGCAAACCAAGGTTATTCTGGATGGAAGTAGCCTTGAAAAGGTGATGTATAATATACAATATCTGGATTTTCCCCCTGTTTAATTTTTACTTTGTGCATTTGGCATTCAGTTTATCAGGGAAAAATAATAAAAGCCTACATTTTCTTTTAGATAGCTTCCAAAATGTGGAAAACCTTTGTTTCTTTTCCACTGTTGGCCATAACTATATGACAATTCTTAGATTATTAGTGGATGGTGGTGTTTTCTGTATTTTATTTCTCAAATTTTGCATATATAAAATAAAACCTGAATTGTAAGCATCAAAAAATATTTTATGCCAAGAACCAGCAGGCCCCTTAGAGTTGTATGCTTTAAAGTTTCCTGAGAAATTGCCATTTGACTTAAGAAATACATTTGGTTTGTTCTTGAAATTACTTTTTCTATCAAAGTCCTGAGTTCAGTTTCTGCTGTTATTTGAATTGTGTGAAATTACCAATATTTGTCTGTTTTCACCTATGAAACCTGGCAGCTTCATGTAATTCAACCTAATATATGTCATCAGGGAAGTTACTTTATGCCTCTGACCCTTAGTTTCCTCATGTGCAAGATGAAAATAGTAGCTCTCTCACAAATGAGTGTGGAAATTAGATGCTATGAGAAATATGACTAAGACTTTCTTAAAAGTTTTATACAATTTTAGTACTTTTTTTAAAAGATTTTTTAATTTTTTAAATTTATTTGAGAGAGGGAGAGCACAAGCGGGGCAGGGGAGGGGCACAGGGAGAGGGAGAAGCAGACTCCCCGCTGAGCAGGGAGCCCAATGCTGGGCTCCATCTGAGGACCCCGGGACCATGACCCAAGCCGAAGGCAGATGCTTAACTGACTGAGCCACCCAGGTGGTTTTATTATTACAAATTCTTATCAGTTAAAGGTGACTATTAAGATACAAATGACATGTGGCAGACATTATACAATAATTTTCAGCTTAATGGTACTAGTGAAATATATTTAATTAGAAGTTTCTTAGCAGGAAGTGAAAAAGAAATATGCAGCAGGTTCTGGTTTTCCCCGTCATTGTGCTGTGGTGGGAAATGGAGCAGTTGGGGAGAGCTTAAAAAGGGCTTAAGGCACAGGTATTAGAAATGAGGAAGAGGAATTCAGAACGGATGGAGAAAGGATATTTGCCAAACACAAACCTATCTTTCAATGTTTTATATTGGCTTTACTAATAAATAACTATTACCTACATGAAATATTTCTGCGTAGACCTCTCTGAGTATCGTTGACTTTAACATCTCAATTACTTTTATATATACACTAGATTTAACTTATAGCCGTTTAAGACTGCTGAATACAAACTGCCATTTTATTTGTTTATGACAGTTTAAGTACAAATCCAATTAAGGTAGTGAATCTTAATTACTTTTGGTGGATTATTAAATTTTTACCAAAATTATTCAATTCCTTAAAAAATCATTATAAAATTTTTATGGTAGGGAGTCTTTTCATATCATTTCTCTTTATCCAATTCTCCCTAACTTTATAGATAAGAAAATAGACACAGAGAATGTAGAAGTATAATTAATTATTGATAGGTCCTGGTAAACATATAAACATAAAATGCTAAAAAGTTGAGAGAATCCTCATTTTATTCTGTAGTTAAACTAAAAGAAATTGTATCACACTTTCCTTATATTTTTATGGTACATTTTAAGCATCAATAATGACAACTGTTGGGGTTTGAGCTGATTTTTATATAGATAAATGTTTACTTTGGAATTGCTCAGAGTTTTTAAAACCTTCCAACTCTGTGTAATGTTTTCCCCTTAAATATTTCTTCTCTAATTTTTATATACTTGGGGCATTGACAAGAAAGAATGGTTAGTATCTTTCATGTGGGAATTCCTTAAAGTTTTTGTTTGTTTGTTTTACTATAAAGAGAAGTAATATTCATTTCTTTTTTACTTTGTACAAGTAAATTATAGAATTTTAGCAAGACTGAAGAATGGCTCACTGTTCTAGAAACCATATTGGGTTCTTTTATTAGTCTGCTTGGAATGCCATTACAAAATACCATAGACTGGGTGGCTTAAACGACAGAAATTTATTTTGTCACAGTTCTGGGGGCTAAAAGTCTGAGATCTACATGCTGGAAAATTTGGTTTGTAATGAAGCCTCTCTTCCTGGCTTGGAGTTGGGTGCCTTTTTGCTGTGTCTTCACAGGGCATTTAGCCTTTCGTTTGTGCACGTGCAGAGAAAGAGCTCTGGTGTTTCTTCCTCTTATCAGGAAAAAGTCCTGTTGGATTAGGGCCCCTTCCTTAGGACCTTATTTAACCTTAATTATCTCTGTAAAGGCTCTGTCTCCAAATATAGTTACATTAAGGATCAGGTCATCAACATAAGAATTTGGGGGGACACAACAGTCCATAACAGGTTGTCAACCTTGTTGACTTAAAACAGGAATTCCTAGTATTATTTTTTAAAGTTATATATTTTATTTTAGGTAGACCCACAACTTGTGGATGGACACCTTTCATACTTTCTTGGAGCTATAGGTATGCCTGGTTTGACTTCCTTGATTGGAATACAGGAAAAAGGTCATATAACTACTGGATCTAATCAGACAATGGTTGTTAGTGGAGCTGCTGGTGCTTGTGGATCCTTGGCGGGGCAGGTAAAATTTCTGAGAATTAATTTGATTTTCTAAAAAAGTGGTCATAATCAAATTTCTGGATACATGTATATAGTTTAAAATATAAAATTGAACAAATTTATAATATTATTTTACACATTTTGGGTAGAAATGATGTTTTTATGTGCTTAGACTCTCTTCATAACAACATGAAAAATGTAGATTTTTGTATCTTGTTCTCTATTAACCGAATACAGACGTGGTAAATTCTAGAGCATTGCTTTAATCAATATGAGGAAGAAGCTCATAGAGTACCTATCTGGAATTCATGAATTAAAAGACGAACTCATATTTTTGAAAAGAATCTTCAAATTAGAGAGCACTTACTGGGTTCTAGAAATATAGTAAGGATTATGATAGAATTTTAAAGTAAATTGTTTTATGAATAACAGCCTTTATGGTGTGAAATCCATTGAAACAAAACATTTTATCATAGTAGTGATTTTAATTCCTCAGAGGCCTGAAAAATATTGAACTGCAAGATAGTGATGTTTTGAGTCTGACTATTCCTTTTATGAAATCAGCTTTAAATTGTGTGATTTTAACATTAAAACTAAGTCTAATGTTAGTCAATCTTCATTTTTTTAGGAGTGACATTATATCTAGTCTCAATTTCTTTAGTTTCAAATTACTTTAAGCCAGCATTTCTGTAATCAAACCTAATTGTGATGAATACTCTCATATACTTGTAATATCTTGTGTGCTTTCACATTTTTACACTTAAATTTGGCAACAGAAAATTGTTTAATTTTTAAAAATGTCCCCCCAGATTGGCCATTTGATGGGCTGTTCCAGAGTGGTGGGAATTTGTGGAACACAGGAGAAGTGCCTCTTTCTGACCTCAGAACTAGGCTTTGATGCTGCAATTAATTATAAAAAGGGAAATGTTGCCGAACAGCTCCGTGAATTATGCCCAGCTGGAGTGGATGTTTACTTTGACAATGTTGGTGGTGACATCAGTGATACAGTGATAAGTCAGGTTGTGTGCTGATTTGATTGTTATAAATTTGAATACTGTATTTTATTTGATGTACTATCTTTTTACCTGATACCAAGAAAAAAAACTCTATAAAATTCTAGGGTTTATTGTGATTGTAATGTAATGATCAGTATTGTAATTAAATGACACTGAAAAGCTTGCTGACAGGTACTTCCATTTGCTTGCAGATTTGCACATGAGCATCAATTTCAGTTCTTTGCTAGCAATATTATATATATATATATATATTTTTTAAGATTTTATTTATTTATTTGACAGAGAGAGAGAGATCACAAGTAGGCAGAGAGGCAGGCAGAGAGAGAGGGGGAAGCAGGCTCCCCGCTGAGCAGAGAGACCAAGGCGGCTCTATCCCAGGACCCTGAGATCATGGCCTGAGCCGAAGGCAGAGGCTTTAAACCACTGAGCCACCCAGGCGCCCCGCAATATTATATTTTTTACCTGCAATTTATTTTTGTCAAAAATTAGTTGTAGGGGTGCCTGCCTGGCTTGATTGGTCAGGCATGTAACTCTTGATCTCAGGGTTGTGAGTTCTAGCCCCATGTTGGGTATAGAGATTACTTAAAAATAAAATCTTAAAAAAAAATTACAGTTGTATTGTTCAAATGGTGAAATTTTGGTCCTAATTCCCTATCAGTTAACTCACAGCCATGGCCTCTGACTTTGGGTAGGGAAAGGATTTTCATAGATTACAGGTATTTATATATTTTATTGACAATGTTATAAAATATGAACATTAGCTATTAACACTGCATTGTCTTTTACTATATGTAAAATTATTTGCAGTTGAGGTTAAAATATTTAAATCCAAGGAAATACTTTGCTGCTACTACTAACAATAGCAACAACAATGGCGGCACAAGTGTAATTCTTTTGCACATTACCAAACTCTCATTTACCTCTATGTTCCTTTGGAGGGGACTTGTTTCCTAGCTAATTAAAACTCTTAAATACATATCGGGCATAAATCTTCAAAGCAAAATCAATTAATTGGCACCAAGTGATTAAATACAATAATCAAGGAGGCTTTCATTGAAGCAGCCATAAAATCAGTAAACATAGCAGAAGCATGTATCTTAGGGTATAATCATCAGTTTTCTCTGAACAGATGAATCGGAACAGCCATATCATCCTGTGTGGTCAAATTTCTCAGTACAACAAAGATGTGCCTTATCCTCCTCCACTACCCCCTGCTGTAGAAGCAATACAAAAAGAAAGAAACATCACAAGGTATGGTCTCCCCTTTTCCCCTTATTACCAGATTCATGAGTTTAAAGATCATAGATGTATATGGAATGCATTGTTCTTCATATATAATTTTTCCTTATTTTTAAAAAAGATTTATGTATTTCAGGGAGCGAGAAAGCATGCTTGTGTGCACAGTGGGGAGGGGCAGAGGGAAAAGCGGGAGAGAAGCAGACTCCCTGCTGAGCGTGGAGCACACTGCAGGGCTTGATCTCATGACCCTGAGATGATGACCTGAGTCTAAATCAGGAGTCAAGACACTCCGCCAACTGAGCCACCCAAGCGCCCCTATAATTTTTCCTTATTAAATAAAACTTGAAAATATACATTTTAAGCCAGTTCAATATTTAGGTTTTTGTGAAGTAGCGCCCTGGAAGAAAACTTTCTAAAAAATGCATCTGTTCTATCTATCTTTTGCAAGTCTTTTTTTCCCCCAAGTGATAGAACTCAACTCACATTGGCTTAAGTGCAAAGGAGATTTATTGGTTCCTGTTTCTGAGAAGTCCGGTATTAGTATTGACTTAGATTTGGCTGGATAAAAGGTTTGCACAGTGGCATCACCACTCAGTTTTTCTCTACCTCTGGGCTATGCTTTATTTTGGGTTGGCTCTGTTCCCTCGCAGGCTCCCTTGCAGCATAGCAAGAGGATGACTGTTATCTCTAGTCCTATACGGGTTAGCAACCCAAGCAAAAAGAGAACAGCTCTCTCCTCTCCGTGTTGTTAAGTCCCAAAGCTGATACTTACTGGCTCAGACGGGCCTGGCTTTGGTCACAGGAGGGTGGGGAAAGGATATTACCCACAAACTAAAATCACAGTGCTAATTACCAAACAAGAGTTCTGGATGCTGGCCAGACAACAGAAGTCCACTATACTTACTCCTGTAACTACGCCTAAAACTGTATTTGACCAGACTCTGTGTGATTAAGTTCAAATGTTTGAAAGACTAACAGATATTAGAGTTCTGGAATGATTTGGTGTTACTATTTCACCCTCCATAGTTTCTGATCATTATCCTTTTCTTCCCCACTACAGAGAAAGATTTCTGGTGTTGAACTATAAGGACAAATTTGAGTCTGGCATTCTACAGCTGAGTCATTGGTTTAAAGAAGGAAAACTAAAGGTAGAACTTGCTTCTGTTCTCTATCAATATCATTTGTCTGCTACTTAAGATACTTTTATGTTATTTGAATTTATGATAGCAAACATTAACTTCATAATAAAAATTCCTACAAAATTGTACTAAATATTGTAAATTAAGTTTTACTCCCAGGTGAGTATAGCATCCTAATTGAGAAACTCTCTCCTGTTAGTCCCTTTATCTAAGATTTCATTAACCTTTACATTTCTTAGACTATATTACAAGATAAATACATGTTTTTTTCCAAATTTTAATATTCATTACTTTAACAAATATTTATGGAATGCTACTATGTGTTAGAAGCTGTGCTTTCTCAAAAATCTTATAAGCACCTCCTTGTACCCCTAACCTTCTACCACCATACTTCTTTTGTTCCTTGATATTCTGATATATCTTGGTTGCTGGCTGAAAATCAAGAGTTACTAATCTGGGATCTAGAGATCCTGACCTAGAATGTTCTTGAAACTTGCAAATGATAGGCAAAGTTATATGTGTGTGTGCTTATGTTTATGTACTTTGTTTTTTGGAAAGAGGTTGTATAGTTCGTGATATTACCACTTGAAGATCAGACAATGGGAAAAAAGGATTTTATTTTTTTATTTTTAAAAGATTTATCTACCTATTCTAGAGAGAGAGAGCACGTGAGCTGTGGGGAGGGGCAAAGGGAGAGAGAGAGAATCTCAGGTAGACTCCCGGCAGAGCCCGGAGCCTAGAGCTGATGCCAGACTCAGTCCCACGACCCTGAGATCATGATCTGAGCTGAAATCAAGAGTCAGGTGCTTGACTGATTGAGTCACCCATGCGCCCCAAGAGGATTTTATTTTTAAAAATCATCTCATAGGAAACTTTTCTGTGCTACCTCCACGAAATGAATATCTATTTTTAGATAAAAAGTGCTAAATAAGGGCACCTGGGTGGCTCAGTGGGTTGAGCCTCTGCCTTCGGCTCAGGTCGTGATCTTGGGGTCCTGGCATTGAGCCCCGCATCGGGCTCTCTGCTCATCAGGGAGCCTGCTTCCTCCTCTCTCTCTGCCTGCCTCTCTGCCTACTTGTGATTTCTTTCTGTCAAATAAATAAATAAAATCTTAAAAAAAAAAGTGCTAAATAGTATTGCTGCCCTTTGCAAAAAAGAAGAGTATCACAATTGACTCTGAGCGTCTCAGGAGTTAAAGGCTCTGACACCCTCCCTCTCCATGTAGTTGAAAATCACAATGTATCTTTTGACTCCCCCAAAACTACTAGTAGCCTACTATTGACCAGAAGCCTTACTGATAACATAAATGGTCGATTGCCACATATTTTGTGTGTTATTTGTGTGTTATGTGTAATTTATACTGTATTCTTTTTTTTTTTTTAAGATTTTATTTATTTATTTGACAGAGAGAGATAGAGAGGGAACACAAGCACGGAGGAGCAGGAGAGGGAGAAGCATGCTCCCCATTGAGCAGGGAGCCTGTTGCAGGGCTCATGACCTGATCCGAAGGCCAATGCTTAACGACTGAGCCACCCAGGCACCCCTACATTCAATTCTATTCTATTGTAAAGAATACAATAAATTAGAGAAAAGAAAATGTTATTAAGAAAATCACAAGGGAGGGGCGCCTTGGTGGCTCAGTTGTTAAGCATCTGCCTTCACCTCGGGTCATGGTCCGGGGTCCTGGGATCGAGCCCCACATCGGGCTCTGGAAGCCTGCTTCTCCCTCTCCCACTCCCCTTACTTGTGTTCCCTCTCCCACTGTGTCTCTCTCTGTCAAATAAATAAAATCTTAAAAAAAAAGAAAAGAAAAGAAAATCACAAGGGAAAATACATATATAGTACTGTACTATGTTTGTTAAAAAAAATCTGTGTATAGATAGACCTGCACAGTTCAAACCCATGTTGTTCAGGGTCAACTGTAAATAGATATACTGACCTTAAGAATACTATATGTAGCTATTTTGATTTACAGATCAGAGAGACTATGATAAATGGATTGGAAAACATGGGAGGTAAGATGTAGATTTTTTTATTATATGCATGAGCTCGGCACAAATACTCCCTTTTTCCCTTGAATTCTACTTCCCTGGTGTTTTTTTCTTTTTAAATCATTTCTTTCCTTCCTGTAAAACCATCCTGTAAGGTTTACTTAAATATCTTCATCAAACTCCATTAAAGTTCAGCTTAGTGGTATTTGAGAAGTATTGTTTTCACATTTCAAATCATAAAATAAGTGTTTCTTTGGTTTTGAAACAATTTATGAAAAAATGTAACAATCATGAATGTCATTTAGCTTCTAGGTAACTTTTTCAGGTTGATTGGTTTTATTTATTTATTTGAGAGAGAGAGAGAGTGAGCGGGAGCGGGAGCCAGCAAGCATGGGGGGGTGAGGGAGGAGCAGAGGAGCTGAGCAGGGAGCCAAAACCCCGGGCGATCCCAGGATCCTGAAATCTTGATCTGAGCCCAAGGCAGACGCTTAACCAACTGAGCCACCCAGGTGCCCCCAGGTTGAATAATTCTAAGGTATCATGAGATTATATTAAACAGATTTTCAATATTTAGGTTTCTTTTTTAAGATTTTTTAAGATTTTATTTATTTGAAAATGAGAGTGAGCATGAGCTGTGGGGCAGGAGAGTGGGGAGAGACAGAGGAAGAGGCAGACTCCCTGCTGAGCAGGGAGCCTGCTCTTGGGCTCAGTCCCAGGACCCTGGGACCATGACCTGAGCTGAAGGCAGAATCTTAACCAACTGAGCCACCCAGGCTCCCCAGATTTCTATTATTTTTAATAGTTTTTTTGGGGCACCTGGATGGCTCAGTCATTAAATGACTGCCTTCAGCTCAGGTCATGATCCCAGGGTCCTGAGATCGAGCCCTGCATCGGGCTCCCTGTTCAGCGGGAAGCTTGTTTCTCCCTCTCCCACTCCCTCTGCTTGTGTCCCCTCTCTCTCTGTGTCTCTCTCTGTCAAATAAATAAATAAAATCTTAAAAAAAAAAAAAAGCTTTTGAAAAATTTTTTGCTAACATTTTATTCTCATACTTATTCTAGTCTTCAGACTCTGTAAACAGTGAATATTGAGTTAGATATAAACATTTCTAGTTTGGGTAAAAAGCACATTTTTAAGATATAAATTGGGTTAATTTATCTTGTAACTTTGTCAGTGTTTCACTTGCTTCTTTTCATGACAGTTTCCTTCTAAATATTAAAATCATTGCAGAAATTATTCAAATTAACTGTATGTGTTTCATGTACTGATAAACATGTATGATAGTGATATTTATGTTTTCATATAATCTAGGGTTTTTTTTTTTTCTTTCTAGCTGCATTCCAGTCTATGATGACAGGGGGTAACATCGGAAAGCAGATAGTTTGCATTTCAGAAGAAATCTCTGTGTAATCTGTATAAGCATCTTCATCAAGGAAATACACAGATTTCTTACCGTTTTGCACAAAGATTTTTAAGATACATTAAAAAAATCTTAGAATACAGATAGCTTTTTATTTAAATGTGATCATTGGTAATATTTTCTAGTTGCATAACATAATTTTTCCTATGTCTTCAATATCATATATGTTCTCTATATCCAGCATGATTATTTACAGTAATAGATTGAAGTCAACATGATCTATTTTTCTTTCTTTTACTAAAACTGATACTATATATTATATTCGATCAGATATTCTGAAACCATTGGAGATTTTATATAACTGTTTAATGGATCATACTTTATAAATTGATTTTATAGTTACTAATTTTATTTAAAATAGAATGCTTGAGAAGACGCATAACTCTGAAAATGCTTTACATAATTCTTGAACTGTAACTTGGTATAAGAATAGAATTGGGATGCCTTTTCTATATTGTAGATGGAAAAGAGATTTAATGACAGAGCATGTGTTGGGGCTTGGGGGAATTCAGAGCTTGCCGAGCAGTTTTTAGGATAGGAGAGCAGAGGCTTTGTGTTGAGAAGATAAATAACAGGTCAGTTAGGTTGATGAGACTAGTTTATTACAGAGGATTATCTGTGTTTTGCTAAATAATTTACTGTATAGCCTAAAAACTCAAATATATATTGATAAAAGCATGTTTGTTTTAGGTTAGCAGTTATGTACTGTCAAATTGTGTAAAGATTTTGAGGGCAAATAGGTATAAATGCCACTTGGAAGTTTTAGGTGATTAGAAAGATTTGGCAACAAAGACAGCTTTAGAAAATGATAGGACTAACTTAGCAAATTAACAAATGACTGTAAACATGAATGTTCAATATCTAGTGTACCTCTAAATAAGAGGGTTTGTTTCATTATTATAATCAACCCTTTACAACAATAAAATTGAGGATATTTTTCAAGTGTTGTGCTGGTTTATGGCCACCTTTTTCACCCGGCTATACACTTTTGTCTGCAACATTTGTAGGAAGTAGATTCAAACTGTTAGTAATCAGTCACTCCAGTTGACCTCAGTGACCTCTTTTTTTTTAAATAAAGATTTTATTTGAGAGAGAGTGAGAGCTAGAGAGAGAGAGAGCACACAGAGGGAGGGGGAGACAGAGAAGCAGAATCCCCGCTGAGCAGGGAGGCAACGCTGGGCTCAATTCCAGGACCCTGGGATCATGACCTGTGCAGAAGGCAGACGCTTAACTGATTGAGCCACCCAGGCGCCCCTCAGTGTCGTCTTCTTGTTTTATATACCTTTTCTGGACCTTTTCATCTCCAGAGAGCACTTCATCTGTGGTCTGTATGTTGATAATTCCCAAATCTGCATCTCTATTTCTGACCTCTTATTTGAGCTTAGACCTCCCAAGTAAAATATCCTGTTGGCACCTGGGATAAACTCTTTTATGTACATTACCTTCCTCTTACATGTTTCTACTTTGTTTTTAAATCACCATTGTTTGCGCGCCCAAACTAACACTCTCTCACTCATTCAGGTGCCTGTCATCAAAGCTTGTGTTTCACCTTGAAAATGCCTTTCTTAGAGAACTCAAAGCTTTAATTCCCACTGCTACTATCTTAGTTGAGTTCCTCATCCTTTGGCACACAGCAAGTATTTAAAAATTAGTAATTTCAAAGAGTCTCAACCGCATAAAGCTCTAACATGTCGTGGCATCCAGCCTGGAACTCAAGTGTTCTAGTCTTTCAATCCTCATGTAGGGAACCCAGACTCTAGGGAATTCATTTTACAAGAAAAGTTGTACACCTGAGTCTCAATTTTTACCCCGTCCCAATTGCGGTGCAGAACTAGATTCTGCAAGTTCCCTTCTCAGGCAGCGAAGCGTTGAGGTCCTCTTCAGTGAGAACTTCGATAAAATGTTTCAGTAGTGCTCTCTTTCTCGCTGGCCTCCATTGTAACTAGTTCTGATCTCAGCTGACAGGAAAAACTATCCCATCTGCTGCTGCAAGGAAGCAGTGACGTCACGGCCGGAATGAACTGACCCGGTTTTTCAGGTTTCGCAGACGGCGGGGCCCCAAGTGAGAGAATGAATAGGAGACGGTAGACCACAGCTCCTAGCCTGCTGGGATCCAGCCCGGCCCCCGCCCGCCATCTACGCCTGGGGCGGAACCCCGTGCGGGCGGGGGAGCCGAGGTCCAGCCTGGGGCGAGCGAGTGGGTGTGAGCGTTGGGGGCCGGCCAAACTTCCTGTCCCGCGCTGCTGCTGCTTCCGGCGGGAGCCGGAAGACGCTGTGTGTGGACGGAATTCGGGACCGCCTGACGGCTAGCCCGCTGCCCCGGACGGGAAGGTGAGCTCCGGGCTGGGCCAGGCCGCACCCGCACAGCTAGGGGGTCCCCGAGAGGGAGGGAGCAAGTACGGGCTCCTTGGCGGCTCGGGCCGAGTTCGCCTCTGGGTAGGACAGGGAAACCGCCCCCCCCGGGCACCCCTCCCAGATCTGGCGGGCCCGGGAGCGGCCGGTCTGAAGCCCTACGGCTTCGGCCCTAACCCTCCCTAACCCTCGCGGTGTTGGGACCGATGTTTCTGCTCTTTGCTTGGTTTTGGGGGCAGGGGCTTAGGAACAAGACGGTCCTGAGAAAGCTGGAGTCAGCCGCGAGTCCCTAAGGGCGGGGGCTGCTGGACTGCACCCGCCGCCGGGCCCTGCCCGCGGGCTTTGGGGCCTTACACTAAGGCCATTGCAGAGGAGGAAAGAGGATGCCAAGAAGACTCTGCCCTGGAGATCTCAGCTCAGAGCTACCATCTTCTTTCGTACGTCCACTTACTTCCTGGGTCTAGAAGAAAGGCGGCAGCTCTGAGGGGCTTGGCTGCTGGCTTCTCCTTCGCCTCTCATTTCAAGGCGAGGCTGTGGGCTGTGTTTACAGCCTGTATGCATTCGCTGATTGAGTTTATCCTCTGAAGTTTCTTCAGAGAAAAGAACGCAGTTAGTTTATTAAAGTTTATCCCATTTGCTCACGAGGCCCTGAAATGCATTCATTCAGGCACCATTTGGAAGTTAAATATTACTAACCTGGGACTTAAGAATTTGTACTTCCTCACTTTGGCACATGGGTCAATGTAACATATTTGCGAGGAGAGTAAAAGAAACATTTTGAAATAGAGTCCGTGGCATTTTATTGTTGTTAGGGAGTGAGAAATTCCACTTTGTGTTATTTTAGTGTGGACAGAATAAAGTCAATTGAATTAAAAAGTCTGGATTTAAGTAAATGTCTGATTTTTGACAAGGTACTTAATCTCTGGTGCTTTTTTCTTTCCTGTGTGGGTGAAGAGGCTTACCTATTTATTCAGCAGATAAATCCTGAAAGCTTAGTTTGTTCAAAGTATCATACTAGGTTAATGAGAGTTAGAATGAATAAATTCAGCGACCTTAACCAGTGGAAAAAATATGCATGTAGACAACTAACAGCCAAGGCAGGATGGAATAATTGCTAAAGAGGTGAAACTGTGTTGGGAGCACCAAGGAAAAAACAGATTTGTTTTTCTTGGAGGGAAGGGATCAGTGTTTTAGTGGAGGATAGCATTTGAGTTGGATTTTAAAGGCTGAAAAGGATTTCAAAAAATCACAACTGGATTGGGAGTATTTATTACTGGTCGAAGAACTATTCTAAGCAAAGACTTGAGCACTGAAATAGCCTGGTGTGTTCATTCCCAAAGCCAGGCCATGTGGGCTGGAGTAAAGGGTTAATTGAAGAATATGGACAGTGCTGTAACTGGAACAGTATTTGAGGATGTATTGTAGAATATTTGCAATGCCATGCTTAGGAATTTGACTTGTGTTCTGAGGCACTGAATTTTGAGTGAGTGGAGAAACATAAGCATTTCTGTGTTTTAGAAAGATAACTCAAGTGGCTGCATAAAAAGGTGGATTGAAAAGGGTAATTTTTAGGGCATGGTGACCAGTTAGAAGCCTATTTTAATTGTGTAGTTGAAAGATGATGAGATCTAAACAGGGTATTACAGGAGGAATGAATTTGGGGGAATCAGAACTACTGGGATTATTTAAATATGGAGAATCAGAGACATTATTAAAGACCTAGAATTTGCAGTTGAGTGGGAAGAGGGTTGGGCAATAATTGAAATGGATAATACAGGAAGAAGAACAGGTTTGGTGGTGGAGATGATAATCTGTATTATGGACATTGTTAGGTTTGAGGTGGATATCCGTGGGGAGATACCCAGCAAATGGTTAGAAATGAAAATTTAGAGTTCAGAAGAGAGGTCAGGAGTAGAGACAAAAATTTTGGTATTATTTGCATGTCATTCATTCACTGTACAGATATTTATTCAGTGCCTACTAGGTGCTTGCAGGGAAGTTTGTATGGAAGCCCTTAAATCTCATAGTAAAGCCAACCTTAGAGCTTCACAGTATCAGAAATGACTGTGGAGACCTAAATTCCTTATGAATTACATATAATATTTTGCCAGGCACACTGCTAAGTAGCGGAAGGTAAAGTTGTGAACAAGACAGACTAGTTCCTGCCTTTGTTTATGGAGCTTACAATACACAGGGTAGTCAGACAAAAAATGAATACTATATAATACCAAAGGAATTAGAAATAGCAAGGCGCCTTGGTGGCTCAGTTGGTTAAGTGTCTGCCTTCAGCTCAAGTCATGATCCTAGGGACCTGAGTCCCACATCAGTCTTCTTGCTCAGCTGGGAGCCTGCTTCTCCCTCTACCTGCCCCTGCCTGTGCTCTTTATCTCTCTCTCTCTGACAAATAAATTTTAAAAATCTTAAAAAAAAATTAAAAAAAAAAGGAATTAGAAATAGCAGAAATAGAGAATAAAGTTGGAAGTATGGGGAATCTTCTTTGGATAAGGTGTTCAGACAAAGCCTTTCTAAATGGGTTGATAGTTAAACAGAACCCAGAAGAATGAAAAAAGAGCTAATCAATGTAGAGAGAGGTAAAAGCGTTCCAAGGTAGAAGAAATGACATGTACACATCCCAACATCAGAAAGAGCTTAATTTGTTCAAGGAACTAAGATGGCTGAAGCTTGGTGAGCACATAAGGGAGACTGACTCTGGAGTGTGGTTGGAGAAGCAGGGGAATGGATCACATAGGTTCTTATAGGTCAGGATAAGGAGTTCGAATTTTGTCTAGGTGCATGGGGAAGCCATGTAAGGTTTCAAGCAGGTGAGTGATTTAATAGGACTCTCATTTTAAGATGATATTTACTACTGTGAAGAGAATAGAATGGAGGGAGGCAAGAGTAGAATCAGGGAGACCAGTGAGGTGGCACCAACAGTGGTTTAGGACAGGTACTGATGGGGCCTGAAATAGGGTGGTGACAGTAGAGATAAAAGTAGGTGGATTTGCTTTCTCAATAGGACTTGCAGCTGGACTGGATATTGGGAGCAAAGGAAAGAAGGTAGTAAATATGACTCCTAAATGGGGTGAACGGTGGTCCCATCTTGAGTGGAGGGTTGTAGTGAGTGGGGCTTGCAGGGCATGATGGGAAACACGCTTGGGAGGGAATTCATTTTGGACATGTTAAATCTGAGATATCAAGTTAAAATGTTAAGTAGAGATGTCAAGTAAGCAATTGTATATATATAAGTATGCAGCTCAGAGGAGATATCTGGGCTGTAGATAAAAATTTTGGTGATGAGCACCAGGTGTTGCATGGAAGCATTGAATAACTATTATATACCTGAAACTAATATTATGCTGTATGTTAACTAATTGGAATTTAAATAAAAACAAAATTGGAGACTATCATTTAAAGCCATAAGTTTACACTAGGAGGAGGATGTAGCAAGAAAAGAGAGCCTGAATACTATCCTGAGGAATATTAACATTTAGAGGCTGAGTGCAGGAAGAGTATAGGAGTTAACAAAGGAAACTGGAGGAATGGCAATATGATGTAAGAGTAAAATGAGGAACATGTATCTTGGAAGCAGAGAGTATAAGTAAGTGTTGGAGGAAGGCGGCGGTGGTTCTAAGGGATAATACCAGTTATGGCTTTGGTTGCAAGTGACCAGTTTGCTTCAGAAGAGGAATCTTATAAGGATGTGAGCAGCTCATGAGAGCAAAGGAAATGATGAAGGCCCTGGCTTCATAAAGGACAGGAGTCGGACCAGCCCCATGGGAGGCTGCTAGCAGCATTACTGGCATGAATGGGCTGCTGCAGCAGTTTTCGGCCCTTTGTTACTTCTTTTAGAATTCACATTCTGAGGGAAAGTGTCTGATTTGTTCAATATAGGTCAAGTGTCCAACAGTTGGCGAGCGAAGAAAAGAACACCTTGATCTACAGTCTCAACCAAGGATGTATCCAGTGGGGGAGGGGCAGATCCCCAGACAGAATGTAAATCTCTCACCCAAGCAGGAGAAATTAATGTGGGACAATTAAAAACAGTAGTTATTTGTTGCAAAGGTCAAGTAAGTTGAGGGCTGCAAAGTGTGCCTCAGATTTGGTAAGATGGAGATCTTTGGTAACCTTTACAAGAGAAGTTTTGGTGAAGTGATGGGATTGGATAGTGATTAGAGATTTGAAAGTGGAGACAAGTCTCTTGATAAATTTGGCTCTGAAGGATTGCAGAGAAATGGGGAGGTGACTGGAATAAAAATGAGGGCTGTGGGAATGGAACACCTCAGCAGATCCTGGGAAGGAGGAGGGATGGCCCAGGATGAATCCTATAGTTTCTAAGATTCATTCTGGTTTCACAGTTCTCCATTCCAAATTTCTTTCATTAGTACTTGTTAACCACTTTGTTGTTAGAATTTAATCAACTTCCATAGTATGCTAAATAAGGATATAAAAAGTTACTTTTTTTTTTTTTTTAAGATTATTTAATTGTCAGAGTGTGTGTGTGCATGCACACAAGTAGGAGTGGCAGGCAAAGGCAGGAGCAGGCTCTCTGATGAGCAAGCTCTCTGATGAGCAAGGAGCCTGATGCGGGACTCAATCCCAGGCCCCTGGGATCATGACCTGGGCCCAAGGCAGATGCTTCACGGACTGAGCCACACACACGTCCCTAGTTACTTTGTTTTTCTTTCCCTAGGACTTTTTTTTTTTTTTTTTCTTAGATTTTATTTATTTGTCAGAGAGAAAGAGAGAGTACAAGCAGGGGGAGTGTCAGGCAGAGGGAGAAGCAGGCTCCCCACTCAGACTAACCAACTGAGCCACCCAGGCGTCCCAGGACTACTATTTTACACCAAAATTTAAACTGTTCTTTTTTATTTTATTTTATTTTTTTATGTGACAGAGAGAGATCACAAGTAGGCAGAGGCAGGCAGAGAGAGAGGGGGAAGCAGGCTCCCTGCTGAGCAGAGAGCCCGATGCAGGGCTCTATCCCAGGACCCCGAGATCATGACCTGAGCCGAAGGCAGAGGCTTTAACCCACTGAGCCATTCAGGCGCCCCTAAACTGTTCTTTTTTTTTAATTTTAATTTTTGATCGTGGTAATTCCCTACCGTTAGTAGAATTTTTGTTTTAGTTTTTTCATCTTTAGTGAAGCATTGTTTGGGTCTGTATTTGTGGTCAGCGCAGGTAGATATGGAGGGAACTGAGAAGTAGATTGGATACCGATTGGGGGGACCATGGTGTTTCTCAATTTCTTTCCTCTTTTTTCTCACCTGCCCTTCTTTCTGAAACTGGGTCAAGGTCAAGGCATTTTCTACCTCCCTAAACTAAGAGTAGTATTGATATTCTAGGCTTTATTTTCCTAGAGTGGAATCACGTTGCTTTTTAGAAGTTGACACAATGATCTTCTGTTTCTTTCTTGAGGCAGAGCAGTAAAAGCCCCTGGTCATCTTTCTCTTTGGAATACACTCCCTTCTGTATGGCAGTCAGGACTGGGGCAAGATACCACCTGTATCAGCTCTGTTCTCCTATTGCTTGTTTAGTTTATTTTGGCTTGATTTTCCTGCCCAATATTTCTCCATGTAACCTGCATTAGTTTTAGGCCATCTCTACCCTCCTAATATAGTGTTACCACTAATTCCTGTCTTATGTGAGGATTCAAGTAATTTCAGTTTCCCCGAGACTGATCAATGATAATTGCTGATTGTAATATATATTTATAGCAGGTTTATATCAATGGCTTTACGTTTTATGGCTGAGTCTGTTTAACATAGATGTTTTAGACTTTTGAAGATACTTTATACTGTTTTTCAATCTTTGGGATGTAATCTGTTAAGTAGATTTCAAGATCAGTTTAGTGAGTTTTATTTTTAAAAAATTCAGAGTGCATGAGATTAGCATAGACTAGTATTGTTTCATGAAAATGTGTTATTTGTATGTGTCTCAGTGAGTATTTCATTCTCTGGGGTATGATGGAAAATGTTTCTTACTGTGATTTGCAGTCAAAAATGTTTGAAAACCACTGCTTTATAGGGAATTTGGACTCAGTAATAAAAGGCAGATTTTTTTTTTAATGTTTCTCTTTTTTTTTTTTTTAAAGATTTTAATTATTTATTTGACAGAGAGAGAGAGATCACAAGTAGGCAGAGAGGCAGGCAGAGAGAGAGGGGGAAGCAGGCTCCCTGCTGAGCAGAGAGCCCGATGTGATGCGGGGCTTGATCCCAGGACCCTGAGATCATGACCTGAGCCGAAAGCAGTTGCTTTAGCACACTGAGCCACCCAGGCGCGCCATCTTTTTTTCATTTGTTTTAAGATTTTATTTTAAGTAATCTCTACACCCAACATGAGGCTCGAACTCATGACCCCAAGATCAAGTGTCACACACTCTACCAACTGAGCCAGCCAGGTGCATTTCTTAATCTTTTAGAGTATACAAAGCATTTGAAACATTTACTTGTTTTTTTTTGAAAAAGATTTTATTTATTTATTTGAGCAAGAGAGTGAGCTAAAGAGCAGGAATTGGGGGAAAGGGCACGGGGAGAAGCATACTCCTCACTGAGCAGGGAGCCCAGTGAAACTTGATCCCAGGACCCTTGGATCATGACCTGAGCTGAAGGCAGATGCTTAACCGACTGAGCCACCCAGGTACCCTATTTACTTGTTTCCTAAGCACTTATGCAGAGCTTTGTTTCTGAAGAATTTTGTAGTTATTTCCATTGACTGATAGTAAGTAATCCTAGGGTAGATTTGTTTCATCTGTATTTCAGATGAATTTCCTGGGGTCCAGAAGATGAGTAGCCTATCTAGGTCTCAACCAAAAGGTCAGAGGCAGAATTTAGATTTCTGTTTTAGAGACCTTGGATTTTTTTTTTTTTTTCTTCCTTTTTTATATCTCAGCTTCCTTATTTACTTGTTCAGCTACATAATGTTAATGCATAATTTGCTGGATGATGTTGAGTGTACTGTAGAAGAATGCAGTTACTCAGACTTCAGGTCTCAGGATTTGTTTATTTGGCTAAAAACAGAAAGAGAATTGTTCTCAGGATGGTCTAGATCATAGAGATTGCTATTGTCTTAAATCTGCTTTGCTTTTCTTATGAGTTTCTTGTTACCAATTTACAGAACTATTCAGGGCTTCCTGTGTTCTTTGCTTTGGTTCCTTGCAAAGGCTTGTATTGCCTGCATTCTTTTTAACCTTTAGGTTGACTAAGGGATAACATATTAACATTTTCTTCTATTGTTAGCTATTAACATAATAACATTGTCAGGGTCAGTGGATTTCTAAAAAATAGAATTTCTGATAGACCAAGGTTGTTTTCTGTAAGCAGTCTGATGTGCTTTTGGTGGCCATAGGGAACCATGTACACAGTAAACATTCTGTTGTTGTCAAGAGTAGCTGGAGAAAAGGGTCTGATTAGAATTACTTATTTCATATTTATTAATAATATTTATTAGACCAATCGCTGGGTGTCTGAGATCATTTTGTTTTGTTGTGAGCTCTTTATCCAGAGCCATTATGCCTTATTTATGATTTGTGGAAAGTATGATTTGATGGGCCTACCCTTGGTTACTGACTGTTAAATGTCATTATCTTTTTTATTATTTATGGGGCTAAATTAGTAATTTTTCTAATTTGAAAGCAGTAAGGGTATAAATTTTGCCTGTCTACCAGGTAAAGATACCAAAAAAATAAAAAAATAAAAAATAATTATAAAGAACAACTATTAGTGTTCACATTAAAGAATTTGGGGTGACTACTCAGTATTGCATTTCTAGTCTCTTATCTTAATAGTGTAAGAAAGCCTAGGAAGAAATATCCTTGAGACCCATAATTACTTAAAAATAGCTTCTTTTTGAGTAAGAGCAGTGCCTTTCAATTCCACTGTCGTGCAAATTGCATTTAAAGGAAGAACATTGCATTGGACACTATATTGGTCCCCATACTGGCAGATTTTTATTATAATCACTCTAAATATACTTTGATATAAAGCTAGGTAGTAATTCTTATCCTTCCTATGCTGAAGCCCCCAGTAGCTCTTAATCAACTACAAAATCAAAACAAGTTTACAAATAATTCAATAATAACAGTGGTAGGGTCAGTGGATTAAAAAAAATTAACATATGCTGAACCAAGGTTGTTTTCTTTAAGCAGTCTAATATATAAATTATTTTTAATTGATGAATAATTGACATACAATGTTAAATTAGTTTCAGGTGTACAACATAATGACTTGACAATTCAATACATTACCACAATTTGAGACACTACTTAGTGTCCACCAAGTAAAGGGTAGTTACCATCTGCCCCTACACAAATTTATTACAATATTAGCAGTCTAATGTTTTGATGGCTCTAGGAAACCATGTAGGTAGTAGAATTTAGGTTATCAGCATTATATCAGTTGTTGCCATGGATTTATATTTTTATGAATAAGTATACAGTTGTAAACCACACCATAAAACAAAATTCAAAATAACATTCATATTATGTGGTAGAGATGTCGTTTTCTGAAATGCAGTACTTAATGTTGAACTTAATAGTGGAAGGATTTAGCCTTGGGTTCAATAATATATTTTCTGTTTCTACATTTTAACTTTAGTAGTACTATGCAGAGAATTTCATACAAGGTATGTATTTAAAGTGTCAAGACATTGTTAAGCAGCGTGTGATAATGGGATCTTACATGTAACCAAAACTGACTAGAAGTCCTTGAATGCCAATTTTAATAAGGTATTGTTAGAAAACAGCAGAGTTAGAGTTGCCTTGTTCAAATGAAGATAAGATTTGTGTTGCGATTGAGAACACATGAATAGGAGAAAGTTTGTGTAAATCATGTATCTGATAAGGGGCTTGTATCTAGAATATATAAAGAACTCTTACAACTCAATAATAAAAAGATAACTCAGTTTAAAAAATGGGCCAGTGATCTGAATAAGTATTTCTCCTAAAAAGATGTATAAATGGTCTCTAAGCACATGAAGAGGTGCTCATCATCATTAGTCATCAGGTAATGCAACTCAGAATCACAAAGAGTTACCATTCATACCTACGGGGAGGGCTATACTAATGTGTTGGTGAGGATGGAGAGAAATCCACTGCTAGTGGGATTATGAAATGGTGCAGACACTTTGGAAAACAGCCTGGTAATTCTTCAAGAGGTTAAACATAGAGTTACCATATGACCTAGCAATTCCACATCTAGGTATATATCCAAAAGAGTAAGAACATATGTCTACTCAAAAACTTGTACGTGAATGTTCATAGTAGCATTATTCATAATAGCCAAATTGTAGAAATAATCCAATGTCCATTAAGTGATACGTGGATAAATAAAATGTATATCCATACAATAGAATATTGTTGACAATGAAAAGAAATTACTGATTCATGCTACAAGAGGATGAACCTTGGGAGCATCATGCTAAGAGATAGCAGCCAACCACAAAAGATCACATGTATAATTCCATTTATATGAACTGTTTAGAATAGGCAAATCCATGGAGACAGGAATTAGTGGTTGTCTAGGCTTGGTCAGGGGAGGGTTTGGGAGGAAATGGGGAGTGATTGCTGAGAGGTACAGTGTTTCTTTTTTGGAGTGATGAAATTGTTGTAAAATTGATTGCGGTTGTGGTTGTACAACTCTGTGAATATACTAAAAACAATTTAACTGTACTCTTTAAATGAGTGAATTGTATTGTATGTGAATTATATCTCAGTGAAGCTGTTACTTAAAAATTTGCATTGCGGTTTTTGAACCCTGTTTAAATGAGGATGGGAATTGAGAATAGAAACAAATTTAATTGCATATTTGCCATCCACTTCCAGCTAATATACATAGCGAGTTGCTGTGTTAAAGATGAGATTCACACAGTGCACTTGATAAGGTACTGAGTGCTCCAGTGCAGATTCTTCTGAGGTCAGCCTGCCTATGCTACTCTATTTTACTAGTCTCTCTTTAGTTCCTATAGTGCACATACAAACCACAAAGATGGGCAACAAATTTGGGCAGAACTCAGTTAAAAGAGGGATACCCATTTGTTCCAGAAAATGCTTATGTTAATTTTTTGAAAAATTATCACTGAGATGAAGACACTAAAATAAAAAGATATCATAGATAACCATGGGCCCTTGAGAAATGGTGATCTAGAGGTGGCTCTTAAACTATAAGAGAGGTGACAGCTTCCTTCTTTAAGTTGTTATTACAGCTTTGCAAAAGTATCTAAGATCTAGTATATGATTTTTCCCTTGTTCATTGTACGTATTCATACTATTCATAAACTTCATTTTTTTTTCATTTTTCATTAGGTGAGGATAATGGAAACGCAGCCAGCATCATTGGTTTCTACGAAGCCTAACAAATATAAAGGGCAGCAAATAGTTGTCTAGTTTCTTAGAGATTTTACAATTCTGGAAACTCAGAGTTTGAGGAACCTTAAGAATAACCCGAACAAATATTTGGTTATTTCTTGGCTTCTTGAGATGAACTGGAATTGGGGAGAAGTAATTCTTAAATCCTGGTGTTTCAAGGTCAGACGTAGATAGATGTAAGTAGATAGATGTAATCACTATTTATGCCAACCTGCTCTGTGGGTGGGAGTCCAGGTTCTGCAACTTAATGACTTGAGCACTGAGCCTTGGTTCCTTCCTCTGTGAAAAAGAGGGATGAATAAACAGCAGTGAACTATTATTTATAGGGTTGGAATAAGAAAAACAAATGGGAAAGGAAGAATCAGAGATTTATGATACTTGATTTTATGTGGGGAACTTAAATAAAAGGACACTTTTTTTTTTTTTAAAGATTTTATTTATTTGACAGAGAGAAACACAGTGAGAGAGGGAACACAAGCAGGGAGAGTGGGAGAGGGAGGAGCAGGCTTCCAGCCAAGCAGGCAGCTGGATGCGGGGCTCAATCCCAGGACCCTGAGATCATGACCTGAGTCGAAGGCAGACGCTTAACGACTGAGCCACCCAGGCGCCCCTAAAAGGACACTTTCATTTACATCTTGTGAATTGTTATTTTTTTATAATGAAAATGAGGATTTGTGGAAGCTAGCAAGGGGAAGAGGAAGGAACCAACAGGACAATAAACATTTATTCAGGAACTTCTAAATGCCTTTTTTGTAGAGTAAGCCTGCCTTGTTATAACTTTCCAGTCAACTTTGGTATTAATTGAAAACTCCCATCCTGGGTACATTTTACGCTGCACAATTACTTTGTATGTGGTAGTGGTCCCAATTTTAGCAACAACTGTACAAAATACACTGGACTCTTTTGTCAAAAGTCTGAAAAAAAAGCAATAAGAAAGTAAGAATTTTAGTTATGGGGGAAAATAGCTACATCAGGGTCCCAAGGGTACTGCTTTTGGGAAACACTGTTCAGATTTTGACTGTATAACTACTTTTAGAAAGATGAGGAACTTGAGAAAAGAAAAATAAGTCATACCAGCCTGCCGCCTAATATAGCTACTATCATAGTTGTATTAATTTCCTTTTACTTTTTTCTGTTCATATCTTAACTAGTTTTAATAACAGCAAGTATATAATTTTGTGTTTTGTTTTTGTAATTTAACATGTCATTAGCACTTTTTGTTGTTGTATTGTTTTTAGAACCATGTTTTTAAGTGACAGTGCCATAATCTAATTAACCATTCCCTAAGTGTTGGGTATATATGTGTATTTATATCTTGCTTGCAGTTGTTTATTATTATAGATGCTAACATGAAATTCTTTGGATGTATACTTTTTCTATTTTTAAGACCTTTTCTTAAAATAGATTACTAGAAATAGAAATTCTATAAAGTACAACTTTTTTTTTCTTTTTCAAAGTACAACTTTTAATGGATTTTGACATCTGTTGGGCTTGTTCTATTTTAAAACAAGTATTTTGGGCTGAATTCTTTATTTGCTTGCTTGTTGTGATTTTCAGATATGTAGAGACTTGCATTTGTTTATTTAGCTACATTTTTCTACTACTCTAATTCTCTCTCTCTCATCCTTTTTTAGGCTAAATTGATTACCCAACCAGCACAGCATCTTACAGGAAAAGCATAGCATTTCCTAGAGGAATATGAGCATAACAGGAAGGTGTCATTGACTCTGAATTAAATTTTTAACCTGTCCCCTGAGCAGCTACAGGATTTGGAAGCTGAATCAATGTTATCAGATGAGTTAGAATCCAAACCAGAGGTGAGCCCAGGCAGTGCTATCTATCTATCTATCTATCTATCTATTTATTTATATTTTTTTGTGGGCTGTCTTCCAAGGTTTGTCCTTAGTTCAGGAAGTCAATAAACTTCTGTAATGAGCCAGATAGTAAATATTTTAGATTTTGTGGGCCATATGGTTTTGGTCGTTAACTACTAGTTTATTATTTTTTCTATCACTAAGTACTTTCTCAAAGATGTAAAAACTCCTTTTTACCTATCACTTTTTGTGTTTCTTTAAGTAAATATAAGTTATTATACATCTAGGTAATTACATAATGACAAAAATTTTATATAACATATATGTGGACGTGTATATACATATATGAATATTTACTACCACAACCATTTTTCAATTAATTTTATATATATCTGAAAGGTTTTTTTAAGTGTGTTCTTTTTTTTTATTTATTTTTTATTTTTTTATTTTTTTTTATTTTTTTTTTAAGTGTGTTCTTTATAAATGTAATTAGAAGGTTTAAATATTATTTATTTGTTTAATTTTTATTTTATTTTATTTTTTTAAAGATTTTATTTATTTGACAGAGAGAGAGACAGAGAAAGGAAACACAAGCAGGGGGAGTAGGAAAGGGAGAAGCAGGCTTCCAACTGAGCAGGGGGCCCTATGCAGGGCTTGATCCCAGGACCCCTGGGGCATGAACCCAGCACCCTGGGATCCTGACCCGAGCCGAAGGCAGACGCTCAACAACTGAGCCACCCAGGCACCCCTTTTATTTATTTTTTTAAGCAGGCTCCATGCTAGGCATGGGAGCTCATCACAGAGCTTGAATTCACAACCCTGAGATCAAGACCTGAGCTGAGATCAAGAGTCGGATGCTTAACTGGCTGAACCACCCAGGCGCCCCTAAACATTTTTTGATTTTTGTTCGTTTCTCCTGCTTTAATTTTAGTACATCTGTGTCACACAGTGGAAAGGTCAGTGAATTTGGAATCAGATGATGTAAGTTTGAAGACTTACTTCCCCTACTAGTCATGTGACCTTAGATAAGTCATTTGATGTCTTCAACTTGATTCCTTATTTTTATATATTTATTTTTTTGATTCTTTATCTTTAAAATACAATGTTCAGTCTTACTGGGTTATGATGAGGATTAAATGAGCCAATATAATACAGCTTTTCTTTAGAACAGAGCACTTGATAAAAATAACTTTAAATGTTATTTTGTAGTTAATCTAGTTTTTCTGTGAATGTGGTTGAGACTAGTGAGCAATAAAGACTTAATTACGCTATGAACTTTTGGTAAATTCAGAGGTTTAGATTCATTCCTAACAACTTGTATTTTTCAATATTGTCTCTTCCTCCCCCACTCCCCAGCTCCTGGTACAGTTTGTTCAGAATACGTCCATCCCATTGGGACAGGGGCTAGTAGAATCAGAAGCTAAAGACATTACTTGCTTGTCCCTCCTTCCAGTGACTGAGGCCTCAGAATGCAGCCGGCTAATGTTACCAGGTAAAAATGAAGATTACAAGAAATAAGATAAACAAGTCTTAAGAGCTTAGCCTGCTCTATCATACTGATGGGATGGGATAAATGACTTTATAACTGACTGGTAGAAACTGTAAAAACTAGGAATTATGGAGAATAAGCAACCATGGGAGTTACAGGTGCATTGGTAATTTAAGCCACAGTAATGGATAAGATCAGTCATAGAATGTGAGAGTGAGAATAAAAGACCAATGTGGAACTCCCTTCAGGGTACAGGGTAAAGCAGAAGAGCCTATGGAGGAGGGGAAAAGGAAAGGCTAGAGCAGTAAGAGAAATATTGGTATGGAATACAGGCATGGAACTCAGGAGAATAGTGAGTGTGTCAGATGCTTCTAAGAGGCCCATGGGATAGGGACTGTCCCAATGAGATAGGGCCAACAAAGCCATTGTTGACGTTGGCAGGACCTGTTCCACGGAAAGGGAATGGAAAGCCAGGTTGTAGAGGGTTGAGGTATCAGTGCAAGGTAACTATAGTTGAGAAAGTAACTACACTTTCTCAAGGCTCTCCTGCTATGGGAAGGAAAAAGAGAAGGACATAAGGTAGATGGCAGAATTCTTTTTTTAAGATCTGAAATATTTGAGGATGGTTTTATGCTAAGAGGAGAGAGCCAATTAGAGAAGCTGCAAACAGAAAGAGTGGCTAATTAGTGGGGAGGCTCCAGGAGAGGTCGGAGGAACTAGAATGCTGATCATGAGTTGTGAGATTAACTTCGGATGGGGGGAAGGAGATCCTATCCCTTGACTGTTACCAAGGAGAACATTATTTTTGGGTGCAATGAGTTCTTTATTTTCTGGAAAGTGGAATATTTAAAATTTGGAATACTGATGTTAAATCAGGGGAGGGTTACCACCTATTGGTGATTGGTGATAGCTTATTATAAAGTCTTCTGGTTACTGTCCTCTACTGGTGGTGATTTTTGAAGTGACTTTAAAATGTTTTTCAATGTTTAAAGATTCAAGAAGGGCAGAGACATGCAACCAACCAGCGTTGACTTAAGGTTTCCCTGTCTAGTTCCTAGCTTTTGCATATCTTCTGTTGTTCAACTCCTGTTTTTCTACTGGTATGTTGGAGTTTTCCCAAATCCTTGTGGATTTTCAGTATGTGTACATTTCCATGTACTAATCAATTTTGATCTTCACTGGGCTTAAATTTTTCTCTCCCCATTTTAATTTGTTGAATAAATATTTTAACAGTATTGAAGTGAAAAGAACAAAATCATTAATCTTCTTTTCTACATTAACTTTAGTTGTAATTTTTAAAAATATTTTTATTTATTTATTTATTTGACAGAGAGACAGCTAGACAGGGAACAGAAGTGGGGTTGGGAGGAGTGGGAGAGGGAGAAACAGGCCTCTCGCTGAGCAGGGAGTCCCATGCAGGGCTCAATCCCAGGGTCCTGGGATCATGACCAACAGCCACCCTATGACTGAGCTACACAGGCGCCCCTTTAGTTTTAATTTTGATTAAATATATTTTATTTTCAATAAAACGTATTTATTTATTTATTTATTTATTTATTTATTTATTTATTTATTCATTCATTCATTCATTCATTCATTCATTTAAGTAATCTTTACGCCCAGTGTTGGGCTCACACTCACAACCCCGAGATCAAGAGTTTCGTGCCCTTCTGACCGAGCCAGCCAGGAACGCTGATTAAAAATATTTTATTTTATTTTATTTTATTTTATTTTATTTATTTATTTATTTTTAAGATTTTATTTATTTATTTGAGAGAAAGAGAGAGAGTGAGGGAAGGGACAAGGAGACTCTCCACTGAGCCGGGAGCCTGATCTGGGGCTCGAACCTGGACTTCGGGACCACGACCTGAGCTGAAGGCAGATGCCCAATCAACTTAGCCACCCAAGCGCCCCTGAAAATATTCAAGATAACCAATTATCAATAATAATAAATAAATTATTATACCAATAATAATAAATGAAATTCATTTATAACGAATTTATATAATGAATTATGTAATGAATCAAAATAATAAATGAAATTATTATATCAATAATAATAAATGAAATTCATCTCCCAGCACATGAAACATAATATTACAAACACAAATGTATCTGCACATACCTCCCTAACTTTATTCCTCTCCGTCTTAAATATGTGTGTACCATTCCATGCATGGCCAGTATGTTTTCTTTTTAGTTGGTATTTGTGATAGATACAGAAAAGTATAAGATCCTGTGCTTATACATTTTAAATAATTATTATAAAGAAGATACCCATCACCCAATCAAGAAGTAGAACCTTGCCAGCTCCCAAGCCCCCATGGGTTCCTCCCTGATAAAGATAACCGCTGTTCTTCATAAGTCACCACTGCCTTCAATTATCTGACCGATATTTGTTTCCCAAGTTTGGCCACAGAGATCTAAGCATTAAGATTTAATCTTAATTTAATCTAAGCACCTAAGACTTAATCTTAGGTGTTTTTATACCTTGGAATCATGAATGTATGTTGTTGTACCTTTCTTCTATTACTGTATAGTTGTGAGAGTCATCCTTGTGTATATAGCTGTGGTTTGTTTGGTTTCATTGCTGTATGGTGTTCTGTTATATGGGTGTACCCACAGCTTCTTTATCCATGACACTGTTGATGAATATTTCGCTATTTTCCAGTGTTTTACTATGATAAACAGTACTGCTATGAACTTTATTAAAAAAGTTTTTGTGTATGATAAACATAACTAAAGATTTGCCATTTAAACCAGTTAACCATTTTAATAAATTTACTCTTTAACGAGTTCTGTGACATTAAGTACATTCATATTGTACTATTCCATTAGACTTTGAAATGACAGTACTATCCCTAGGTATCTACTTTCATTCCTATAATCTTATCTGTTATCTTACTTAAAAAAAGAAAAAAAAAATTATCTGCCTTTTATAAAGATGACTGAAACCCCTGATTGGCTATGTTAGCTCTGCAGTCCAATTCCTCATTTGATTACTAATAAAACCTTTGGAAATTCATTTCTTCCTTTAGAATAAAGTTCTAGAGAGCAAATCTTCTGAATTATTTCTTTACATTTCAGTGTAAACCCATAAGTATAATGAAACATATTTATGATTCTGTAAAATTTCAGTGATTTCTCAGGCTGTTTTTTTTTTTCCCCCTAATGACTCAATGGAACTGTCACATATGTGCTATAAAAATTAAAGGGAGGGATCTCTTCCCAAGAAAAATAATTTAAAATTTAGATCCTGTTCTTGAGTTAGTATTCATTGTATAACTATATTTTTCAAGGGAAAGGTACTGATTTCTGGCCTTGAAAGGACAAAGGCCTGTAATGTCCAAATGTAGATGGTTGGTTGGTTGTTACTGCTAAGTGTCAAACGAGTCTGTCCCTCACATTTTGGCTGACTCCCTTTACAACTTAAAGTTATCACTGTTCTCTTCTGAGGGAAATTTTGTGTTTTTAAAATAAAAATGCTGCTGCTCCTATAAGGGCTGTTATAAGGGTGCCGTGTATCGGAATGGTGAGCTCCATGGAGATGGGTGCTATAAAGCCGTGGTATTTTCCCTTTGCTAGATGATACTCCAAGTCATACAAACTCCTCCAAGGAGGTGCCTTCCTCGGCTGTGTTGAGAAGCCTTCAGGTGAATGTGGGCCCAGACGGAGAGGAGACGAGGGCTCAGACTGTACAGAAGTCCCCGGAGTTTTTGTCCACTCCAGAGTCTCCTAGCTTGTTGCAAGATCTACAGCCAAGTGATAGCACTTCTTTTATTCTTCTTAACCTAACAAGAGCAGGTATTCTTTATCCTTTTCTGAACTCTGCTCATGCTTAAGAAAAAAACTGGGGGCGGGGCATATTTAACTCAGTCATACTTAAAATGGAAAGAAGCCTTATTATCTTATCATTTTAGAGAATTGGGATAGTCTGGTTATAACTTGAATGTGTAGAGGGAGAAGGCAGACTTTAGGATGACTCAGAAGTTTCTTGTTTTGGAAATTAAATTGTGCTGTTCAGCAAGGTAGTGAGCCCAAGAACAGGGTTGGGGGGAGGATGATTAGTTCCAGTTTGTGCTTGTTGATGTTGGGATTTCAGAGGGACATTCATGAGGAGGTGTCCTTTAGACGGTTAGAAACAGAGTTCTCAAAAAAAAACCCAAAAAACTCACTTGTAAGTAAGAAAAAGTTAAATAAATCTTGGCAATTTGAAAAAAAAAAGGAGTTCTCAGAATGTCTTGCGTGAAATAAGTTGTTTTGGTGCTTAGCATTCAGGAAATGTATGAAACAGCGAGCGTGGATTCTTTGATTCAGAAGTATAAACAGAAAAGAAGGCAAATCTGGGACCCTGGAAAAAACATTTAAGAGGGTAACAGAAGAGTGGGGTGGAGGTGCTAGAGAGGGATAAAGAAAACAGAAGGAGAGTGGTATGGGAGAAGCCAAGAGAGGGAAAATGTCTTAAAGAAGAAAAGGTAGTAAATCATGCCAAATACCACAGGAGAGGCTAGTGAGATGAGGACTGGGAAGTGTATGTCTGGTGCCCCGGCAAGAGCAGTTGTTACTGAGGTAGTAGAAGTGGAGGCCAGGGTTCTAACCATGGTGGGGAGCGGATGACAGATGAGAAAGTGGGTACAAAAGTTAGGAGTTAACACTTGCAGGGAACTTGACAGTGAATAACTAGAGAAGTACTTGGGATTTTCTCTTCTTTTTAATAATAAAGATGGGCGAGACAGATTTAAAGGCTCTAAGGGGAGGTTGTAAGGTGGCCAGTAGAAAGGAATGGCTTGCGGATGTCAGAGAGAAGATGACTGATAGGATTGGGATACTAGCTTGCTAGCCCTGGGGGGACAGCTTTGCCTGTGAAACCAGAGGAGGTAAGAAAGAAAAGCCTGTCTGGGAGTGGAAAGGTGAGAACCTAACATAGTAGGAGAACAGAAGCTTGAGGTGAGAGGTGAAAATCTGGAATAGCTGACTCAGCTATTCCAGATACGAGTTATGTGAGCCAGGGCCGATAAAAGGATAACTTGATGGGTAACTTTCACAAATCCTCTTGTGTCTTCCAGGTCTGGGCTCTTCAGCTGAGCACTTAGTATTTGTACAAGATGAGGCAGAGGATTCAGGGAACGATTTCCTCTCCAGTGAGAGCACGGACAGTAGCATTCCATGGTTCCTCCGGGTTCAGGAATTGGCTCATGATAGTTTGATTGCAGCTACTCGAGCACAACTGGCAAAGAATGCAAAAACCAGCAGCAATGGTGAGACCCCTGTGATGTTTTCATTTCCAGTATTCTGTGTGGAGATTTTGGTAATGCGATGACTGTAATCTAAGTTATTTTATTGGTGAGAGCAGACAGCTAGAAGAATGTGTACATTGTTTGTCTTATTTTCTATAAAATAACTTTGCTATGGCAGATTCGCGTGCAAAATCAACAACACTAGCATTCCCAGTTGTCAGCTTTGACTAATGTACAGAGCCCCTTTAAAGGGAAAACCTTTTCACAGATCAAGATGTTACCTTGAATTGTTTTTATTGTACTGTTCCCTATACTTAGAGCTTTTATACCATTATAAAATGAAAACAGTATTACCAATTAATAGAAATAAAACTACAAAACCAGCGAAAATAAAGTTAATATTTTATTTTGGCAAATGATGGTGTTTTGCTGAAACTGAATTGCTACTCATAGCAATTTAGCAATTTTAGTAGCTACCACTGCTTTTTTTTTTTTTGGAATCCATTTGTCGTATGACCTTTGTCTGTAGTGCTGTTTCTTTTGAGTTCAGCATGCCTATACTAACTCTGTGCTGCTTTTCTCTGTCCAGTAGTTTTCAGGTGTAGTCTTTGGATCATCAGCATCACCTGGGAACTTAGAAATACAAATTCTCAGGCCTCATCCTACTGAGTCAGAAACATGCGCTCTTTTAGTAAGCCCTCTCAGTGGTTCCAATACATGTTAAAGCTTGAGGACCACGACTCTATTTAAACTACTCCTAAACTGTTGCACAACCTTTGCTTATGTAACATGCCATAATACTTTTTGTTTTAGAGCTGCTTCTGTATTTTCTCTTTAATTTTTGACAGTTAAGGTACTACAACAAGTTATTAAGGTAAGATACACATTATCATTATCACAAACCAAGCTTAAACACTGAAATCTTATGTTGCTACATGACTGCAGCGCATGTGGATGATCTAGAATATGCTTATGATTATTCTGTGGTTACGGTGCAAGTGAAAATAAAAAATTAGAAACTTTCTCAAGGATCCCTGAGAATATTTCAGAATATTCCAGTTTTAGGAACATTAACCTAAATAAATCTTTTCTACATGGAGAACTCCAAACTTCTTTTTTTTAAGTTTTTATTTAAATTGTAGTTAGTTAACATACAGCTTAATGTTAGTTTCAGGTATACAATATGATGATTCAACACCAGGTGCTCATCACAAGTGCACTCTTTAATCCCTGTCACTTATTTCACCCATCCCCCACTCATCTCTCCTCTGGTGACCATCAGTTGTTTTCTGTTGGTAAGAGTCTATTTCTTGGTTTGCCTCTTTTTTTTTCCCCTTTGTTCTTTTGTTTCTTAAATTCCACCTGTCAGTGAGATCATATGGTATTTGTCCTTCTCTCACTGACTTATTTTACTTAGCATAATAGTTTCTAGCTTCATCCATGTCACTGCAAAGAGAACTCCAGAGTTGTCTTAGTTTCAGAATAATTAGTTCTGCTTTGACTACCGTAGTGTTGCTTAGAATGGCCAATTTTACCATTTTGGGGAGGCTGCAAAGCTCAGATTCTTCCTGAGATGCCTTTGCTAATCTCTGGATCCTGAAACTGTCTGCATCTCCTCATTACATTAAGGAAGCAGCACTGTATGTGCCAGGAAGAAGCTGTATGGGGAGGGAACTTAGGGTTTGGCATCTGGAGACCTGGGATCCAGACCTGGTGCTGTCATTAACTCGTCCTCTGCCTGGGGGATTTAACCTTAGACGCAGTTTTCTCATGTTCAGAACACAGAAATTGAGTAGCTTACCTGATTGGGTTGTTTTGGAGATTTAAATAAGATTCTACCTGGGAAATGCTTATAACCAGTAAAGCATTGTGTGGATGCCTAACAACTACCTTGTATACTTGAATATGAGATGAGCCCAAATACATGACAGTCTTCTATTTTGTCAATGAGATGATTCCATAAAACCTTTTCGGGGGTTAACTTAGTATATAAACTGTTAGGCATCTAGATAAACACTATAAGTTGTTTTTGAAAATTTTATTATTTTGATTACGCACACATTTTAAATCATGAAAGATATTAATTTAATATTGCTTTTCACCCACTAATAATGATTTTATTTGGTATTTAAATGAATCTTTAACATAAATATCTTTGTTGTTACTAAAGCCATTTTGTGAGTCCGATAGCAGTTTCTCAGAGCACATGTTCACTTCTATCTAAGTTGATTGAAATGGAGATATATTTAAATTTTGTATATGATGCTTTATATAAGGGGTTAGCAAAGGGCCAAATAACCACCTGTTTCGTAAATGAAGTTTTGTTGGAACACAGGCATGTCCATTCATTTCAAATTGTCTGGCTGCTACAGTGGCAAAGTTGAGTAGTTGTGACAGAGACCATATGGTCCTCTTAGCCAAAAATACTTAGTATTTGACCCTTTACAGAGTAAGTTTACTGACCCATACTGTGTATGATACTCTCACTGGAAATTTTATCCTGAATGCAAAGACCTCACATAACTGTGGGATCTTTAAAGTGTTTGCAGTGTTATACAACATGTGCCATATAAGGTGTTGAATTTCTTTGTCTTTCTCTTTTTGGGGGGAACCAGTTCGTCAGATGATCTCTAAATATCCAAAACTATCATTGCTTGATGTTGTTTTAAGCTAATCAGTCTTCTGCAGACAATGCTTCGTGTTTTTAAAGGAGTAGTTTCATAAGGACTCAAATACAAGGCAGTTCACTATTTTCTGAGCAGTTTCTAAATTTTATGATTATATCAGTGTTCCCATTGTATCTACAACATTGAATACACAAAGTCCCAGATGTCAGCAGTTAAATTTCTGTATTAATTTCTACTGATCTTTCATTAGAAATTAATTAGCTGGAGCTCTGGAGTAGGTGGGAAATTTCCTTATGGCATATACAGTTTTGTACTGTTTAAAGTTTACCTATGTGCAGCTATTTTTCAATTCAATAAAAAAAAAACCTGTGGGACAATATTAAAAAAGAAAAAAATTAATATTAACTAGCAAAAGGCATCTTAGACTCTACTCTGACCTTGGAGCATTTAGTTTTATGATTAGCACTTGGTGACATGTACAGCAAGGAAAATGTAGGACAGGAAGAGAATAAGATTAATATTTGGGATGAAATCCTTGATCAGCTGTCAGGTTCCAGAAAATATGATGGGCACCACATTTATTGTCCCCGTTCTTGGCTTTTGAGAGGGAAATTTGGAAATACAAATCTTATTCCTGAGGTATATGTTGTAGAAAGATAAACTCCATTTGCTTGTAGCATAATTAAATAGTCGTAAGTATTTTTATCTGTTGATGTCCAACTGTATCTTGAAGAAAATGAAAGAAAAGAAGTACTACCTGTGAATCTGGGATTTATATAAAGCTTTAATTAACTGATTTCACTTAAATTTAAGGGAGCACTGCATTTCACGCTCCTCTTCATTCCTTTTGTTCTACTGAACAAAAAGCTTCAGTTGATGTTGTTTCTAGCTTTTTAAAATGTGGTTAGAAATTATAAAATCAGCTGAGTTTTTGTATTCTTAAAGAGAAGTGGCACAGGAAATTGGAAGGTTGTTCTTATTCTCTAAAATGACAGAAACAGCCAAACTGACCTCAGAAGATAGAAATCTAAAAATGATTATTTACAAGAGAAATCACAACCGTAAGCCCGGAACTAAGCCAGAATGACTGCCCCTCCTAGAATAAGTACAAGTTCAGTAATACCTAGAACAAGAAGCCATCTTTAGCATCCTACTCCGGGTGTTGACGTATATGCTTCCCTGCCAATTTGTGTAATGCAGGATAGGTTTAACTCTCCTTTTTTATGTGAAACCATTGTGGACATTTCTTACATTTGCCAAAGAGGCCTGGTCTTGTGAAACAAAGCATGATGGCTTTTGATAATTTTCTGGAGTAAGGGGATGGGAACAAATTGTGTGCTCACTTCTGTTGTTAAATGGATATAAAGAGAGCTAGGGAAGCTGAAGATAGTTATCTGCTTATTGATCAGTGGGAGTAAAATATAGGAGCTTCATTGTTTGAACCAAAATACTTCAGCAGCTTCCTTCCCTGGATTACAAATACGTGACTCTATTACAGGAGAAAATGTCCACCTCAGTTCTGGTGATGGGCAGCCCAAAGATTCTGGGCCCCTTCCTCAAGTGGAAAAGAAGCTGAAATGTACAGTTGAGGGCTGTGACCGGACGTTTGTGTGGCCAGCTCACTTCAAGTACCATCTCAAAACGCATCGGTGAGCATATCTGAGGTTCCATACTTGGCGCTCAAGAATGTTGATGCTTCTGGAAGAGCTTGTTCCCCCAGTGGACAAATTAAAGGAAAGCCAGGGCTCCAGTTCACTTGTGATTAAGATGTCTTTTGTTTTTTAATAGAAAGGTTTGCATTGTCTCATTTACCTCGTTCTTCATAAATATTTAATAAGACATTTGGCACTTAAGCATCTTAGAACAGGAGTTCTGGAATCTCATTATAAAATATAATTTCTTGGAAAACTTAAAAAAAACTATAAGCATGGGTGTCACTCATACACCTGTGAAGTCAGTATACAAGAAGTAAGGTGTGGGGCACCTGGCTGGCTCAGTTGGTAGAGCATGCAACTCTTGATCTTGGGGTCGTGAGTTCAAGCCCCGCGTCGGGCATAGAGATTACTTTAAAAAAAGAGGGTGGGGAGTAAGGCCTGGGGCATCTGTGGTTTTAATAAACTTCAGATGATTCTGGTATATCCAGTTTGGGGATTTACTGTCTGCTTTGAGAGGCAATGGAGTTTTGATTTGTCCTTTCTAGAAAAGAGCATTTTCAGGTATTGTTGCTTATATGATTTTTTTTCCCCCCCAGAAATGACCGCTCTTTCATCTGTCCTGCAGAAGGTTGTGGGAAAAGCTTCTATGTGCTGCAGAGACTGAAGGTGCACATGAGGACCCATAATGGGGAGAAGCCCTTTATGTGTCCCGAGTCTAGCTGTGGTAAACAGTTCACTACAGCTGGAAACCTAAAGAACCACTTGCGTATCCATACAGGTGTGTGCAACCCCAACTTTCCTATAGGCAGTCTACCCCTGGGCTCGGGGTTTGCTTGCCTGTCCTTAGGAAAGGTTCTGAGGTGGGAATAGAAATGAAGGTTTAGGTTTGTTTCTAGAACTCTGAAAATGGAATTTCTTTTTTTCACATGCTTCGTGGCACTTTTCAGTTAATTCAGTAACATTTATTGACTTTTCACCTATGTGTGAGGAATGGACAGTGTTGATTTCTGCCTGTAGGAGCCTAAAGTGTAGGAAGGGATATAAGACCTTCTCTGATAACAATGATATGATGAGATATGGACAAAATCAGTATTTCAGATATCTTCAACAATTACACGGTTGTAATTTTGACCAGTAATACTTATTGAATCACACAAACCATACAGAGCCTCTTCCAGCCACTAAATGGGATAAGGTGAGGGGGGAAATACAAAAGCTGAGACAAATCCCTGACTTTGAGGAGCTTGCTTTTTTGATGGAGCCTCACAACATGAGAAGCAGAATGGGAGAGTGACTTGATCTGGGTCAAATAACGTGTTAATATCAAAGGAGCAAAATAAAGATACCCTGACTTTCATTCTAAGAGTTTAAGGGTGACTTACCAAGCCACTTAGCCTAAAATGTACTAAGTTTCTTGTCAGAGCTTAATCACTGAACTAAGACCAGTCTCTTGGTTCTTCTTCCCCACATTCTTGCCACTTTCTTTGTCTCTTCCCCACATTCTTGCCACTTTTTTGTCTCTTTCTTGCGTTGCTAAATTGACAGCAGGTACAACTAAAGGGCATTAAAAAGTGAAACCCAAGCTGAAGCCACATTTGTTCCAGGTATGTAGCTGTGGTACCTGCTAGATGGACATTACCACTGGATATGTTTTAGAGCAGAATAGCTCTCTTCCCAGCTTTTTCTTGAGAGACTAAACTATAGTTGCTCCAGGAACCACTTTGAATAAAAGAACAAGAAAAACATCTAGCAGACTAGATAAGGGAAGAAGTAGAGTTCACCATGCTTTCTTGTTGAATTCATTACCCCTTCATCCTAGTGCTGCTCGTCCTCTTTGTAGATTGGATAAAACCGAACATCTTAAAATGCTTTCTTTTATTGTGGAGTATGACCTTATTTTCTCTCCTCATTCTATACTAGCTCCTGTCAGCTCTCCCATGTTAATCTTCTAATTGCTCACCATTTCCAGAACTTGTCGTTTCTCCCATTTCACTCAGTGTATCTCTCGCCACAGTTTCAGGGCGCAGTGTGATCTTTTCTCCCTGGATGCCTCACAGATCCCAGTCGCCAGAATTCATATAATAACAAAAGTTAGCATTTATGGAGGCAATTTAGTATGTGTCAAGTACATATACATTGTCTCATTTAATCCTCAGAGATACTTTATGAATTAGATACTGTATTTATTGACGAAGAAATATGGGGATTAGAGTTAAACAACTTGCTCAATATTACACAGCTAGGAAATGGCAGAGTTGGGATTTGAATTCCGATCAGACTTCAAAGCTCTTACAAGGATTTTGTTTTCAAATGCTGCTGACAGCTCAGTTTATCTCAAATGTCAGAAGTGACCACAGATCTTTATTAGTAGTGACAACAGTAATTAAAGCTACTGATTTTGGTGGCTTACCATGAGGGCTGACTATGTGCCAGACACTATGCTGAAAGTATTTAATTTGTAGTGTCTCAATTCTCAAAATAATCTTTTGAGATTATATTATGTTAATTAATTTTTTTTTTTAAGATTTATTTATTTCAGAGAGAGGGATAGCACATTCAAGCATTGGGGAGAGGCAGAGGGAGGGAAGTAAACTCTCTGCTGAGCAGCCATGGGGTCAGGGTGGGAGGCCCTTGATCCCACCAGCCTGAAATTGTGACTTGAGCCAAAATCAAGAGTCAGACGCCCAGCTGAATGAGCCACCCAGGTGCCCCAGAATTCCTCCCTTTTCTAAATACTTACAGCACGTTTTTGTATAGGAATTTATATTAAAGTTATTTATGAATACATTTATCTCTCACACTAATCTGTGACCCTCAGGTAGGAACTACATCTCTGATTGTTTTTTCACTTTTTATTTTGAAATAATTACAGTCTCATGAGAAATTGCGAAAATAGTACAAAAAGTTGTGTGCCTTACTCAGCTTCTCCAAAAAGTGACATCTTCTGTAGCCACAGTACAATATCAAGACCAGAAAGTTCATAATAGTACTATCAGTTAGTCTATAGGCCTTAGTTTTTACCATGCGTCTTTGATTTTTAAAATAATTAATACTGTAGACAATAAAAATTACAGAGAAATACAAAGAAGAAATCATCCATAATACCACTGTCAGGATGTAATTACTTTTAGCATATTGTTAAAGATTTTTCTTTGTACCTTTGACCGAATCTCTGTTTTTGTTTGTTTGCTTTAGACAGTGGGACTATGTAAAACCTATTTTATAATCTTTAGAAATCTGTACTTTTTAGTGGATTTAGAAACTGAATCATAGAAAGAATTAATATAAGGTAAAAATCCCGACAGCATATGTGGTGTTAATCTTGATACCCTCAAAAGGGATGGGGTCACTGAAGAAGGTAGGTCAGTGTAGCTGGAGTCCGCGCTTGAGCCAGGAAGGAGAAGGAGGTATGATGCTCAGAGGTAGCCACTCTAAAGAAGAGGGCAGGGCTGTCTGGTGGGCTGTTGGCTAGGAGACCACTGAGAGGCGACACTTGCCAGACAGATAGCCCCACTGAAACTGCATAGGCCAAATTCAAGAAATCTGAGCAAGTCATTGGAAACTGGATAAGGTTAATGGGAAAAGAGTAATAGATAGTCAATTCATCAGAAGACTGACTCTTTATGTCATTTTCTGTTTCTAGGAGAGAAGCCTTTCCTTTGTGAAGCCCAAGGATGTGGCCGTTCCTTTGCTGAGTATTCTAGCCTGCGAAAACATTTGGTGGTGCACTCAGGTACTAGAACCCATGCCAGTCAGAGATTTCAGGGAAGGTGGAGAACCATAAGGGTAAAAGGGTGGTGTGTGTGTGGGGGGGGGCGGTGTAAAGAAACCTAGAAAGAAACAAACTGTTCAACATAAAGTTTACTCCTCATGACAGAATCAGAAATCAAAGCTCTTGATAATTGCGTTAAAAGGGTTGTACAATCAAGGGGAAAGACCTAATCGCTTTATTCGCAGCTAAGTCATTGACTGAATTGCTTTCTAAACTAGAACTTTTCTGAGGAGATCAGCAAATTTATTTGGCACTGCGTTGGGTGCTTTATAAGGTACATCAGATATGGGCCATGGAAGTTACTCAAAGCAGAGATTGCTGAGGCAGAAGTGAACTCAAGAGTGGAGAGGGATTCTAGAATGGAATCAAGTAATTGTTCAAATGGTTAGCCATGGGAAGTATAGGGAAGCCAAAACAGGAGGAATGGAAAGAAGGAACAGGAGGTTATTTAGGATGAGGACAGCAAAGCAATTCAGTGGGAGCGAGGGAGTTAAAGAGGTGTAAGCAGCCAGAGATAGAAATTCCAGAATTGAGCTCTTACCTGCTGACAAGTTCTAAGCAGAAGGTGACAAACTGATAACCTGTGAGTTAGATGTGGACTTCCAGGTACGTTTTGGTTGGCTCGTAGAGTGTTTTTATTTTATCTAACTTAATTTTATTACATAAAATTATGTCAAACATACATAAGAGTAGAGAAAGTAAAGACATTTTCGTACATAACAACAATACTGTTATCCTACCTTTTAGAATTAACAATTCCTGAGTTTTATCTCATACCCAGTCCATGTTTAGTTTTTTTTGCAATTGTCTCAAAAATGTCTTTTTTTTTTTTTTTTTTCAAGATTTTATTTATTTGACAAAGACACAGCGAGAGAGGGAACATAAGCAGGGGGAGTGGAAGAGGGAGAAGCAGGCTTCCCACTGAGCAGGGAGCCTGATGCGAGGGTTGATGCCAGTACCCCAGGATCATGACCTGAGCCGAAGGCAGATGCTTAACGACTGAGCCACCCAGAGGCCCCTCAAAAATGTCTTTTACAGTGGGTTTGTTTAAATCAAGGTCCAATAAGGTTTAATTATTATACTTATTTTAATTATTACACTTAGTAAGTCTTCTTTAAATCCGTTTATGCTCACTTTTTTTTTCATGCCATAGACTTATTGCACTACAGAGTTTGTTGGGTTTTACGGAATGTCCCACATTCTGGATTTGTTGGTTTGCTTCCTTTTATGTTATTTAACTTGTTCCCCTAAATTTCCTATAGATGAAAGTCAGCCCTAAAAGCTTTAAAGGTTCAAAGACTTGACAAGGATGTGTTATAAATGGTTGTATGTGTTTCATTTTGTATCATCATATCAGGAGGCACACAGGGCTTGGTTGTCAGAATTTATCAGTGGGTTCAGGTGGGAACACCTTGATCTTCACATTGTAAAGTTCCGTAGCACGTTTTGCTGTATGGTTTCGTCTATGAGTGATGCCTGAATTAGTTATTTCATTAGGATTGTAAAATGGTGGTTTTCTAATTCTACCATTCTGTTCACATCAACTGGAATTCTTCTGTGTATAATAGATCTCTTCTCTATCCAGTAGGGCTATTTGGTAATTTGCACAGGAATGGCAGAAAAAATGTGTGATCCTTTTCATTTCTTTTAATTATGAGTTTTCAAAATAAGAAATTAGTGCTTTTGTTTCTTCTGGTAAATTCATGGGTTTCTGGGGTGCCTGGGTGGCTCAGTGGGCTAAAGCCTCTGCCTTTGGCTCAGGTCATGATCCCAGGGTCCTGGGATCGAGCTCCGCATCAGCTCTCTGCTCAGGAGGGAGCCTGCTTCCCCTTCTCTCTCTGCCTGCCTCTACCTACTTGTGATCTCTCTTTCTGTCAAATAAATAAAATCTTTAAAAAAAACAAAAACAAAAAAATTAATGGGCTTCTATATAGTCACTGTGTATCAATCCATTGTAGTTCTCTTTTAACAGCTTTTTTGATGTATAATGCGTATACCTTAAAATTCATCTATTGTAAACATACAGGTCAGTGATAGAGAATATTTAGAATTGTGTAGTCATCCCCACAATCCAGTTTTCGAACACTTCTGTCACACAGAAAGTTCCTTTGTGCCCCCTGGTTGTCAGTTCCTGCTCCCACCCCCAGATGCAGGCAACCACTGATCAGCTTTCTGTCTCTATAGATTTTCCTTTTCTGGGAATTTTCCGGCCATTTCACTTACTTTGGCCACCTACTAATCTCCTTTAGGCATGTGTTTCTGACCCCAGCTCTAAGTGTGGTTGTCTGAGTAGGTGGAAGGGCGACTGAGAGCTTTGGACTTGAGGACACAGAGGATAGTTCAGATCACTGTGTAGAAGACCCACCAGTGTAAACGCTGACGACTGTGAGAGTGGTGGCAGGAAGTGGGATAAGGGGGTATTCTGAACCCAGGCTTGGGATCCTTGAGGATGGTACATGTTCCAGAGCTCCATGGAATACTGTATCTGGAAAGGGAAGGAAATATTCTGTGTGGCTGCCATAATCTGATACCAAAGAGGTTGTGAAGGCAGCAGTACAGTAGGTCTGGAAAGGGTAGTAGTTGGGAGCAGTGAGCGTGCTAAGCCCTCCTGGTGAACTCTTCCTGCCTTCCCTGGTGTATGAAGGTTTTGAAGCTGGGGACCTCCAAGGCTGGGTGGAGAATGGGAGAAGGAAAAGCCTCTTCTGTTTAGTTTAACGTTCTCTGAGCTTCTCTATCCAGGTCTTGGAGTCCATTCTCTTGCTGTCAGAAACGTACCCTGTTTTTTTGGCTACCTGTCTTAACCTGCTCTGTTTCAGGAGAGAAGCCTCATCAGTGTCAAGTCTGTGGGAAGACCTTCTCTCAGAGTGGGAGTAGGAATGTGCACATGAGAAAGCATCACTTGCAGCTGGGAGCAGCTGGGAGTCAAGAGCAGGAGCAAACTGGTGAGGAGAGAGGGTGGAGTGGAGGGCTATATCTTCTGGGTTCAAAAAGCCGGATAACTTGCCTATCTGGTTATTTGGAAATTTTCAGATTGTGTTGGGGAGAGAGACCTAGTCTCATTTGATAGACTAATGGTTTCCAAGTATAGCTCTACAGTAAAATCTATAAGCTTTTAAAATGTACATATTTGTATTGCCTGTCTATCCCTCACCCACAAATAAAACAAAACAGTACAAACTGGTAACTGAAATTATTTGGGAGTAAGATCCCCGAATCTGTAGTTTTCAAGTTTCCCTAGTGAGTTTGATGGTAACTAATGCTGATCTATGAACCAGCATTTGAGTATTACTGTGATAAAGATTTCTATAAGATGAGGGTTTAAACATTTTTTACAGATCAGTCATGACTCCCTTTTTACCCTAACTTAATTTGATAACTCATTTTTATTATTTTTTTCCATGTCTTACTTTAATCAATTATTTCATTCCAAATACTCCTTTCCAAGGATGCATCCATCCCATTTCATATATTAATTCTCCACATGCTGATCACAGGCAAGGATATTTATCTATGAGGCTCCACCCTTCCCTTCTAGGTTTATTCTTGCTTCCCAAAAGTAGATAGCATCCAAGATACAGGTTAACTTCCAGTCCTGAAAGGAAAGGCCAGCTTCCTGTGAAGGAAAATGGGGACCAGGCACAGCCTTGCCTGCTGCGTGTCTCTCACATGGTGTTCTCTGTGCAGCTGAGCCACTAATGGGCAGTAGTTTGCTTGAAGAGGCTTCAGTAACCAGTAAAAACCTGGTGCCTATGAATTCCCAGCCCAGCCTTGGTGGAGAGTCCTTGAACCTACCAAATACCAATTCTATCCTAGGAGTTGATGATGGTAAGACTTTCAGCTCTCCTTTATTTGGGGAAAATGGGCTGCAACTAGGGACTAAGGAATGGGGTTGTCTCCAAAAGGGAGGTTTTAATTAATTTCATTTCTTGTGAGTAGCTGTGGTACGATTGCGTAGCATTTGTGTTTTGTCTCTGGGATGGATAAGTGAATCTGTTTAAAAAAATATTTTTTTTGTTGAACAGATGATGTAACAAAAGAATAAAGAGAAAAAAATTTAAAAAGAAAATTATCCATAATCCTAGCATCCTAGCCCAACTATTTCTATCTTTCCTATTGCAGTTATGGAAGAACTTAACTTTTAAAACATTTAAACAGAACATAACCAGGTTTTACAGAGGAGATAAAAAGCAATTTCTCCATACCTTCAAAAGCCATATCTTCTGGAGAAAAGAAAGGGCTCTCTAGGAAACAGTTGCTCCTCTCTGGTATAGAAATTTCACCCAAGTTACACAGGCCAGGCCCTCTTCTCTGAAAAACCTAACAGGTGAGGTCAGCATGCATTTATTCAGTGCCTACTGTGTGCCTGGCACCATGGGAAAGATAAAAGTAGAAAACAGGGACCTTAAAATCTAGTTGAGAAGTCAAAACTTACATATGGGAAACAACATTGAGTAAATAGAAGATAGTATGTAAGTAAATGCTAAATTACACAGTACCATTTGGAAGAGCAGTATATGTTGAAAGCCCCGTAGAAGAAAGTTTTGACTCATTAGAGACCTAAGTAGTTTATGTATAAACTGTTTCCAGAAGATTTTTATGGTGATCCCACTGATGAAGTCCGAGATCCTGTGTTTTAGTTACTCGTATCCCACTCAGTTTTGTGTATAAGTGACCATGTTTGTGTAAACTTGTGTGTGGAGCCTACAAGGCCCAGAGTGTACTTTCACAACAGGCCTCCTCGGTTTTGTAGTAGGATACTAGTGGATAGTTGAAGCATGAGACACAGCAATGGCAGGGAACTATTTTGCCATTGTTAAGAAGGAAGAAAGTCTCAAGGGAGGAAGGGACACTGAGTAAGAACTTTGAAGCCAGATTTAAGTTCTTAACTTCTGCACAGTATGCTGTTTATGTCATTGCTGGCCGCGTTAAGCGTTGGCTGAGGTCCCCTGATCTGCCCACTGCAGCAGCTTTTGCCCTGTTTCATGCACGGCTAATCCAGCTAACAGTGCGAAAGCTGTACTACTCTAAATTGGTACTTTGAAAAATGGTCAACTCTTGATATATGTATCAAGATTTCTTAACCTTTTCTTCCCATCCCCCTTTTGTAATACTTTCCAAATTCACTGGTAATGATTATTATCATCAGATGGGAGTTAATTTGGAAGAAATGCAGAAATAGGGGTTTTTCAGGGAGCAGTTTTTAGTGTTCTTAATGAGAGGCTTGATAATGCAGGTAGGTATATCTGTGGATTCACTTTTCATTGAGACATTTTCTGCTGTTTCAGAGGTGCTTGCTGAAGGATCCCCACGTCCCCTGTCTTCAGTGCCTGATGTGACACATCACTTGGTGACCATGCAGTCGGGAAGGCAATCATATGAGGTTTCTGTCTTAACTGCCGTAAATCCACAGGAGGTAAATCTGTCTCTTGCCCTTACTTTGTTTCATGTGGAGACTCATGTGGGCAGTGGTTGGGAATCTAGTTTAGATGATCTGAAAATTACTCCAGTTTCTCTTTCCTGGAAGCTTTGTCTACAATATCTTCCTTTAAGCTAAGCATGAGTCCAGCTTAACTGAAGCTTGATTGTTAGGGTCTCCTGGACTGGGAGATTGGTCACTCACGACTGGGTCTCTCAGCTTTAATTTCCTTCATATACATACCTTACTGAATGATAGCTGCTCCTGTGTTCTCTGCCTGTGATATGAGGATGCTGCTTTTATTTTATAAAGAAAATAGTATCCTGGACAAAGTGGTCCTTGAGCAAAAAAGATAGTGACAAAAATAATTGAAAATAATCATTGTTCACTTTATTAGGGTCTTATGTCTGGGAGATACCAGGCTTAACCAACCGGGCCTTTAGGAACTTGCTCACTTGCTTGTGGAATGAGAATCATTTAAATCGGGGAAAGGTTTTAGGTTGATTCTAAGCATTCCCAACTCTACGGTCTTGGCTCTAACCCAGAAAACAGAATGAAAACCAGTCAGGCTTCTAGAATCGTAGGGTATTTTATTGGCCTTTTGTCCTGGGAGTAGATGACTTCATCATGAACTCATTTCATATGCATAAACTTTTGCCAAAACCCATGTATCCTGGATGCCTTCATATTAACTCTTACAGTGCTTTCCCGTCTTTTCCCCTGACCTTTTCATTATAACCTGATACGACAAGATCAGCTGTCCAGTGTTCAGATGATTGCATCCTATATTGAATATTCCGTATTATTCTGTAAGACTCCTGTGGATGCTCAAGACCACAGGGCTCTGGACATGCATGTTAATGATTCTGCCAGAACTTTTCCTTCTATTCATCATTGTGTCCCATTGTCTGAGTCTTGCTTGTATTATATTGAAATTTTTTTTGCTGTTGGTTTCATTGCTTCTTTGCTAAGTCACCTTCTCCTGGCTACTGCTTTGGAACATATCTCACCTGTGAAGATTTCCTTTATTATTTACCCTCTTCATTTATGTATTTTAAAATTTTTATTATGTAAATTTTTAGGGGTGTCTGGGTGGCTCAGTCGGTTAAGCGGCTGCCTTTGGCTCAGGTCATGATCCCAGGGTCCTGGGATTGAGCCTGTCTTGGGCTCCCCACTCAGTGGGGACCCGGCTTCTCCCTCTCCCCCTGCTTGTTCTCTCTCTCTCTGTCAAATAAATAAATACAATCTTTAAAAAAAAAAAAAGTTTTCAAAGAGTGTAGTGAGAGAGTATAGTATAATGAACTCATGTACCTATCCCCCCAACTTCAACAGTTAACATTATACTATTATTTTGTCTCTTCTCGCCTACTTCTTGTTGTTGCTGTTCTGTTTGTGCTGGAGTATTTAAAAACAAATCACAGATGTACCATTTCATTTGTAGATATTTCAGCACATACTGCTAACAGAGAAGTATTTTTTCATAGCTATGATATCTTCATCATACTCAACAGAATTAACAATCATTTATTGATATCTCAAATAGTCTGTGTTCCTTTTATTTTTTCTCAAACTGTCTTTTAATGGTTGGTTGGTTTAAATTAGGATTCAAACAAAGTCCATTCACTGCATTTGGTTAATAATTCTCTTTATTTCTAATAGTCTGCCCCACCTCCCACTCTCTACATCCATTTTTTCAGAATGACTTAACTATTTAATAAGAATTTCTCACATTCTGGTTTTGCCTGATTGACTCCTTTTGTTGTTTAATACATTTCTCTATCTACAGATTTCCTAAAAACTGGTAGGTAGGAGCTTAGACTCATGTTTGGTTTTCCCCCTCGGCAAGAATATGCTATAGGTGGTGCTCTTGCTTTCTGTGACAGCTCACAGCAGACATGATGTCCGTTGTTCTCCTCTTCCTGAGCTTAATGATTGACCAATGGGTTACATAAAAATTTTGGCAAACATTACTGGTCATGGCCTAGATCAATTTTTTTATTAAGGCTTGCAAAATGGGGATATCCTAATTCCCTTTTTCTTTCTAATTCCCTTTTTCTTTCTGCTTTTATGAACTGTGATTCTTCTGTAAAAGAAATATTTTCTCTCATCAGCTATTGGAGTGGTCTGAAATAGTTCAGAAAAATCATCTCCTTTTTCACCTAGTGGAAATTATTATCCTGATAAACCAATCCACAACACTCAACCTTTTCCTTTTCTATATTTGAAACCTTGGAGCTTTTCTCTCCTGTACTTTTAAGTACCTTTTTTTTATTGAACCATTTCAGGTTTCCTCAAATAAATGCCTGATGTATAAAAACTTAGTCAACAGATACTATATACCTAATGTGTGCAAGGCCCTCTGTTGGGTACTAAACAACGTAAACAAAGTACAGTCTCTGCCTCAAAGAGCTTACAGTCAGACTTCAGACCTCTGCCTTTTATAACTGTACAAAATGGTGCCCCTGGAGTTATGCTTTACAGAGAGAATGGGAAGGGTGACAGATCAGTAAACGGGCAATTTTTATACAGTGTAGTAAGTACTAGTCTTGGGGGACGTCAGGGAATAAATTTCAGAGTTTAAGTTGAGACCTGAGGGATGAATAGCAGTTATCTTGATGGATAAGTGGGAGGGACTGGAAGGAAATAACAGGCATAAAGGTAGCAATGTGTACAAGGGCAGAAGGTGAGGGAGCAGGACACAACTATGGAACCACAAAGGGTTGAGGAAGATGGAATTTGGAATGGAAAGTGAGAGCAGGAAAGATAAGCTGGTTTTTCTGTTGAAGGGCCTTTACTTCAAGGACATGATTTTATCCTGGGACAGTGGGGAACCACTGCATGGTTTTAAGTCAGGTCTGACATGGTCAGATTTGTGTGTGCGGAGTCCAGGAACAGCACATTTGTTCCCCTTGGACCTGGGCATGTGGGTCTTGGAATTGGCTTCAGAGTGTCCTTGTTTGGGTGATGCTCACTCACAGCCTCAGACAGACATGATACCAGACCACCTAGAAAAAACAAAAGAAAACTTGGCCTTCACCCAGGAGGACACTAAGGGTATACAGGCCCTAAGCACCCAATTTTGTGATGGAAGCCCCAGACACTTCATAGAAAAATATTACCAGTACAAAGGGGAAAGTGCTGTCCTTAGTGTAGCTGAAAATCCTAGACGATTACTTTTCCCGCATGGGTCATTGCATATTTACAAACACCCTCTGTCTGAACCTCACTTCTGTGTTTCCTTCACTCTTACCTCTGTTGTTTTCCTCTTATCACAGGCATTCCCACTGATCATCACTCCTTTTCCTTATCACGGCAGGCTTACCACATCCTCTGATAACTTCATTTTTTTAAACCCCTCAAGCCCCTCAAGATTCCAGGTTTAGTCCTCTTCCTCATCCAAGCTCCTGGTACTAACTGACCTTCCTCCAGTGACTGAGGAATGTTGATTCTTTAAGGATTCGCAGATAGAAGAAGACTATTTGCAATCCCGTTTTTTTTTTTTTTAAAGATTTTATTTATTTATTTGAGAGAGAGAGTCAGAGAGAGAGCAGGCTGGAGGGGCAAAGTGAGAGAGGGTCTTAAGCAGACTGAGCTGAGCTTGGAGGGGCTCAGTCTCAGGACCCTGAGATCATGACCTGAGCCGAAACCAAGAGTCGGATGCTTAACCGACTGCGCCACCCAAGCATCCCAGCTGTTTGCAATCTGTAAACCAACACATGTCCATTCAAATTCTGGTTTTGGAGATAATCACACGTTGTAGATCAGACCTGTAAGAATTTACTGATGCACTTGTACTTGGACTCCTGTAAATATGCTCTAAAAATAAGCTTATCAAGAATATCAGAAAGGGGCGCCTGGGTGGCTCAGTGGGTTAAAGCCTCTGCCTTCAGCTCAGGTCATGATCTCAGAGTCCTGGGATCGAGCCCCGCATCGGGCTCTCTGCTCGGTGGGGAGCCTGCTTCCTTCTCTCTCTGCCTGCCTACTTGTGATCTCTCTCCTCTCTGTCAGATAAAAAAAAAAAGAATATCAGAGAATAACCAAAGCAAGTATCAGCAATTATCATGGGAGGGGCACCTCGCTGGCTTAGGTCAGCAGAGTATGGGACTCTTGATCTCGGGGTGGTGAGTTTGAGCCCTAAGTTGGGCATGGAGAGTACTTAAAAATACTAAAAATATTATCATGGGAAATATATCAAAACGACATCTTATTCAGGTGGTTCAGATTGGACAATTTTTATTTTCCCCTCAGTGTTACTCAGTTTCCTGCAAATCAGACAGAGGACTCATAGTGCCAGCCCAACTGGGACCCCAGGGCTTTTGGACCTCTGCTGACTAAAAAGCATCCCAAGTCGGGGTTCTGTAGTCACACTGAGCTCAAATTCTTGAACTCAGGAGGCAGTGTAAATGATTGTCAGCTAGGCTTGAATATATCAGAATTTGTACCAAAAAAAAAGAGGAAAAATTACAAATTCTTTAAGATTTCTCATAAAATGCCAATGCCACACCTGGATCTTGACCTAGATTAAAAAGACACCATTCATACATACATCCCCACCACACAGCATCAAATGAAATTTTTGGTTTCTTTAAATTTTTCTTTAAATTTTGTTTAAATTTCTTTATATTCCATCTTATTAAATTCTACTGTATAAATAACCTTCATCCAAATTGAGATCACCAAGTAAATCTATCTTCCTCCCAAGAATTTATCTGGATATATTTTTACTAAGCCAAATTTTTATCTTTTTTTTTTTTTTAAAGATTTGATTTATTCATTTGACAGAGAGAGAGAGATCACAAGTAGGCAGAGAGGCAGGCAGAGGGAGAGGGGGAAGCAGGCTCCCCACTGAGCAGAGAGCCCGATGCGGGGCTCGATCCCAGGACCCTGAGATCATGACCTGAGCCGAAGGCAGAGGCTTTAACCCACTGAGCCACCCAGGGATCCCCCCCCAAATTTTTATTCTGAATTTCACTGTGTTGTTCTTATCTCATTCTCATAATAAAATGGAACCGAAGTTTATCAATTATTTTACAGAACTGCCTTTCAACAGAAAGCCTTGTGAGTGTAGAGTAGAAAGTTTGTTTTAGCTGCTGCCCTCTTGGAGTCCCAGGCTTGTCTCCTTCATCATAGGAAAAGTATCTTTTTAAGCCCTGGGAATCCCTGGATTCCTTTTTAGTGGGTTCTAGCTCTCATATAGAACTCATTGGGAATAGCTTCCCATTCCTCTTACTTCTACTTGAGCGAGCGTTCTGCCTATACTTTGGACTAACACTGACTGACATAAGATTTTTGGTTCCACCATTTCTGATGTATCTGTTAAGTATGGATGCCTCTAGCACAGACTAGTAACGATGTGACTACACAAACAATAGTTTGGCTTATGGACTCAGGATCTTTTATTGCCATAGTAAAAATGCCAGCGTCATGAAGTGGCCAAAATGCTGTCCCAAGGCCAGGATATGAAGGAGATCTATCAGTCTACACGTGTCTCTTGCTTTGGAGCTAGATGGCCTTGACTCACCCCGGCTGTGCATTCCCCACTCCCACTCATAAACCTTTTCCTTGGTACAAATTCTTTTTCCTGTTATTCATTGGTAGCCTATTCCAGATTTGGTTTTAATCTTTTATAGTTACTAAACCAAGGAGAATTAACTGAAAGCCGGACGTGAGCATGGACACCGACTCCTGGAAGAGCAGCTCTGTCTGATTCCAGAGCGCACATAGCGGGAACAGGATGCTTCTGGCTCACGGTCTACCAGAACCGGAATGAATCTGTGAAGGACAGGACCCCGCTCCTGCCTCTGTTCATCTTCCCTGACATGGAAGATGAATGTGGGAGAGCTTCTCTTCAAACTACATCTGATCCAGACAAGGAAGAAAGCAGTGAATGTGGGCTGGGTAACTGGACCTACCTCTCTCCCCACTACGAAATTTTGGGATGGACTTCTCCCAAAAGGGAATTTGATTATGTGTTGGCTGAAATTTCTTTGGTATGACTATTGAGAAGGGATTTTCCTTTGAAGAATTCTCATCCCAGACGCAGCTGTCTTTTCACATGGATGAACTAAGTCCTGCCACCAACCATAAAACTTCACCAAGAAGTTGAGCTTTCAGGATGCCTTGTTGCTTTGGAGAAGGGAGGGATGTCAGTTCTGTTGTGGCATTCTCCCTTTAGCAACCTGAGTAAGAGACTCTCCGCCGCTGGGCTGCAAACAAATAAATTACTTGAATCCCAACTTGGCCCGGGCTGAGGTACTATCTGTCATATCCACTTCTACTTGGTCACTTTGCTTTCTTTGTTTATGGAATATACAGTAGCATGTTAAAAGGTTTTTTAAAGTTAAATACCACATGATTCAGAGCTTCAGTTGTTTTCCCTTTAAATAAACAAGACAGCCCAGTCAGTTCTTTGGTTCCTTGTTTTGGACAAAACCTATTTTCTTAGAGAGGAGATTAAGAAAATAGTTCAGGCTTTCCCTTTAAGAGAGGGCACGGATTTACCCTTTGGATTCCATGCAGGTAAAACTGAGCCCAGGAGTCTTGGGGAACAGGACATGAGCATCTTCCTAACTAGAAAGCCTAGATAGTAGTCATCACAGTACTGCTCTGTCATCACCAGAAGGGGCTGTGTCTGAGTCTGGAAAAATGGCAATAATAAGATACTTTTGAATTTTTCCAGAAAGTTAAACAAAAACAACATGAGAAATGTGCTTCTGTTACGAGTAAGTACTCTTGCTATCATCCTGTCTCTACAGCTGATAGAGAATATCTAATCAATCATTGGTGAGAAGAAGAGGGTTCCAGAGATCACTTACTAGTAGAAAATCATGGCTGTCAGAGAATTTTTCACATTTATTTAAAATGAACCTCATGCTGACACATACATACCATGCACACAGTGGCATATTCTAAGCAGATAACAGGACAGAATTAACTGCTGTAATAAATATAGTTCTTTGTTAATGACATGCATAATCATCCTTTGTTATGTAGACTGAGTTCATGTCAATTTCTTGTATTCTTAAATTGCCAGTTTTTACTTCCTTTAGCCTTACTTTTATACTATAGCGTGGTTCTTAATTGGGAATATTTTGGAATATTTTTTGCCTGCCCCACATGTGGCAGTATCTAGACTAGACATTTTTTTCGTCACAACTGGGGAGTTACTGGCATCTAGTGAGTAGAAGCCAAGGATGCTGCTAAACATCCTACAATGTACACGACAGCTCCCTCTCCCAACGCCCAACACAGACTCCTCTGGCTCAAAATGCCAATAGTACTGAGGTTGAGAAACTCTGTAGCAAAAGTTGCAAGCTTGTCATCCTGCAGGTATTTTGTTACTCCCACACAATATTTCTAAGTACTTTTTAAATTAGTTGCCAACATGCAAATTTCTGCCTTCTGTTGAAAGCTCAGTTGATCTGGCAATTCTGGGCCTGTGTTCTAGCAGAGACTTTAGTCTCTACTGTCTCCTGCTATCTTATACCCAGCGCATGTGGTCCGTTTGTTTCCTAACTAGCCCCTTGTAGGCATTTGGGCTTGTGCCCCTTTTTTAAAGTAGGAGGCACAAAGCAAGAATGCTTAACTCAGCTCTGATCCCTCTGCGCTGAGGTTTTTCACTTTGATTTACTTAAACCATTCATTCCCTGTTTGTTATCTGCTTTTTTCCCCCCTTGCTACTTCTCTTTTCCCCATCCTCCAAGAGTAGCCATTGACTCAGAAGCCAAGTTTTGCCTGCCTTGACTCAACCCCAAGTTAGCTGGTTAATATTGAAAAGCAGTAATTTTAAGTGTTACTGATTAAGCGAGTGATTTGAAATTATTTAGCAATTCGTAAGACAGCTCTTCCAGTTCTTTCTTGGGGCTGGTAGGCTGTTGTAGAGATTCTTCTAAATCCTGCTGTGGATTTCTGGTGCTGAGTTTTGTAGTTTCATGGGTGCTACAGAATAAATTAAAGCATTATGAAATAAAATGTTTTTAATTAAAAGCATTATGTAAGGCTGAAGGATGGTTTCAACATGTTCATTATTTTATATGGGGTGTAAAGGGAAATTTCTAGGGGGAAAACTGGTATAGGGATTAGGGGAGGGGCCATTAGGATTTAAGAAAAAAAACAAAGTTGAGAATAATGGTGATACTATGCTTTTCTCCCCTTCACTTATATGATACCAATGGAGGGGTGCTGCTAATGAGTTACTTTTTTAAAGAGTGCTAGATTTTAACAGCCATGGTGACTATGCTAAGGGAAAAAGAAAAGCTTTGATTGTTCAGGATAGTATAGCTTTTATTGTGGCTCAATATAGGTTTTTACCTTCAGTTATCCAAACAAAATAAAAAGTACTAGAAAAATAGTTTTATCATTTTATAGTAAGTAAAAATATACATTGGGGCACCTTTACACCCACAGACACATATATTTGTTCCTCAAAAAGTGAAGTGGAAATATTTTTGACTGATGGCCCTGGAACTAGAATTGGAAAAATGATTTGTTTCAAATTGAAGGAATCTGCCGCCCATATACAATGGTTATATTTTATTCACAACTGCGCTGTTCTCCCAATTTAAATATGTGGAGATCTCTGGGTTAGTGTTCTATACATACAGGGTTGTGATCTCAAAATACACGAGTGGTGGCATTAGGAGGGATGGCAGTTTGAGAGCTGTGGATAACAAGGAGCATCTGAGATTACCTGGGACAATCGCGGACTTCTGACTGCTCCCGCCGTTGTATGACCCGGCTGCCCTGGCCCTTGTTCCTCACAAAGTCCTCATCCAACCCAGCCTGCTTCAGGGTGTCTCGATACCGTTGTTCTGCGGCTTTCCTGGCAAGGTCCTGTGGAATGGAAATTAATCTGCTGTAGCTGTCTTGTGAATTACCAGGTAATTCTAAATTACTTGCTTAATCTGTATGCCTAAAATTGTCCCCTACCCCAACTCCCCACCAATGTTCATGAAAATTTCTTAGAGCCTTTTCTAGCCTTAAAGTGCACAGGAACTACCTGAAGATCCTGTTATTAATGTAAATTCTCATTTGGTAGGTCTCAGATAAGGCTCACAATTCTGTATATCTCACACTTCCAGGAGATGCCAACAGTTGATTTGGAAGCCATACCTTTGAAAAGCAAAGATTTAGATTTTTGGAAGACCAATTGAAACTCAGATGAAAAAATGGACTTAAAAACAGTTTAAGATTTAAAAACAACCAGGAGGGCCTGGGCGGCACAGTCGGTTAAGCGTTCAACTCTTGGTTCTGGCTCAGGTCATGGTCTCAGCGTCCTGGGACTGAGCCCCGAGTCTGGCTGAGCCCTCAGTGCAGAGTCTACTTGAGATTCTCTCTCTGTCTGCCCCTCCCGCTCGTACTTTCTCTCTCTCTCTAAAGTAAATAAATAAATCTTAAAAAAAAAATTAAAAACAACCAAACCATCAACACTAAAATATATATAAAAAAAGAAAAAACCCACTAAAATATAACAAATAGGAAATAAACTGCACTAGTAACACTTTTTTTTTTTTTTTTTGGCACTAGTAACACTTTTAACAGGATAGATAGTCTGCCTGTGGACTAGGAAAATGTTACTGTTTTAATTTAAGCAAAATCATATAGAGCACTTTGTATTTTTCCTAGAGTGGTGAAAGATCTGTTGAGATCTGAGAGTGAGCTTTGCTTGAAAAAAAATGAACATAAAGATTTCGGAAAGGGCATTATGAGAGATTTGAACAATGCAAGTTGCTAAGTAAACCCAAGACCATCCAGCGTGTGTGTGTCTGTGTGTGGTATGTATGGGGGTGGGGAGGAGTGTACCGGAAATGTCTAGATAACACACTGGCTGCAAGACGGAGATGATGTCCTGCAGCTGAAATCAGGTCACTAGGAAACCCCAACTTTTACCTGAAACTGGAGAGAGGACGGATCTGCACAGCCTGATAGAACCCCAAGCCCCCGGGGACGGTGGCCTTTCTGAGGCCATTCAGACACCTCCAGAGCTTCCTTAGGGAGAGCGGATCTCAACTGGGTCCAACTTCCCTAAAGCTCTAGAGAACACCTTAAAATGATTCTTCCATCCTGAAAGCCACTTAATCTGAAAAGGGCTTTCTGGGGTGCTTGTGAGCATACCAACATCTGGAGACCCATAAATGTGCCGCAGCTCTAGAGGCTGGGGATGCCCAGGGTACCAGCACTGCAGGAGGAGAGCGGATGTTAGTAAGTTAAAGACCGTCTCACTAACACAGCCAAACTGTCACTGGGTATGTGAGATTTAGCCCTCACCGTGATTCAAACTGAAAGCTAGACTGTAGCAAACACTCCAGGAGGCGAAATACTTTATAGATGCCTCTGGAGTCGTCTTGGATGACATCAGTCCAAGCAACATTCACCACTGCACTACTTATTGGGGGGGGGGGGGGAGATGGCAGTTAATAAAATAGGCCTAATTTAGAATCTTTCTGAGCCCAAAGAAATGTTCAATACCCAGATATTAAACTGTTTCATCATGGGGACGCCTGGGTGGCTCAGTCAGTTAAGCGTCTGCCTTCAGCTCAGGTCATGAGGTCCTGGGATCGAGTCCCGCATTGAGTCCTGCATCGGGCTCCGTGCACAGAGGGGAGCCTGCTTCTCCCTCTCCCTCTAACCCTGCCCCCACTTGTGCTGTCCCTTGTCTCTCTCTCTCTCTCTGACAATCTTCAGAAAAAAATAAACTGTTCCATCATTTTTAAGAGCCCTTTCATCCAAGACTAAAAGAAAATGAATGATGGTTTAGTTTTACCTTGGTAACTTGTTCAAAGAGATAGGGCCTTGTCTGTATTCTCTTCTTCATTTCTTCCAATTCTTTCTTATACTCTTTTGCTCTTTTACGGTCATTGTTCCTGGAATTAACAAGATTTTTAGAATGAATTCTATCTTTTTCCAATCTGGAATACCCTTCACTGCAATTAAGCAGAGTAATTCCCAAGGTCATTGTAAATTCCTCACTGTGCCTAGCAAAATCCTTGAGTGTGTGCAATTATCGGAGTCTACTCTAATAACTCCATTTTGCCATTTTTCAAGGCTAATGATCTGTTGGATCCCAAGACAGGCACCCTTTGACACATGGAGGGCACTGACCGATTCTCTTTCAGCTTTGCTTTGAACACTTCCTCCAGGCTTTGATGGGGATCCATGGCTTTGGCACGCAAGGTCACGGATTTAGACATCTCTTGACACTTCTTTTTGTGCCTCTCCAACCACTGAGTACTCTCATCTGCTTTGTCCTTTTTTTCAAGTGAACTTCTAAAGAGAGGAGGCAAAAACCAGACAGATGACCAACTTGAGTATATTTAAAAGCAATCTTAGTAACCTCTCCAGAAAGTAAAATGGTGTTTTCTATGAAGGGCATTTCAGAAAGAATAGGATTCTGAGATTGGCAGATGAAGCCTTCCCAGCACTATGGACACAGTGATCTTCTGCCCCAGGAGAACTTTATTAATTGAACTGAAAAACATATGAGTTAAAATATCCTTACACTCATGCTTCTGGCCTGCCTGGAAACGAAATGATACGAAGAGCTGCCATTTGCTGAGCTACCTACTCTGAACCAAGAGGAGAAAGGAATCAAGTGCTTTATATCCATTATCTTCCTAACTGCCCTATGAGGTAAGAACTGTAAGCCCCTCTTTTTATAGGTGAAGAGATCGAGGTTCAGAGAGGGTAAGCCACTTACTCAAAGCCACCCAGCATGCCAGTGGAGAAGCCAAGATTTGAACCAGGATGTCTAACTCCCAAGCCTCTGCCCTTGACCACTGTGCTGGAAGGTGCCTGGATGGGCCCTTGGGAATACAAATCTGCATTTTCACAGAGAACGGAAAATAGGCCTCTTTCCATGCACAGTTTGGGGTTAACTTACAGCACTTAGTTTGTGTAAGTATCATTTGACAAGGCACTATGGAGAGTTCTACGAAAAGAAAAAAACAGTCAAGACTCTTGCATGTGGATATTTACATTCAAACGAACAGATTAGGAAGGCATGAAAGTTGAGTCTGCCATTATATCCAACTCCCAGTTGCTGGGAAGCAGATATGGATATCCCCTAGTGGTGTGAGCCTCTGATATCCCCTAGGGGTGCGAGCCTCCAGTTCATAACACCTACCTTACTGGGGCCTCAGGATACTGATGCATTTAGCCTTCCTTTAGTAGCCCTAAGAAATTTGACGAAGAAGGGAGTATCCCTTGGATTCTAAATATATTTCTAAGATCCCTGTTGGGGGTCCTAAAGAGCCAAGTAGGTCCTGTGTACTCCTCTGTGAGCCCCGCAGGAAAGCACTAAGATGCTAGTCCTCTCCTGGAGCTCAGCTGCTTGTTGTTACCACGACCTTTCCTGCCAACTTCAGAGGTCAAGTGGAGGAACTCTCGCTGGGGTGCTGGTTTGATGAGAGCAATACCATACAGAGTCAGGTCAGTTAAAGAATTTGAAAGCAAGGAGGCTTCTGCTTCCCAACCAACTTCTGATAGATCCCCAAAGATGAATCTCAGAGAATCTCAAATCCGTGTGGTGGATGCCTTCTCTTTGTGACCAGGTCCACCACCTGCCATCATGCTTCTCTGAATTCTCGTTCCTAATGGCTCCCTCTTTCATCTGTGGGTCTTCACCCACGTTCTCTCTGGAACCTTTCCAGCCTTCGGCCAATTCCTCATTCTTCAGAGATCTATTAAAGAGATCCCTGCCCTAGGTTGTCCAGTGCCCCCAAGTTTCCCTGTATTTTCCCCACCAATGCACTTCTTGCAAAATATGGTAACTTCTTTGCTTTTCTGTATTTCATACTAGATATTAAACTAGAGGCTCCATAAGGTATCTCCAGCCTTAACATTGGAACTAGCACAGAGTAAGCTGCCTGTGAATATGTGCTGAATGATGGCCAGGTGTCCTCCAGCACTATGTGTGGAGGGTTACGTGTGTTCCCATCCTGATCAGAGTTCCCTTCCACCCCTACAGGTCTCTGAAAACCAGAGAGGAGGCCCAGCAGCAGGATCGTTTCTAGCACTAGGGTCAAGATCCAAGCACTGACCACTGATCTCCATCCTAGGCCAAGATCTCGGGCCCGACCACTCACCTGACTGCAGATTCCCTCTTCCTGGTGGCGTCTGTGATGTGCACAGGGAGGGTGTTGGCAGAGAGAGAAGCGAGGCCACTCAGAGAACGGCTCCTTGGCAGGGGTGTGGCTGGTGGCTGTGGAGAGTCCTGGAAGAAACGAAGGTTTGTATTGATGGGACAGAAATGTGTGATGAGTTTCTCCTCTAACTAGGATTCAACTTCAGTGGAGGACTAGTCAGACCGAGAATCTTTTTTTTCCCATGGGATAATGGAAAGAGTAATGAGTTTATTACCAGGCCTAGAGTTGGATATCAATCCTGAAGTTTTAAAATCAGATGAGAAGAGTTCTTTAGAATTGATATAGGGTTGTGAGCAATTGATCCCAACTCCCTACTTTCTAGACTTGCTGGGACTTATTTCTGCAAAATTCCTCTAGAGAAGTTCCCTCTTGGAAGGCAAGGAAAGAAAGTATTCTTATGGTTCTAAGTTTATAGGAACTGTGGAGCTTACAGCTGAGCCAGTGTTTTGTTTTTATTTTTTTAAGTTTTTAAAATTTAAATTCAATTGATTAACATATAATGCATTATTAGAGGTAGAGGTCAATGATTTATCAGTCTTCTATAATGAGCCAGTGTTTCTTAATTTTTTAAATTTATTTTTCAAGGTTTATTTATTTAGCAGAGACAGAGCACGAGAGCACAAGCAGGGGGTGCGGCAGGCAGAGAGAGAGAGAAGCAGACTCCCCGCTGAGCAGGGAGCCTGATGCGGGACTCGATCCCAGAGCCCTGGGATGATGACCTGAGCCGAAGGCAGACCCTTAACCGACCAAGCCACCCAGGCACCCCTGACCCAGTGTTTTTTTAAAAAAAGACAGGAGAATGTCATGAGAAGTGCCTCCCGTTGAGACTAGCCTGTCTGCTGGGTCCCCGGCCCCGACCCTCCTGCAGCTGCCCGCGCTCTCACCCTTCTCCCTCCGGACATGGTGGCATCGCAGGGCCGCGGAGCGCGACATAGGCTGCCGGTTCTCAGCAAGAAGGGCTTGTTGCGAGTCAGCTCTCTGGTGTCTCTTCTCTTGGCAGCTCTTCTCTGGAAGGCCTTGTAAAGGCCTTCGTAGTCAGGGACGGCGGGATTCACACGAGGCTGGAATCCGAAGTCCGTGTGCAGAAACGCAAGCTTTTCCTTCTGGGTTCGGGTAGCTGTGCGCGCCTGTGGGCCAGCCCGGCCGCCGGAGGGGGCGACAGGCGAGGAGGCCTTCTGGAGCATGTCTAGGGCTCTCATCTGGATGCGAATTTTCCTGAAGAGTTCCGCTTCTGTGGAGAAAAAGTCAGGGTGGCGATGGGTGAGAGGGGACCCCGCCTCATACCTAAAGGTTTGGAGAACGTTCCCTGTGAAGCCCTAGCAGTAGCGAGCCGGAGCTGATGGTTGGCTTCTGCGGGAATTTCGGGCAGCAGCTGACTTCATGTAGGAAGCTCCACGTTGGCCAGGAGAGGTGCGCTGACACCACAGACAATGGTAAACCCTACAGATCAGCTTGCTTTGTCTTTTCTGGAGAGTTCGTTCAGAAACGGCCAGGACACGGCTGCCAGGCACAATAGGCTGCAGAGAAAGCCACCACGGACACCACGGGCACCGACTGCTTTCTGTGGTTCCTTCTTCAGAGGCAGAGCTGGCGAGGCAGGGCGGTCACCCGCCACAAGGTCCCCCCCGGCTCAGGGCCCAAGTCCCCCTATCCACCCAGAGGCCCAGGCTGTTGCCCAAATCACTCTTGCCTGCTGTCTCTGGTCAGTCCCAAGTTCTGCGGCCTCTGTTCTTTAACCACGCTCCAGCCCGGCCTCTCCTCACCATCCTTGCTGCTCATTTCCCAGCCTCTCCACTGAACTGTCAACACGGTGTCCTACAGACCAGCACCCTCCGGGCCTGTCCCTCCCCCCTTAATCGTCTCCACGCATCTGAGTGATCCTCCCGAGCTGCGAATCTGATCCTGAGCCACCCTACTTAAAGCCCTTCAGTGGCTCCCCAGTGCCCTTGGGAGGAAGTTTAGACTTCCTCCCATAGCCTACAACCCCCAGGTCTGGCTGGTGCCTGCCTCTCCCTCCCCACTCCCTCTTCTCTCCCCTCCCTTGTCCCTTGGGTGTGTTCCGCTTCCTCTGACCTCCGTCCTGTTCTCTCTGGTTCACTCTTCCTCTCTCTTCCCATCCTTCAGGGGCACCCTCAGTGCTCTCTTTCCCGGGGACCTTCCCTACCTGCTCGCACCACCTCACCACCTCCGAAGTTAGGTCCCTCTGTCCTGTGCTCCGTGAGGGGGAAGGCTTTAATCCTTGCAAACCACTCACCACATTTGTTGTTTTGTTATCTGGTATCTGTCTTCCTCCCGTGTCCACCAACTCCGAGTCTGTCTATTCCACACAGAGTAGTGCCTGGGGCGTGGCACATTACTGAATGAGTAAAGCCTGAGTCCTCTCACCGAACCCCATTTCTTGAAATGAGGGAGGCGTGGGAGCTTCCCTCGGGGGCAGGTGGTGGTGGCGCTGGCCTAAGCTGGCCCTTGGGTGTCTCACTGGTTCTGCCGATGCGTTCGCGTCCTGAGAGCGGCCTCAGGACCAACCTGGGGAATGGCGTGCCACCTCTCACGCCCCGCTCATGCCAGGGCTCCCCCACAACACAGACAGAGCCAGCGCTGTACCCCGTGGCCTGCCCTAAGCGTGGCCTGGAGGCCGGGCCTCCTGAGCAATGAGTGTATCTCGCAGCCAGGCTGACCCCCGAGCCTAAGTCCCCACAGCACCCCTTGGTAGCCCCAGGCAGCAGGCAGCAAGGTGGGAAGGAGGTCTTTACCCTGCAGTTTGTCCCCAAGGGCTGGCTCCAGAATGGACTTGGGGATCCTTCTGGTGGCCTTCTGCTTGGGGACCTTGGCCTTGGCTGTGGCGGCCAACTCCCTCTGTTTAGCGGCTTCTTTTCTCTGCTCCTCCTTCACGAGGAAGCTGAAGGGCTTCAAGGAGGAGAGGAGCAGTTCCTTTCTCTTCTGGATCCCTGCCTGCCTGCGGGCCTCGTTGCGCTCCGTGATCTCCTGGTAGAGGGGCAGGTAGACGTGCGCGGGGACGGGCTGTGCCCGGAACTGCCGGTGGCACTCGGCCTCCTCCTGCCCCTGCCGCTGGGCCTGCTTCCTCTCCTGCTCGAAGGAGGCAGGGGAGGCCAGCCACTGGGCCTTCTTCTGGGCCTCACGCAGCGTCATGCGGAACGGCCGGGGGACGGTAATGGACGAGGCCCAGGAGCTGATGCTTCTGTGCTGGGAGGGAGGCCTGGAGCCTGGGGGCAGCCGGGGCTGACCCTTGGGGTCGTCGGAGGGAAGGCTGCTCAGGGAGCTGCAGCGCCTCGTGGAGCCGCACCTGGGGAGAGACAGCAGCTGTGTGGAGGACACGTGGAGGACCTTCGCAGGCGGGAGGCTGGCCCCTCCTCCTGCTCGTCCCCATCCTCCCTCGCAGGAGATGGCAGCCAGCTTCTCAGCCTGGCACCGCAGCTGCACAGGCCTCTAAGCCTGTGCCTCTCTCAACTGCGTCTCCCTCCTTTCCCTCAGGCCATCTAGCAGCCCATTAGGAAGTCTTTTCTCACAACTGATTCACGAATTGCCAGTTTGCATTCTAATATTTTCTGTATTTTTCTTGTAAAAATTTTATTTTTTTAAAGTAATCTCCACAGCCATCCCGGGGCTCGAACTCACGTCCCCGAGATCAAGAGCCGCCCGCTCCACTGACTGAGCCAGCCAGGCGCCCTGCATACTGATATTTTCATATGGGCAGGAGAACAGTGCAATGGTACAGAGCAGGGCTTTAGGGTCGGACTCAGGTTCAAATCTCGCTTCAAACAATTACCAGCCATGTGACCTTTAGCAGGATTTGCTTGCAAGTTTGATTTCCTCATCTGGAAAATGGCAAAAATAGTATCTACTTACAGCGTTAGTGGGAAGAGAAAATAAATATTAAATATTATATAAATGCAGCATACACGCGTATAACAGGGTGTGGCCAAGGTCAATGTACCTTGTTGCTATTCTCGGGAGGGAGTGAGAAGGGCATCCCTTTAATCAATTCCAGTGCTTCCAGTGACTAAGGGTAACCCAAAATGACTTAGGACGGCTGGATAGGAATCAGAACACGTTAGGCTCCGAAGGCTGATTCTGAGCTAGAGCCTGGGTAAGGGACAACTTGCAGAAGTGGCCTTTGCTTTACTGAGGAAGAGGATGAGGCCTAGAGTCATGAGGACTTGGCCAGAGTTGGGCATGAAGTGCCTTGCCTTACCTCGGAGACGGGGGGGACTGGACCCGTGGCTTCCCCCTGCCTTCATCTTGGAAGAAACTCTCCAGGTCCTCATCATCTTCGGAGAAGTTCTCACCACTGTCTGGGTCAGACTGAAAAAGGGATTCCAACAGGCACCATCTGCCTTTCTGCTTTAGTACCTCCAGGGTCTCGTAAAAGCTCCCAGTTGAGTCAGAAGAATCCGAAAGTGTCAAGTCCTCTGGGCTGAGGAAGTCATCCAGTTTGCCAGCCCTGGGCAAAATCAGCCCATCCCCAGACAGCTCCTCTTCTGTCTCCGAGTCTGAGGAGGATTTTGGGGGAAATACCTACAGTGAAATAGAATAAACGGTGGGTCAACTATCATTTCAAATTTACTCAAAACATAACTGTTAATTTCACTTTGAGTAAGTCTCCGTATATTAGGGACTGGGAAGGAAGAAAAATAAGACGTGTTCCTTGCTTTAAAGAAGTTTTGCAAATTGCTATATGGGGTGTGCTTGGTTGAAGGGCAGGGAAAGGAAGCAGATGGGTGTGCATTCTGCCCCCTGCACTCCAGGAACCCCACCCAGACCTTGGCCACACTCTGGGCCTTGCCCTATTTGGGTTTTACCGCCTTGATGCCAATCTTCTTCCTGCTTCTCCTGCCTGCACCTCTGCTTTCCTCCTATTCTACCTAAGATCTACCCTGTTACTAGGAATGAATAATTAACTGGACAGATAATGTAGTCTAGCTGAAAGAACAATGTCATAGAAAGTGGGTTTAAATACTCCATTGATTTAGAAAATCTTTAGTTGGTGCCTAATGTGCACTGGGCATTAGGCTGAGAACGAGTCAAACAAGGTCCCTACTCACGAAGCTTATGTTCTGGTGAGAGGGAGACAGACAATATAAAAGGATAATATATTCAATGAAAGTTATAAGCTGAGAGATTATACAGTGATGAAGTGGTTTGGGGAAGCTTTTCTGTTGATAAAAGCCCATCAGATAAAGACCACTGGAATAGTATCTATAACGAGAGTTAGGTTTATTAACTTGGAGTACACCGTGAAAAATTAAGGGAACCTGCACGATGGGGGGATGGGGTGGGGACTTTCAGTAAGAGGGTGGGGGAAGGGCTTTTTCTAGGGCTGACTTGTCCTGAATGAATCTGGGGAGGAGAGTGGATCTCTCTGTAGCCACTCTGAATGGATGCTGTCATGGAGAGGGCGCAGCTCAGTAAGTGAGTGACTGAGCAATTTTTATTCAAATGGTAGCTTGAACAAAATGGGGCTGGGTAAGTAATTGGTAGGTAAGCATCACCATTTAGAAGGAGGTCTTAGTCTTTTTGCAGGTATGCTGTGGCCCTGTGAGAAACACTGTTTTCTGCTAATCTGCTGGCTCACCTTAGCTGTGTCTGTTATAGTCTCCATTGTACTTTCTCAGTCCTGGGCTGGTTTTTACTTTCTCACTGCAGAGGAGTTTTAGACTGAACACCTGATTGATGAGAGCGAGCCAGCCTTGCTAAGAGCTGGGGTAGGAGGGTTCTGGGTTCAAGGAAAAGCAAATGCAAAGGCCTTGAAGCAGGAATAAACTTGGCTCTTGGAGAGGTCGAAAGAGGGCCAGTGTGGCTGGAGGACAGTGGTATGAGATATCCTTAGAGAAGCAGGTGTAGGGCCAGGATTGGACCGGGTAAGAGGACTGCTTGCACCTAGGAATCAGTTGGAGGTAGGCTGCTACAGGCCTCCAGGTGCCACTTGGTGATGGTTCTCTAAGGTCCAGCTCTAATACTGAAAAGAACACTGGATTCTGAGTCAAAGAATGTGCTCCAGCCCTTGAGCTGCTACTGAGGAGCATGTGATCTTGGGAAAAAATTTTTTTAAATGACTATCGAAATATAATTCAGATACCATACAATTCATACAATTCACTTACTGAAAGAGTACAATGCAATGGGTTTTAGTATATTCATAGAGTTGTGCAACCAACACCACCATCAGTTTTAGAGCATTTTAAAAACCCCAAAGAAAGCCCATACCATTTAGGAGTCACTCCGGATTTTGCTTAGTCCTTCCAATCCTTCCCTCCCTGCCAGCCCTAAGCAACCACCAATCTACATTCTGTATGGATTCTGTGGCAAATTTCTTTCTTCTTCTTTTTTTAAAAGATCTTATTTATTTGAGAAAGCGAGAGAGAGCACAGGAGTGTGGGGGAGGGGCAGAGGGAGAAGCAGGCTCCTGGCTGAACAGGGAGCCCGATGTGGGATCCCAGGACCCTGGGATCATGACCTGAGCCCACGGCAGGCGCTTAACTGACTGAGCCACCCAGGTGCCCCCACTGTGGCAAATCTCTTAGTCTCTCTGTGCCTCAGTTTTCTTCTCTACAAAATGGGGACAACATCGTATTATCAGTCCCAGAGTACTTGACAAGATAAGGGAAAACCGAGGGCCATCGCTGTGGTTCTATAAAGGGCCTGATGTAGGTAAGGCTCAACCCCTTAGGGAGTCCGCCTGCGGGTCCTTAAACGCTGCCGATTTTAATCCCACGCCCCTCTGCGACACGCCCCTGCCGTCTGTCTCCAAGGCAACGTCAAACAGTTCCCTCTCTTAGAGATTCCTTTCCGGGGCGCAGACCTAATTCCTGTCCTTCTCTTTCTCTCCTCACCTGACGGCTCCACTGAGCGCCTCCGGAGGCTCCCGCAGGCCTCCCGATGGTCATCTCCGCGGGGCAGAGACGGAGGCGGCGGTGACAGTTCGGGCTACGCGCTGGCTGCAGTGGTGGTACTAGCTACGCGACGAGGTTCCGCCCCCTTCAGGCTTTGGACTCTGATTGGCTCCCAGGCGGATGCCTGAACCAGTCCCCCTTCCCAGGGAGCCTCTAATCTTTCCCGCCCAAATTGGCAAGGATCATTTTCTGATTGGCCTAGTCTTCGCGCGTTCTATTTCCGGCTCTGAGGCCGGGGCGGAAGCAGCTAGTGATTGGACAGCTCTGTTCCGGAAGTGCAGCAAAAGGCGGGCCTAGTGGTGCGCCAAGTACGTTGCGGGTCAGCACCATGGCGGCCCGGCTGGCTGCGAGCCGGTGGAGGGCTGCTCCTGCAGCTGCTGGGAGAGGCCCGCTGCTGTCCTGCCGGAGGTGGTCCGGCGCCAAGGCAGACATGGTGTACGATGTGGTGGTGTCGGGCGGAGGCCTGGTGGGTGCCGCCATGGCCTGTGCCTTGGGTAAGCGCAGCTCCAGGCAGGTAGTGGCGGGGAGTAGGGCGGTAGGGGACCTGCGAGGACCGTGGGAGCACTGAGCTCCTGTGCTCTTTCCCTTGCCGAGAGGAGCGCCACCGCAAGCGTTTGGTCCTTCAGGGTTCCGAAGGGTCAAAAGTGGGAGGGTCCTTAGGAATCATGCTAAATCCCGCCTGTTGTTATTTAGGAATGGGCACAGTTGGAAGTAATCAGGCATTGTATCAGTCTAGGCGTTTTGCTTCATTTAAAAAATAGCTTCTTTAAGATATAATTGCATACCTTAAGGTTCACCCCTTTAAGCATACAATGGTTTTTAGTATATTAACAGGTTGTGCATCCATCACCACCATGAACTTTAGAACATTTTTATCATCCCCAAAAGAAACAGGAACCAATTAGCAGTCACTGCCCATTTCCTCCCAAAGCTCCTCAGCCCTAGGCAACCACTTGTGAACTTTTTGTCTCTATGGATTTGCTTTTTCCTGACATTTTCATATACTTGGGTTCTGCTTAATGTCTTAAAGGTTCATACAAGTTGTAGTGTGCACCAGTACTTTTTATGGTTGAGAAATTCTGCATTGTGTGGATGTACTACATTTGCTTTATGCATTAATAGTTGATGGATGTTTGGGTTTCCAGTTCTGAACTGTTCCGAATAATGCTATTAATTTGGTACAGGCTTTTGTGTAAACATACATTTTTGGTTACTTGGATATATCCATTTCTAGAAGTGGAATTGCTGGATCACATACATGGTAACTCTGTGTTTTGAAGAACTGCCAAATGGTGTTCCAAGGTGGCTGCACCATTTTACATTCCTACCAGCAGTATATGAGGGGTCCAGTTTTTCTACATCCTGGACAGCACTTGCTGTTGTATTTTTGTTTATGGTCATCCTAGTGGGTGTGAAGTAGTATCTCCTGGTTTGATTTGAATTTCCCCAATGACTAATGATGTTGAATATCCTTTCATATGCTTATTTATATATCTTTGAAGAAATGCCTATTCAGAACCTTTGCCCATTTTATTTTGATTTTTTAAATTAATTTCTTCTCCCAATGTGGGGTTCTAACTCAGGAGCCCACGATCAAGAGTGGCATGCTCTGTCAGCTGAGACAGACACCTCCCTTTGCCCATTTTGGGCAATTTGTCTTTTTATTATTGAGTTCTAAGAGTTGTTTTTGTTTGGTTGTTTGTTTAATCTGGGCACAGGTCCTTTAACAGCTAAATGATTTGCAGATATTCTCATTTTATAGGTTGCCTTTTCATTTTCTTAATGGTGTCCTTTGAAACACAGAAGTTTTTTTTTTTTTTAATAAAGATTTTATTTATTTATTTGTCAGAGCAAGAGAGCACAAGTAGGCAGAGAGGCAGGCAGAGGCAGAGCAAGAAGCAGGCTCCCTGCCTAGCAAGAAGCTTGATGCGGGACTCAATCCTAGGACCCTGGGATCATGACCTGAGCCAAAGGCAGCTGCTTAACCAACTGAGCCACCCAGGCATCCCGAAACAGAAGTTTTTAATTTCAATAAAAGTTCAATTTGTCAGGTTTTTACCACTTACACTTTTGGTGTCGTATCTAAGAAATCATTAGCTAACCAAGAGTCATGAAGATTCATTCTTGTGTTCTAAGAGTTTTGAAGTTTTAGCTCTTGGATTTAAGTCTGTGATCAACTTCGAGTTAAACTTTGTGTGTAAGGTGAGGAAAGGACTTTGCTTTTACATGTATAGTTTAGTCTGGTTCACTTCACTGTGATGTAGATACTGGTTTCATATTTCATATTTCACATATTTTCATATGTGAGGAAACTTGCTTAGCAAGGTTAAGTAAGGACCAGAGTCTTAACAGCCAACTGGTAGTAGACTCAGTAGTTGGAGCCAGGCCACCAAACTCCAGATCTTATGCCTTTTTTTTTTTTTTTTTAAGATTTATTTATCTGAGAGAGCGGGTGCATACATGGGGGCGGGTGTGGGGAGAGAGAAGGCAGAGGAAGAGGGAGGAAAGGAGACTTCCCCCTGAATGCAGAGCCTGATGCAGGGCTGGATCCCAGGACCTTGAGATCACGACCTGAGCCAAAATCAAGAGCCGGATGCTCAAGTAACTGAGCCACCTAGGTGCCTCCAGATCTTTTGCTTTTAACAATTGTATAGTGACTTGCAGAAATTGGATCTGAGTTTTCTGGCCTCACAAATTAAAGATTACTAATAATATAAAAGTCTTTGTTGACTTAAGAATAAGGTGTGACAGCCACATCTCCCCTAGAGTGGCTCCCTTTTGGGATACTGGTGGGAAACAAAGCTTTGTATGAACTAATCCGCTTGAGTCTCAATTATAAAAAACATAGTCATCAATTATTGAGTACTTGTTATGGATAGGCATCTTTTAAAATATTTTGCATAGGGGCGCCTGGGTGGCTTAGTCGTTAAGCATCTACCTTCTGCTCAGGTCATGATCCCAGGGTCCTGGGATGGAGCCCCGCATCAGGCTGCCTGCTCGGCGGGAAGCCTGCTTCTCCCTCTCCTGTTCTGCTTGCTCGTGTTCCCTCTCTCGCTGTGTCTCTCTCTCTCAAATAAATAAATAGTCTTTATTTTTTTAAAGATTTTATTTATTTATTTGAGAGAGAATGAGAGTGAGGGAGCATGAGAGGGGGAAGGTCAGAGGAGAAGCAGACCCCCTGCTGGGCAGGGAGCCCATGGGACTCAACCCTGGGATTCCAGGATCATGACCTGAGCTGAAGGCAGTCGCTCAAACAACTGAGCCACCCAGGCGCCCTAAATAAAGTCTTTTTTTTTTTTTTTTTAATAAAGTCTTTTTTAAAAAAAGTATTTTGGATAACATTTTTACTTAATCCTCATAATCTTTTTTTTGGGAGGGGTGCAACAAGGTGGTTTTATTGAAGCCCGGGGACAGGACTCGTGGGCTGAAAGAGCTGCGGTGGGTCATAATCTTTTTTAATTGAAGTCTAATTGACACGAATTGCATCCACTTAATCTTGATTGTAGATTGTTCAATAAGGAAGTTAAAACTCAGGTTAAGTAACTTGCACTCAAAAGTTGGTAATTGGGAGATACAAAGCCTTTTTGAGACACAAAACTCTCTGGCAGGTATATATACCTTTGCTTATTGACAGCCATTTTGGTTGTACCTACTGGTCACTGGGCTAAAACAGTGGTTCTCAAGCTTGAGCGCATTTAAGAATCACCTGGAGTTTTTGTTTTCTTTGGAGCTGTTGAGTAACTGAGGCACATACAGAAAATTCAAAGGGGATTTTGAGTTCTGAAATACAAAGGGTATAGGGCATACAGTATAAAGGATGTAAAGTGAGACTTCCATTTTTTATTTTTATCACCCAGTTCTTGAAGACAGTCAACCATTATCAGTGTGTGGGGCATATTTTAAAAATGAGGATTCCAGGTTTCACCTCCAGTGACTAATTGGGTTTATCCCAGTGGGGCCCAGGTGCCTGTACCTTTAACAAATACCTCCAGAGGTGGATGCCCGGAGACCACACTTTGAGAAAGAGAAGCAGTGGAAGAACATAATTTTCTTATAGTGACTTTACTTCTTAACTTTTTATATACTTTTGTATGGTATGTACCTTGAAAAATTTCTAGTCTTACTAAAACTTTAGTTTTAATATTTGTATTTAACTTTTTCCCTTCCTATTTGTTCTTTGTCTTACCCTCTCCTCCAACACCTCAAGGAGGGAGAGCAGTGCTTTCTTTTATAAACTTAAACAGAGAATTCTGTATTGTAATTGTTTCTTTTTTTCCATTTCTTCCAGAGAATTATAAATCCTCAAAGTCAGGACGGACTTTAAACAGTTATAATGCAGAATTCTCTGTATAAGTCTACAAAAGAAAGGTCAGGGGCCCGAGTACACTGGGTTGTGACAACTTCTGCTCTAAGTCAAAACTACCAAATGCCGGTTTGGTAGAAAGAAAATTCACATACTGGCCAATTTCCTAAAAAAGCAGAGAAAATAATAAATGTTAAACGTGAAAGTTGAAGCTCTGGAATGTTTGGAATCTTTTTTTTTTTTTAAGATTTTATTTATGTAGTTGACAGACACAGCGAGAGAGAGCCCGAGCACAAGCAAAGGGAGTGAACACAAGCAGCGGGCGGGAGCGGGAGCGGGAGGCTTCCCGATGAGCAGGGAGCCTGATGCAAGGCTCAATCCCAGGACTTTGGGATCATGACCTGTGCCGAAGGCAGACGCTTAACGACTGAGCCACCCAGGCGCCCAATCAATGTCCACTTAATTTTAGACAGCTGCTTTAAAAGTGAAAGTTTTTCAGTAGGCTCTTCGTGTTTCCCCTTAAATCAATTTGTTTTCCGTGATTCTTCTACAAACTCACATGAGTTTGTTTCAAGCTTGAAACATCTGTATTTCCCTCTCACATTGTTATTTGTAAATTGCATTCTGTAGTATTTTTTTCTCCAAATGAGTGTTCTAAAATGTTAAATAGTTAAAAAATAAAATATTGAACCTGACTATTTTATAATGTGTTTGGGAATATTTTTTTCCTGTTAGTTCCCTTGTCTCTCATTTAACAAAAATGTCCATTGAGTATCTATTTTATGGATTGAGGAGATAGAGCGTTTGCTGCCAGGAATATTAGCCATAAGAAAAGAAATGGTTCCGGTCCCCAGGGAATTTAGAATGTAGCAGAAGAGAAAGATTTGTAAATAACTAATAGAAGGGATTCTGAAATGAAAGCTCCCCTAGAGGAACAGCCACTGACTGTGCTGGGGGAGGAGGCGTGCAGAGCGGTCGCTTGAGTGTTAGGATCCAGAGGGAGGAGGTAGCCAAGGGGGCATTTGGGTGGAGCTGACGCTGGAATGGACCAGAAGGCAGTCCTCCGAGGATCGAGGAGCGAGGAGCGTGGCTCCGGTGCAAAGCCGCGGCACAGCAGGGGGTGGGGGGGTACGTGAACATGAAGTCTTGGTGCAGCTGGCCGCCTGGTCACCGAGGTGACCTTGACTTTCACACTCCCTAGTTGCATCTTACAGTACTGCCACTCTTCTTTAGATTCCAACAAATGTGGGGTTGTCATCATTACTAAGTAAAACCTACAGTTTTAGGTTTTATTTCTAATAATCCTGTCACATTTTTTTCTCCTTTCTTGGCTGCAGCAGCTCCCTGCTTACTGTTTCCCTGTGTTTCCCTGGGACACGGTGGAGGGACTGTGTCTGGGCTGCGGGCACCCAGTAACGAAGTCCCCAAGTCCCCTTTTTACTTCCCTATACCAATGTTTGAGGAGCAGATTTATAGGTACAGTTGGTGTATTTGGGGGGCTCCTTTTCTTTTACAAATAATTCTTTATCCTTGATTTAATCTTGAGGCCACAACAAATTTTGCTTATTAAATATTCCATTTTTCTGTTGAACAGGGTTTGTAAGTTTTAGTGACTTAACAGTTTAAATATTAGAAATATATGGTGTCTAAATACTTCAGCCTTTCTCTTTTACTTCATTCTTCCTTTCTAGGGAATTCTACTGGCTCCTTGTGAGTTTTGTCATTATTTGCTTCTTTGCACATGGTGGGTGGTGGGTGTTGGAGTGTTAAGAGAGACCTTACAGTCATGGGCAGGGTGATTCACGTGGCTGAGTGGTATAAGTTATTGCTTAGGATTTTGTGTGGTGTTTCCTTTTTGTGTGCCCTGTGAGAAACTTGTATCCTAAGGACTAAGGAATTAGTTAATGTCTTGCTTCTCTTAGAAGTGAGAAAGGGAAGAAATTCTGATTTTCCCACTAGGATATAAAATGTTGATTCTTTTTTTTTTTTTTTTTTTTTTTTAAGGACACGATATTCACTTTCGTGACAAGAAAATCCTGTTGCTAGAAGCAGGTCCAAAGAAAGTCTGGGAAAAATTGCCAGAAACTTACAGCAACAGAGTCAGCTCCATTTCTCCTGGCTCTGCAACCCTTCTCAGTAGTGAGTAGAAGATCTATCATAGATCCAACCTCTTGTCTCTCTTGGCTTTCCAGTGTGTCCCATAGGGCAGCGGCCCTAGAGCATCGTGTGAGGAGGGGCTTGGTGTGGTAACCTCGTGCATCGTTGAAGATGAGGACCCCTGACACTATTATCACCTCCCAGTCTGAGGAAGATGTCCTTGAGACATGTGGGTTCATCATGTGGACTTCGTTTGTGATGTTGGGTCATTATGAATTGGTGGAATTGAAACTATATGAACTAATTATGACCATTCGCTCCTAGTAGGAGTACCCCCTTTATTCCCAGAGTCAGCCCTCTTGGGATCTAGGGAGTTTGCATGCTAAATGCTTTTGGAGTGTAGATCAATGTGTGTACATGGAACCCATTAGAAAACCGTCTTTAGGTGTCTGCCAAATGTTATTCCCCCAGGCTATCCTATCTAGAACCACCCTGTCAAAAATTAGACTCTTTCATCACTTTTTAGCCCCTTATACTGCTTTATTTTTCTTTGTTACACTTAGTACTACCTGACAATGTATTATGTCTTTGTTTTTTTATACTGTCTATCTCTCCAACCAGAATATTAGCTGCGGAAGGGCAGGAAGTTTGGTTTCACACTTTATGCTCAGTACCTAGGATTGTGTCTGGCTTAGTAAATGTGTCCACACTGAATAAATCTGTTTAGGGCCATGGGGTTAAAAAAAAAGTTAAAAGACTGTCTTTAAAAAAAAAAAAATTTTTTTTTAAGATTTTATTTTTAAGTAATCTCTTCACCCAGTGTAGGGCTGAAACTCACAACCCCGAGATCAAGAGTTGCTATGTCCTTCTGACTGAACAGGGTCAGGCACTCCCGCCCCCCCACCAAATAGTCTTTATCCAGAGCGTTTATAACTTCTGTAGGATGATGAAAAAAATATGGGTTTGGTTTCCTTTTTTATTTTCCCTAACTTTAATGTGATTTGACTTTTTTTTTTTTTTAAGATTTTTTATTTATTTGAGAGAGATAGAGAGCACAAGTAGGCAGAACAGCAGGCAGAGGCAGAGGGAGAAGCAGGCTGTCTGCTGAGGAGGGAGCCTGATGTGGGGCTTGACCCCAGGACCCTGGGATCAGGATCTGAGCTGGAGGCAGCCGCCCAACCGACCAAGCCACCCAGGCACCCCTGCGACTTGACTTAAAAAAAAAAAAATTTGGTGGAGGGGCAGAGGGAGAGAGACAGAGAGAATCTCAAGTGGACTCCCCACTGAGCACGGAGCCTGACATGGGGCTCAGTCTCGTGATCCTGAGATCACGAACTGAGCTGCAACCAAGAGTTGGACATTTAACTGACTGAACCACCCACGTGCCCCAGATTTGACATTTCGGTTATGAAAGCTGAGTCTTTTTTCATGCTGTATAATCTGAACTGGGGAACAGAGTAGCTTAACTCCTAGCATCAGACAGGAAGAAATGAGAGTATTTTTCTGTCATTGGAGGACGCCGAGAACAATCTCTTACTTCATAGGTTGGAGAGACAAAGCCCAGGAGGGCTGTGTCACGTGAACTTGGGTTGGCCTATACATGGATCCTTTCTTTTGTAGGTTTTGGCGCCTGGGACCACATCTGCAGCGTGAGATACAGGGCCTTCCGGCGAATGCAGGTGCCTCCTTCATCACTCTTGGCAAGATATCTTGGTTGTCCATATTCTTTTCTGTATCTTGGAATCCATGTTCTCCATATTTTGTGTGGAAGCGGGAAGTTCCTATTCAGTCTGAGGAAGTGGGGGGAAGCATTCTCAAGAGAATTTTCTTCTCACCTTCTGTCTCCTCCCAGAGGAACTGATACTGTGATTTTCCTGCTTCTGTCACTTGGGGAAGGTAGTACTGTTTCTAATTGGAGCAAGACATTTTCTCTTCCTTGGGTTATAATACAAACTTTCCCTCTGTTTCCAGGTGTGGGATGCCTGCTCAGAGGCCCTGATAATGTTCGATAAGGATAATCTGGACGACATGGGCTATATAGTGGAGAATGACGTCATCACGTGCGCTCTCACCAGGCAGCTGGAGGCGGCGTCGGGTGAGGCTTGCACCTCTTACGTCTTCCTTTTACACTGCACGGTGAACTGCTTTAGAATTTTTCTAGTTCTTACTGGAGAAAAGAATCCCTTTTATGGAGACTTAGTATCCACCATAAAGAAACGCTCTGATGGATATCTTAGGGCTTTTTCTTTTTTCCCCCAACAGTTTTATTCAGGTATAATTTATATACCATCAAATTCACCCGTTTTTAGTGTACTTACAGAGTTATGCCACTGTCACAGTATCATTTTAGAACATTTCTGTCACCTCAAAAAGAAATCTTAGGTCCATTTTCAGCCATTCCCCATTCCCAACCCCAGCCACCACTGATCTACTTTTGGTCTCTCGGGATTTGCCTCTTCTGGACATTTCATATAGATCGAATCATACACAACGTGTTCTTTTATGTCTGCTTCTCTCATCGAACGTATCTTTGATATTATTCGTGTTGCAGCCCGTGTTAGTAGTCCAGGCTTTTTTATCGCCAGATGGTACTCCTTCGTGTGAATACACTACATTTTGTTTCTCCATTCATTAGCTGACGGACGGTTGGGTTGTTCCCACTTTTTGGCAATTGTGAATAATGCTGTGAACACTTGTGTACAAGTCTTTGTGGGGACATAGGTTTCATTTCTACTGGGTTAATACTTAGGAGTAGACTTGCTGGGTCATATATTCTATGTTTAACATTTTTAGAAACTGCTGAACTTTTTCAAAGAGGCTGCCGCATTTCACTTTCCCACCAATAATATAGAAGGGTACCAATTTCTCCACATCCTTGCCAACACTTACTTTTCCTTTTATTTTTTATTATAGCCATCCTAGTGACTGAAATGGTATCTTACTGTAGTTTTGATTATATTTCCCATCTTTCCCTGTGCTTATTGGCCATCTGGGGAAATGACTATTCAGAATCTTTTGCCCATTTAAAAACTGGATCATCTTTTTCTTTTTGAGTTACAAGAGTTCTTTATGTATTCTGAATATAAATTCCTTATCAGATTATTATGAAATCTCTATGCCCAACATGGAGCCCAAACTAACAACCCTGAGATCAAGAGTCCCATGCTCTACCGACTGACCCAACCAGGCACCCCACTTATGTGCAACTTTTAAAGATAATTTAGACCTAATATTTAGTCACTTAGAAACATGTTCCATAACATATTGGCGAAAAAAGTATGTCATATCCTATGTGTGCACACGCATCTACGTGCATAGGAAATACCTGGAAAGCTATATGAAAAAGCTTTAACTGTAGTTGCCTCTGAGTGGTATGATTAAGGGTAATGTTTTCCATCCCTTTTAAATCTTTCTTTGTTGTTGAGACTTTACAGGCATATCATTTTTACGATCATAAAAGTAAAATGATTTCTAGTGGCAAGAAAAATCGGAAATCTAGAACTTTTCTGAGCCCCTGGGATTCCCACCCTGTTGTTTCTGAAAGCATGTGCAGTCACTTAGGCACAGAATGAACCTAGAAGAGCAGGAGTGTGGGGATGAGAAGAAAGAACTGCAGGCTGGTCATTCAGTGAGGGCTGAATTTTTTTTTTTTTTTTTTTTTTTTTGTGACACTGACTTATCCCTGTGGCCTTGTCATTTATCAGCTCTCAGACTCTAGCATTTATTATAGTAGTTATTTTTTAGATTTTACTGTTCTTGTTTAGGAGTAAATAGTAAGAGACAGCTATCCGGAGAGCTAGCTTTAGATTTAGGTATGGCTTTTGCCTCAGCCCGTGTGGGCGGCCTTTCTAACGTTCTGTTTTCTCTCTTCTGACCTCCTAGACCGGGTGACAGTTCTCTACAGGAGCAGAGCAGTCGGCTATACCTGGCCTTACCCGTTCACCAGGGCAGACTCCAGCCCTTGGGTTCATATTACCCTAGGTGATGGCAGCACCGTCCAGACTAAATTGTTGGTAGTTGACAATTCTTGTTTTGCCAGGGGTCTTGTGTATCCATAGCTTACCCTAGACTCTAGGGCCTTTCGTTTTAGATTTAAGCTATAATTTTTGGCAAACCTTTTGGTTATTAGGACCAGTACCCACTCAGGCCAACTCAAGATGGTCTTGTAAATCCGGTATAGTAAGCAATCTCCTGGACCGTCTTAGGTCTTGAAAGAAAAGGGACACAGGAACAGGAACCGAAATTGAGGTGGTTCTTTCCCTTGCAGGAGTCCTGTGCTCACTTCATCTTCCTGCATTTCCCATGTCTCTCTGTTCGTCAGCTTCCCCTTCTACCTGGCAGCCATTCCTAACCTTCTAGCAGGACTGTTCAGCCCCAGTGCCTGCCTTAGTAACTTCTAGGTCAAATAGCAAGAGAATCTGGCCAAGTTAACTTATGGCTGACACCTCATGGGGCAGAGGTCCAGCTTTGGTCCCTTAGCTGACACTGGGGTCACCTGTGTAAGGCTACCCCCTCCAGGGGCTGTGAGTGAGGGGGGCGTGATGACAAGTTGCCTGCCACCGATGAGCTTGTGAACAGTTGGAACTAGAGAAAACTTAAGGAGACAGAGACACACTTCTGGAACAGTTTCGTGCATTAAGGAGTTGTAAGACTTAACAGACTCTTGTTTTCACGCAGATTGGTGCAGATGGTCACAACTCAGGAGTGCGGCGGGCTGCTGGGATTCAGAATGTTGGCTGGAACTACGATCAGTCTGCTGTCGTGGCGACTCTGCATTTGTCGGAGGTGAGCTCCTGAGCCCATCAGCTGGGGCCCCTGCTCGTGTTTAGTGGGTATGAAGTACTTTTCGTGAGAACTCTTCCTCTCTTGTAGGCCACAGAAAACAACGTAGCTTGGCAGAGATTTCTTCCCTCTGGGCCCATTGCTCTGCTTCCGGTAAGAAGTCCTGCCAGCTAGTCAGTCTGCTTAAGCATGCCCAGTCTTCCTCTCTTAGGGCTTCACTTTCTCTCAACCTTTTTCTGGTTCCTAGGGAATATGCCCAGGCTAACTTTGTTTCCCCTTGCTTCCTTTAAGCTTGAGAGCTCCCAAGAACAGAAGTCTTGCCCTTAGTATTGATGTTTTGTTTTGTTTTTTTTTTTTAGAGCATGTGTGCTTGTGAGTGGGGGGAGGGGCAGAAGGAGAAGATCTCAAGCCGTCTCCCTGCTGAGCTCGGAGCCCCGCGTGGGGCTTGATCTCCCAGCCCTGAGATCATGACCTGAGCTGAAATCATCCGACTGAGCCACCCAGGCACTCCAGTATTGATGTTCTTTTGACACAGCTCTCAGATGCCTTGAGTTCCTTGGTTTGGTCCACATCCCATGAACATGCAGCGGAGCTCGTCAGCATGGATGAAGAAAAGTTTGTGGATTCCGTTAACTCTGCCTTCGTGAGTATGAGCGTGTCCAGCTGATGGTGTGTTGCAGGGGAGATACAGAAAGGCAGTTTTGATGAAGGAAAAAGGAATAACCAACCAGCGGCCCCTTTGTGACTATAGGGTTTGATCTGGGCTACGTGGAGGGGAGAGCACTCAGGGAAATGCAAAACAGTGCAAATTAATAACTTCTGTGCTTTTTTGAGGGTTGTGGGCTGCTGCTGTGCTGACTGAAACGGCTACATGGCCAGTAGTTAGCATTGGCCTTTTTTTTGAAGCTGTAACTACTTGGCTAATTTTGAATAGCTGTACTAGGTTTGAACCTTTGAAGCCTGATTCATTAGACGTGTTCTTAGAGGAGCTGCGCACATTTTAGCAGGGAGCTTAAGAGAAAGCTTTGTAGACAGACATGGGTTCAGTACTGCTTCCGCCTATTAATCTCCTAGAAAATGGAGATAGTATCACCAGCCTCTCGGGCTTTAATAACAATAATAATAATAAAAGTCTCAAGACTTTTAAAATGAGAGAATTGATTTAAGATGCTTGGAGCACACCTAGTACATTATAGGTGCTCAACAAATGGTAACGATTATTCTGGAGTAGACACAGCCTTTAATGTTGGCAGCAGTAATTTCGGAGCTTAAACACCACATATATCTAAATTCACTAACAGTAATAATCAGTAAGATTCACTGAACGTTTACTGTGTGCCATGTACAGGTGAGGAGTTGTCCCCGTCTGTATTTAATGCAGTGGGCCATCGAGGAGGGTACTATTATGCTCATTTAGAGCTCAGTTATTTGCCCAAGGTCAGAAGCCAGGGGTAAGGCTGGGTTTGGAAATCAGGCTGACCCTCGAACCTGTGGTTTTAACCACCAAACGACCACCTCACGAGTGACTTCACAGCAGTTTAGACTGAGGAACTTAGGCATCCCTGCTCTGGAGCAGCAACAAGAGCGAAAGGAACTGAACATACTAAGTGGCTTCCAGGGTAAATGGTGAAAGCTACCCCTCTGGTCAGTTAGTGTGTCCTCCTGCCGCGGGCTTCTGCAGAACCATCACTAACGACATCCCGCGTGCCGTCTAGGTAGAAGAGTCTGCAGGTAGACAGATGAGACACAGTCCCTGCTTTCAGGAAGCTCACAGTCAAGTGAGGGAGAAAGCCACTTAAGCAGCAATTGGTAGAAGTATTCATAGGATGTTAGTGGAAGCACAGAGGAGGAAAACACACAGTGGAGGGTTCGGAGGGAGGTTCACAGCTCCTTGGGGCTCTGAGGGGTCATCCTGGCGAATGAGAAGGACGTTCTAAGCAGAGGGAGGAATGCCAGGGGCGAGGGTGTTGTAGAATGAGCTACACTGTGGCTACTGTATGGTTTTGGAGGGTTAAGGTGAAGCGCAAGGTGGAAGTTAGCAGGTAGGCAGGGGCAGCTCGGGAGCAGTTTGGCTTGATCCTAAAACCTGTGGGGAAGGGTAGGAGGTTCTGGCTTTTTGCCTTTGTTTAAGGGGCTTGCTACCTGTGATCTACATCAGTTTAGGCATGTTAGGTACTATTAACACTTGGCTTTAGTGATAAAATGGGTTTCCTTGCTGATTTTTTTACTTCCCTGTTAATCACCGATGAATCGCCACTGTTTGTGGCTGTCGCTGCTCAGTGGAGTGATGCTAACCACACAGACCTCATCGACTCGGCCGGCGCCCTGCTGCAGTACGCCGTCGGCTTCCTGAAGCCCACTAAGGTCTCCGCTCGCCAGATGCCCCCAAGTGTAGCCAGAGTGGATGCCAAAAGCCGAGTGCTGTTCCCACTTGGGTTGGGACACGCCGCCGAGTACGTCCGGCCGCGGCTGGCACTCATCGGGTGAGGTGACGACGGAGCAGGCCTGTCTTCTCACTGCGTTGCAGGAGGCCACGCCTGAATTCTGCTTTCCTCTTAGGGACGCAGCCCACAGAGTCCATCCACTTGCAGGACAAGGTGTCAACATGGGCTTTGGCGATGTCTCCAGCTTGCTCCATCACCTCAGCGCTGCAGCCTTCAATGGGAAGGACTTAGGTAAGGGTTCAGGTACCTCAGTGAAGGGTCCGAAGGTCGGGCTCCAGTGTGCCCCTCCGTAGGCAGCTGTGGGAGACCTCAGTCCGGGTGTCTGGCTTACTGGGAAACCGCGTCACTGTAAGATTAGAGTTTATACCTTTCCTCCTTCCTCCAGGCTCCCTGAGCCATCTCACAGGTTACGAAACAGACCGACAGCGTCACAACACTGCTCTCTTGGCTGCTACTGACCTGCTGAAAAGGCTCTACTCCACCAGCGCCGCCCCGCTGGTGCTGCTCCGGACATGGGGTTTGCAGGCCACAAATGCTGTGTCCCCACTCAAAGTAAGGTCGCTCACGGCTCTCCAGGAGTCTTGCTCACTGAGGAAGGACATGGCCAGTGACTCTTAATTTCTTTGAATTCATTTTCTTGGCTGTAAAATTATCTTTTTATGAATACCTCCCCCACCGGTTATGAGCAAAAAAGTCCTTGCTGGGCTCATGGGTGCTAGAGCCCACATCTAAGCAGTAACTTTACATGAGGAAGGACTTAAAATGGTGACTAGGAACTTTTAAAGGTAAAGATTGTTTAGGGGCGCCTGGGTGGCTCACTTGGTTAAGCTTAGTGTCCGACTTTTGATTTTGGCTCTGGTCATGATCTCAGGGTTGTGAGATCGACCTGTGTCGGGCTCTGCACTCAGTGCAGGCTGCTTGTCTCTTTCTCTCAAATAAATAAATAAATACAATCTTTAAAAAAAAAAAAAAAAGATGCTTTAAACTCCTTTTGCTGCTTGGCCAGCTTCTTTCCTGAGAAACTTCCATTTAAAGACACTTTGGAGGGACTCTTGAGAGGAACATCTGCCTGAGACTTTTGCTAAGTTTTTGCTTTAATGACTTTGGGTATTTTATTTTTAAGTAGGCTCCACTCCCAGCATGGAGCCTTGAATTCACAACCCTGATACCAAGACCTGAGCTGAGATCAACAGTTGGATGCTTAACCAACTGAGCCACCCAGGCACCCCTGGGTATATTTTATTTTAAAATATTTTTTCACTTGCCGTCAGACCTTAACAGTGTCAAAGTATCATTCATTTTATTTCATTTTTCTCCAGGAACAGATTATGGCCTTTGCAAGCAAATGAATGCTCCTCTTCTGGACATTCTGTTGAAGAAAAATGAACGTCTTTTCTCAAGACTATCACATATTTTCAAGATTTAATAAATTTGCTTTACATTAGATTTCTCTAGTCGCTTTTTCTCTGCTTAATGGGCCTGTGGGCCCCAAACCATGAGTGATAGATAATTTGCTGTAGGAGGGCATATCAATCAAGCCAGCAAAAAACCCCCGAAGGAAGACTATTTGGTTGAAAAGAGATTTGGTTGAAAAGACTTTTTATTACTGAAAGGAAAATTGCTAAGGTGCTGTCTCATTCATTTTTGAGAGAGGATTTATAAAAGAGAAGATTTCTAAAATTAAGTTGCTATCAACTTGAAACAGACTGCTATTCACATAGCATATTTTCTGTGAACCTCATGGTAACCACAAGGGGAAAATATAGTAAGTACACAAAATGAAAATGAGAAAGGAATCTGAACATAACACTAAAGAAAGCCATCAGACCACAAGGGAGGAGTGAAAGAAGAACAGAGAACTAAATAAACAGAAAAAACAATTAACAAAATGTCAGTAAGAATATACCTACCAATAATTAAATGAAAATGGACTAAATTTGCCAATCAAAAGACACAGAGTGGTTGTGTAGATAAAAAAAAAAAAAATCTATGTACTGCTTACAAGAGACACTTCAGAAGAACATACCCAGACTGAAATTGGAAAGGACAGAAAAAGATTCCATGGAAATGAAAAGAAAGCTGGATTAGCTATACTCCAATCAGACTTTAAAACAAAGACTAGGGGCACCTGGGTGGCTCAGTCCTTGGGCATCTGCCTTCGGCTCAGGTCATGATCCTGGCGTCCTGGGATCGAGCCCCGCATCGGGCTCCTCGCTCTGCGGGAAGCCTGCTTCTCCTTCTCCCACTCCCCCTGGTTGTGTTCCCTCTCTTGCTGTTTCTCTGTCAGATAAATAAAATCTTTAAAAAAAACTAATAAAAGGACAATACATATGATAAAGGGGTCAAGCTAGCAAGAAGGTATAACATCTATAAATATACATGCACCCAACATAGGAACACCAAAATATATAGAGCAGATACTAACAGACCTAAATGGAGATACTGAAAGCAATATGGTAATAGTAGGAGACTTTAATATCCCACTCTCATCAATGGATAATTCATCCAGACAAAAGAATCAATACAGAAACTCTGGACTTAACACATTAGACCACATAGACTTAACATACTCAGAACATTCCATCTAAAAGCAGCAGAATACACATTCTTCTCAAGTGTACATAGAACATTCTCAAGAATAAATCACGTTAGGCCAAAAACCAGGACTCAATAAATTAAAGAAAATGGAAATTCTATCAAGCATCTCTGGTATGAAACTAGACCACAATGGCATGAAACTAGAAATTACAAGAAAATGGGAAAAAGCACAAATATGAGATTAAATAATGTGCTATTGAACAACCAATGTGTCATCAAAGAAATCAAAGGAGAAATTAAAAAAAACACCTAGAGACAAATGAAAACAAATATACCCCAAAATATAAAGGATGTAGCAAAAGCAGTTCTAAGAAGGAAGTTCACAGCAATACATGCCCACCTCAAGAAACAAGGAAAATCTCAGACTGACAACATAACTTTACACCTAAAGGAACTTTCCAGAAAAAGAACAAAGCCCAGATTAGTGGAAGGTAGATTAAAGCAGAAACGGAGACAAAAGACAATAAAAAAGATCAATGAAACTAAGAGCTGGTTCTTTGAAAAGGTAACAAATCTACAAACCTTTAGTAGACCGACCAAGTAAAAGTAAGAGCAGACTCAAAATCAGAAATTAGAAGTAGTTATAACTGATACCACAGAAATCCCAAGGATCCTAAGAGACTACTGTGAACAATTACATGTGAACAAGCTGGACAACCTAGAAGTGAATAAATTCTTAGAAACATATAACCTTCCACAACAATTATGAAGAAACAAAATATGGATAGACTGATTACTAATAAGGAAATTTGAAACAGTGAATTAAAAACCTCCCAATAAGCCAAAGTCTAGAAACAGCTTCACTGGCAAATTCTACCAAACTTTCAAGGAAGATTTAATACCCATCACACTCTTCTAAAAGAGGAGGAATAGCTTCCAAATGCAATTTATAAGGCCAGCATTACTCTAATAACCATTACTCTAATAACCAAAACCACCAAAAAAAAAAAAAAAAAAATAGGCCAATATCCTTGATGAACACAGATGCAAAAGTCCTCAACAAAATATTAGCAGATCTAATGATACATTAAAAAGGATCATGCACCATAATCAAGTTACTCCAGGGATGTAAGGATAGTTCAACATATGGAAATCAATCAATGAGATATGTTAACAGAAGGAAAGATAAGTCATTTTATTATCTTAATAGATGTACAAAAGCATCTGACAAAATTCAGTATCCATTTATGCTAAAAATTCTCAACAAAGTGGGTACATTAGGGAATGGGGAATGTATTTTAACACAATATAGGACATATATGACAATCCTATAGCTAACATCATATTCAAAGGTGCAAAGCTGAAAGCCTTTCATCTTAAAAACAGGAACAAGACAAGAATGTCCATTCTCACCTCTTTTATCCACAATAGTACTGGAAGTGCCAGCTACAGAAATTAGGCAAGAAAGAAAAATAAAAAGCAGCCAAATCAGAAAGGAAGTAAAACTCACTATTTGCAGATGACATGATACTATATATAGAAAACCCTAAAGACTCTATCAAAAAACTGTTAGAACTAAAAAATAAATTCAGGAAAGTTACAGGATATAAAATTAATACACAGAAATCAGTGGTGTTTCCAAACACTAAGAACAAAGCCTCAGAAAGAAGTTAACAAAACAATCCCATTAAAAAAAAATCCCATTTACAATTGCATCACAAAGAATAAAATACCTATGAATAAATTTAATCAATGAGGTGAAAGAGCGGGACACTTAAACTGCAAGACACTGATGAACTGAAGACACAAATAAATGGAAAGCTAGTCTGTGCTTATGGATTGGAAGAATATTACTAAAAACCCCACACTATCCAAAGCAATCTTCAGACTCCATGCAGTAGCTCTCCAAATTCCAACAGCATATGTCACAGAATTAGAACAAATAATTCTAAAATTGTATGGAGCCACAAAAAAAATCCCGCATAGCCAAAGCAATCTTGAGAAAGAACAAAGCGGGAGATATCACACTCCCTAATTTCAAACTATACTACAAGTCGTAGTAATCAAAACAGCAATGGTACAGGTAAAAAAAACAGACACAGAGATCAAATGGAACAGAACTAAGAGTCCAGAAATAAACCCACACATATCAGGGCAATTAATCTATCACAAAGAAGCCAAAGAACACACGTAATGGAGAAAAATCAGTTTCACTTATATGGGGAATCTCAACAAAAGGACAAACAAAATTAAAAACAACAACAACAACAAAAAACCCTCACAGAAAACAGACTAGTGGTTACCAGAGGAGGAGGAGGTCAACTGTATGGTGATGAGATTTGTGGTGGTGACCACTTTATAGGGTATAAGATGTTAAATTATAAAGCTGTACACCAGGAACTTATATAATAAAAAAGATTTATGTAATTCTTTTTTTTTTTTTAATGTAATTCTTTTTAATGCTGGTCACAAATTTACACAATTGCTTTCTAATGAAGATAAAAACTAAAAATACCAAATTCACTCATTTTTAGAATTTTAGAATTCTAAAATTCACTCATTTTTAGAATTGCTGTTTTAAAATTCCTACGCAATGAAATGAAACATAAATTACTTTAACCTTTGTTAAACGTACACACGGGACTTTCTGAAAAAAAAAAAAAAAATCTTACTAATGTTAATTATTTCCTTATCACAGCACCAGGTTTCAATTTTATTTATAGTTTCTCTCTAGGACACCATTGTCTGTTCAGTAATAAAACAATAATTTAATTGCACAGGTTTGACAAAAGGAACCAGGTCAAAAAGGAAATTCAATTAGCAGCAGAATCTGTTCATGTTTGGTTGCAGACTGGTGGCTGACTTGCAGGGGAAGGGGTGTCTTGCTTTGGGTTTTTGAAAAACCTCACTTCATAGTACTAGAGAATCCTTTTAAAGAGATTTGTGCATCCACTGGATTTGTACACTGTAAAAAACACCTTGCCCAAAAGTCTAATTTGAAGATGAAATGAGAAGAAACTGTGTACTTTTGGGCCAAACTAAGCTATTTTTAGAATAATTTTTGAAGGAATGAGAAATTTGTTACCACAGGGGGAGCTTTACAGGCAAAAGCAGAACATTTTTAAGATGCTAAAAAAGTGACAGTCATGAACCTTCCTGGAATCTCAGGAAAAATGTGCCCAGAATGGAATAGGACAATTCCCGTGAAAGGCCATGTGAGTACAGGCAGTCTAGAAAGGTCACTGTAGGGAAAAAAGGTCATCTTTAACAAAAAATGGAAAGGTAGCCCGCCCAGGTAGGGATATCGTGGACTCTGCAAATATGCAAACCAAATCAGGCAAGACAGGAAGAATTTTAAGGCACATCTTGCAAGGACCTCCACGACCCACAGAGGATGTTCTTCATATGATAGTGATGGTAACAAACACAGAACATCCACTCTGTGCCTGGCCATGTCCTTAGTATTAGAAATATTATAAACACATTTACAGAAAGGAAACAACCAGCAATGTTAGATTCTGTAGGACCCCTTAATAAGAGGCCCAGAAGGTACACTAAGGGGGAGTAAGGACAATTATAGAAAAATTGGTTTTTCTAAGAAATAAAAATTCTCATTCCAAATTGCTCCTAAAATGGATAAATTAATTCTCTAGATGTTCTCATTGAGATAACCAGAATATACGTAGATACATATCTGGAATTTTACTGCATCTACCCAAGATTTCTGAAGGTATCTGGGATGATCAAAGGAGTCGGCTGAGCAGTACCTGGCTGGTGTTCGCGGGCTGCAGAGACACGCTGTGCTGGTAAGTAAGCACCGTGGAGCCAGCTCTCTGGGCCCGACGGGCTGGACGAGTCTAGTGAACACAGCTTAGCTCTCGGGAAAACACGTTGGTTTCTACTTGAGGAAATGCTCTCTCTTTCCCTAATCATATGGAACATTTAGTGTAAGATGATTGGTTCCAACACTCTATTTTTTTGGCTAAAGATGGGTCTAGAAGCCATGTGGTATGTTAAAGAAGAGACCATAAAGGACTTGGGAGCTTTCTCAAAAGACTGAAAGGCTGTGGAAGGAGGGATCAGAGCAGAACTAAGACCACTGAGAAGATAGGTAATTCCAGCACAATATAAAGGGGATTTTTTTTAAACATCAGTGCGGTCCAAAAATGGAATGAGCTTCTGAACACATCCCTAAACAGAAGCTGAATGATAACCAGTTAGACATGCTAAGGGAATTTGTCAATGGGCATAAGATTGGGTTTGAACTTTGGCTGTTCCTAATCTTAAAGATTTTATTATTTCATTATGCAGCATTTTTTGAAAAAGACAACAGGTATTAAAGGTGACCTCAGTATAGTAAAAGTTGGAAGAATCTGAAGAAATTCCACAATGTATTAAAAAAATAACTAAAATTTGGGGGGTGATGATATGGAAATTTGCCTAGTTACTTGCACATACCAGATGTCAAATATTGACTCAATGGAAAGACTACAAAATAAGGTTCCCAGGAGCTGATGTGAGGACCAGGTATATTAACATCTTTTTTGAAGGATCTGAAAGTGTCTACTGTGAAGGCTACAAGTTTGGGGAGATTTATATAAACTGTATTGGGAAGAAGCTAGAGGCAAGAAGCCAAGGCAAAAGAGCCAGATTATAGAAAGATCTTTCAAGTCCAAGAGCACTCAAGTGGGTAGAGAAGCAGCAGATAATGGTCATGTAAAAAAATACAAGATGATGACTTTTAGGGGAAATAATTCACAAAATCAAGAGTTCTGAGCACTCAAACTCAGAAAGAGAATCCACTGTACTAATGTGGGCCCAAATGCCCAACCAAATCAAATGATACATACCACCAAGAAGGATCTCAGAAACTGCGGAACTAGGCAAATAATTTAGAGGCAGTTAGCTAAAATGATCAGTGCCAGGGCAGGAAGAGATTCTGCTAAAAAACGGAGAATAAAAGGGCAACCTGAAAGGAGCAGTGTCCAAAATCTAGATGCCAGATCTTAGAAATACAAAGAAAACATGTTCAGGATGAGAAATTAACTACATTAGCCTGGGAGGAGGTATGGGCACTTAACACACACACACTCCTGTAAAGTTGCATATGTTAGTTCATCCCAGGGCTGTCTGTGTGATTAAAAGTTGACTAAAGAAGGTGGTCTATTCAAGGGAGCCACACCCTCCCAAACCTTGTCATTAGAGACTGGCTATCCTCTGTTTTTAAGATGGGGTCTGCACAGCGAGGAGCTGCTCTCCATCTTGCCAAGATTCAGGATGCCTCTCAGTGGTCTGGCTGGAACTGGGACAAAGCAGGATCACGTAATTTCAGATATGTTACCTTTTTTTCCTCCTTGAGTTACACATGAAAAGCAAAACCAGGTATTTTTTTCTTTCTCTTTTTTAGGGGAGGTGGGTGGAAATAAAGGTGGGACATAGCAATGTGTAGGGAGGAGAAAGATACTGGCGTTGACAGCTCATGAGATTGCAATCAGTGGGCTTAGTTTAACATGTAAGAGGAAAATTAGTATGTTCAAAGGAATGAGGCACTCAAAGGGTTGAAATGAGATTTTTCTTTGGTTCCCAGGGACCTGTCCCTGGGCTCTCCAAGGTTAAGTTCCAAAGCTCTTCCTTTTGGCTCTGTGACACACAGAGAATCTCAAAGCTTTAGACTCTGGTGCCAGCTGCGCAAGCGGACTGGTTAGGTGAACAGTTCACATTAGATGTGTAATTAATGAGTCCCAAATCTCTAGACTCAAGGGCAAGACTTGTGTCCGAAAGCCCCTTCTACCTGATGAATCCAGATGCTGGGCTTTAGGCCAGGCTCTCCTCGGACTAGCTCAGAACATGACTGAGTCCTTTCTCCTCCTACTTTTAGAAAGGTTGTTGGAGAATGTGGTCCTCAGAAGAAGGGCTTGGCCTCAGTTGGAGATGCCCAGAGACTGCAGCAGGTGGAAAGTGGCCCCCAAGGCCCAGCCTGTCTCTATGTTGTTCACTTTCTTTGAGAGCTGTTGAGGAGGGAAAAAAAAAAAAAAAAATCTCACATTTTCATCAATTTTCAGCTCTAGCGAGCATGACACAGGCAGAGAGTATCTACAAAGATCATCCACATGGCCAAACCAAGGTAAAATTTGGGGTAGCCAGTCTCGGGAGGCTTCCCACTAGCCCACTGTAACAGTTTCCCTCCTGCCGTTGCTTACACCTGCCAATCTGATCTCTGAATCTTCTGGCCCAGGAAGTGGTCTCACCCAGGCCTTTTAGACAGAGGCTTCTGAATTCTTTCCCTATCCCGGAACTAAATACACAAGGAATTGGGAATAGATTTAGGGGTAGCAAAGAACATACTAAACTTCTCAATTCATACTCTGTACATAACTGAAATTTCTTAAGCGTTAATTAATAACCAATCAAGGCATTTAAGGCATTCTAGCCAGGTCGTGCCTTAATTAGTTCAGTGACTTCCAGCAAGTGTTTAGACCTGATTTCCTCCACTACATAACAAATGGATTAGATTAGTATTTATCAAATTGTTTTCTTTAGAATCTTAGGCGTTCTTGGAAGTGCTTTGAAAGAGCAAGGGAGGCCAAATGCTAAAGGAATTCCAGGCCCCCTTCCTCTGCTTCCACCAGACAGCTTCACTTTGATCAGCTTTGCTGGCCTTCTGTGTAAGCTTCTGTTAAACAATGATGCCACCACTGATAACACCACACACGAAAGAGTTTGGAAACCAGTGGACTGGATTTAGTCTTTCTTTCTAGGACTAATTTCTTATGATACAATACTTCTGTGTTGACCTGATGAAATCTACACTAGGCACTGTGCCAAAAACTGGGACGAAGGGCATGTGAACCATCATCTTGAGATTTAGTCTGCGACACGTGAGTCAAATTGCGAGTACCCCCCAACCCCTCAAGTGCTCCTCTGCCCTCAGGACTGGGCTGATAGCCCAAGGGTGAAGAAGTTGAAGTGAAGTGACCTCTGGGCCAGAGAAATGCCTGTCATTGAATTTAATTCTGATACCATTGAAATAATAAAGACTAAAAGGATGGCAGTACTGGAAATGGCAGAAAACCGTCTTTAAATGACATGGTTATTGTTGATCCTTAAGTAGAGGAAGTTAACTTTGTATGTATTAAGGACTTAGGATAACCTTTCTTATGCACAAATCTATCCCCAACTGGTGTGAAATGCCTACACTAATAATACCAATATTAATAACTTACTATGTGCCAGGAATTGTGCTTTATATACGATATCTCAATTTTCATAACAGCCCTATGAAATAGGTACTCTAAAGATCCCTAAGTTTGGATGAGAAACCTAAAAGTTAAAGAAGGGAAGTAAATCACTTAAAGTTACAAAGGTAGTAAGCTTGCAGACTCAGAACTGAACCCAGATTTGATGGACAATGGAGCCATCCTTTAAATACTATGTGATACTGACTGTTCTGCAAATAATTCTTTGTTAATCACCTTAAATGTCGATATTCTTGTCAGACGCAACGCATTAAATCCAAATACCTTTAGTGCAAAGTTTATGAGTTTATAAAATCTGTGCAACACAAGAAATGGGGCAATGTAAACTCATCTGCAACTGAGGAAACAAGAGGGGGAATGGCACAAGAAGAGAACTTCAGAAACAAAGTGCAGTCTACCTACTGGACCCCAAAGTTCAAAGTTGCCTGTGCCATACTTGTATTTCTGTCACATCTCTTCTAATAGACTATATGCTATTTGAGGACAAGATTTTATCTTAATTATCTTTGTAACCATAATGTAGTTATTCAATTATGGTACAGAAAACAAGAAAGTAAATGGGATGGATGAAACATTAAAAGATGTGTTTAGAATAAGTAACTTCCTACAGATAAAGTGGAGCCTGCATGTGCTCAAACAGATGGACAGAATAGGAAGACAAAGAGGGACCCAAGATTCAAGAAACACTAAATATATGAGGCACATATAAAATACGTTAAGACATACTACATATACACAAGGCATTCAATGCTAATAAGAACCTGAATAAGCCACTCACTGGTGACGCCTTTGTCCTCTGCCAAATAAAACCATCTAATGGGCTAATGAGTGAATGAATGCTACCAGCCAGTGTACCTGTCCCCGTGCCTCTCCAAATTGAGCAAATTTGTGTGATGGCCGCAGGCACCTTCTGTCCCTGTGCCCCCTTGATCAGCTCTAGTACCTATAATCATATGGTCAGCAGCAGAGAGAGGCAGGAAATATGAACCCAGGGTTTAAGAGTACGGCACTTCCAACACGCTCGTACCCTATCCTGTGTGTTCCTAGCCCATTTCCTTCCCTTTGCTTCTTGCCCTTGCCCTCTGAACTTGCTTTAATAAACCATGTGACTTGGGTACCTTAATTTGGGATGCAGCCTTCTGCTCTGCGACCCCAGGGATAGCTTGCCTGGGAATATACTTAGAAGCTACCATTGCGTCAAGCTAATTTCCCACATTCATGATGTCCTGCACAGCACCTTGCCCACAGCCCTCCTAATTCCACCTGCAGCTACTCTGATTACTACACAAGTGCTTTTCCTAATTCCCAAATAAGTAGACTGTTTTATGATGTCCCCCTACCTTTAAGATGGTACTGTCTGCAAAGCCAAAGCCGTCCTTCAACAAGGCTGTGATGTAACTGAGATCCATGCACAGGAAAGGACTGCCTGAGGTGAAGTTTTCCAAGTTATCACACACTGAAAGGGAGGGAGAGTGAAGAGTGGAATTTAAGTTTGCAGCCAACTGGCAGGTGTACGATTTTCTCTAGCTATAGACTTAGGATAAGCAAAGCAGAATTCTCCATGTGGCTAATACCTGAGAGTCGTGAAGACTAGAACTGTGTGCACTGACAGTCCCTGCAAGGCCATAGCCTCTTGCACATTTAGGATATCCCATCTTACCCACTCAAATGGACCTGCGATCCTAGTTTACTTATTTTTTAATTTACTTTTATTTTTTTAAAGATTTTATTTATTTATTTGACACAGAGAGAGACACAGCGAGAGGGGGAACACAAGCAGGGGGCTTGGGAGAGGGAGAAGCAGGCTTCCCGCTGAGCAGGGAGCCTGATGTGGGGCTCCATCCCAGGACCCTGGGATCATGACCCGAGCTGAAGGCCGATGCTTAACGACTGAGCCACCCAGGCGCCCCACCCCTACATATTTTTTAAATTTTATTCATTTATTTGTCAGAGAGGGAGAGAGCACAAGCAGGGAGAGTGGCAGGCAGAGGGAGAAGCAGGCTTCCTGCTGAGCAAGGAGCTGGATGCAAGACTTGATCCCAGGTCCCTGGGATCATGGCCTGAGCCGAACGCAGATGCTTAACCCACTGAGCCACGCGAGCGTCCCTGGGATCCTAGTTTATTTGCTAAATTTCTATAATCTATTGTTGGGGCTTAATTCAACTAAGTCTCTTATATATTATTAATGCTGAGGCCCAGAAGACAGGGAAATACCAGTTAGCCTTACTTTGGGGACAATAGATAAGATCATTTTTTTGTATTTCCATGGACTCTCTCAAGCAAGCCTCTGTGGCTATTTCCCATATATTTTGGTTCTCAGCGTTTCATTAACACTGAGATGACACGAGATTTCAATTTTTTTAAAAAATTTTATGTAACCATACATAAAAACAAATTCAAAATAGACTGAATACCTAAATGTGAGACCTGAAACTGTAAAACTCTTAAAAGAAAAGAGGCAGTAATCTCTTGGACATTGGCCTTAGCAACATATTTATGGATAGATCTCCCCAGGCAAGGGAAACAAAAGCAAAAATAAATTATTGGGATTACATCAAAATAAAAAGCTTTTGTCCAGCAAAGGAAACCATCAACAAAACAAAAAGGCAACATACTGAATGGGAGAAGATGTCTGCAAATGGTATGTCCGATAAGGGGTTGATATCCAAAATATATAAAGAACTTAAACAACTTAACACCAAAAAAAAAAAAAAAACCAATTCTATTAAAGAAATGGTCAAAGGCATGACATTTATGGTAACTTGTTATCACAGCAACAGAAAACTGACACAATTTTTCTTTAGTGATGATTTAATATTCAGACATTAATTTTTGTATATGAAATGTTAATAATTTTTAGGGCCATTTTATATGCTAGTGTTATTAACCTTTACCTATTTGATATGCTATAAGTAATGTCTCCAAGTTTATTATTCCACCCATTAACTTCTTAGATGATGTCTTCTCTCATATGTAAGTTTTGTTTTATTTTTGTCAACCTCAACCTCTACCATCATTTTTAATGCATTCTCAATCTTGAAACTTGTCTAAAGAATAATCTAATTTTAGGGACGTGTGGGTGGCTCAGCCAGTTAAGCATCTGCCTTTGGCTCAGGTCATGATCCCAGGGTCCTGGGATCGAGCCCCAAATCGGGCTTCCTGCTTGGCGGGAAGCCTGCTTCTCCCTCGCCCACTCCCCCTGCTTGCATTCCCTCTCTAGCTGTCTCTCTCTTCCTGTCAAATAAACGAATAAAATCTTAAAAATAAATAAATAAATAAAATAATCTAATTTTATTTTATTTTTTAAAGATTTTATTTGTCAGAGAGAGAGAGAGAGCACAAGCAGGGGGAGCAGCAGGGCAGAGGGAGAAGCAGGCTCCCTGCTGAGCAGTGAGCTGGATGTGGGACTCGATCCCAGGACCCTGGGATCATGATCTGAGCCGAAGGCAGATGCTTAACTGACTAAGTCACCCAGGCATCCCCAAATGATCTAATTTTATACACATGTATTCATACTTTCATATAATAATTTTCAAGTGTTTAAAATTTATGTTTTAGGGGTGCCTGGAAAGCTCAGTCAGTTAAGTGTCCAACTCTTGATTTCTTTTTTTTTTAGATTTTATTTATTATTTATTTGAGAGAGAGATAAACAGAGATAGTGAGTAAGAGCACGAGCAGGGAGGAGAGGGAGAAGCAGGCTCCCTGTCGAGCAGGGACCCCAACGAGGGGCTCAATCCCAGGACCCTGGGATCATGACCTGAGCTGAAGGCAGACACTTAACCGACTGAGCGATCTCAGGGTTGTGAGATCGGGCCCCGCGTTGGGCTCCACACGGGGCATGGAACCTCCTGAAGATTCTCTCTCTCCCTCTCTTCCTGTGTCCCTCCCTCCTCTTTCCCTCCTTCCCAACCTCTCTCTCTCCCCCTCCTTTTCTAAAAAAATTTAAAAAACAAAATTTATATTTTAATATTTCATGCAATATGTGAATTGTACAAAAAAGTACAATTTGCTTATATTATCCACTGTAGGAAATAAATCTTTACTAAAGTATTTGAAAAAAAAATGGGCAAAGGACCTGAATAGACATTTTTCCATGGAAAACATATAGCAGCCAAGAGACACATGAAAAGATGCTCAACATCACTCATCATCAGGCGAATGCAAATCAAAACCACAATAAGGTATCACCTCACACCAATCAGAATGTCTAGTATCAAAAAGAAAAGAAATAAGTGTTGGAGAGGATGTGGAGAAAAGGGAACCCTTGTGCCGTGCAAATTGGTGCAACCTCTGTGGATAACAGTATGAAGGTTCCTCAAAAAATTAAAAACAGAAATACCATGTGATCCAGTAATTCTACTACTGCCTATTTATCCCAAGAAAATGAAAACACCAATTCAAAAAGATATAAGCACCCCTGTGTTTATTACAACATTATTTATAAGAGCCAAATTATGGAAGCAGCTCAAGTGTCCATTGATAGAGGAATGGATAAAGAAGATGTGGTGTGTGTGTATGTACACATAACATACACAATGTACGTTATACATACGTTATATAACACGTAATATACATTATGTATTATGTATACATACACATACACATGTATACAAAATATATACATACACACAATGGAATATTACTCAGCCATAAAAATGGTATCTTGTCGCTTGTTATGAAGTGGATGGATCTAGGGGGTGTTATGCTAAGTGAAGTTCAGTCAGACAGAGAAAGACAACTACCATACGATTTCACTTATATGTGGAACCCTCCCCCAAAAACAAAACAAATGAACAAAGAAAAAAACAGACTCTTAAATAGAACTGGTGGTTGTCAGAGGGGAGATGGGTAGGGGGATGGGACAAATAGGTGAAGGAAATTAAGAGGTACAAACTTCCAGCTGTAAAAGAAATAAGTCACAGAGATGAAAAGCACACCACAGGGAATATAGTCCGTCGTAACACTGCATAATGTTGCATAAAGACAGACAGTGACTATATTATCATGGCGAACACTGGGTAATGTATAGAATAATCGAATCTATATGTTGTACACCTAAAACTGATATAATATTGTATGTCAATTATACTTTAATAATAGAAAAAAAAAAGGAAGGAAGAAAGAAATGTAGAAAGAAGAAAAGGTTTTCACCATCTCCCCAAAGCCTCTTGTATTCCCATGGATTTTTATGCCACTTAATGCTTTTAATTTCAGGCAAAAACAGGAAACTAGGCTTTCTGCTGACTGCGGTGCTCTGGGTCACTTTCAGGACACTAGAGTTCGCAGGCACAGCTGTACGGACCCACCCTCACAGGCTTCCACTCACTTACCTTCCCTTGCTTTTCGTTCAAAATCTTCAACTTTTAAAACACCCCCCGTTTCATGATCTACAACAAAACAGTACCTAATGTCAAAAAGCCTCTAAGGAAACAAGGAAATTCATCCTAGTGATATTTATAATAATGAGAAACCGGAAGTGAAATTTCTAACATTACAGAATGGGCTAAACATGACATACCATACAATATAATTTCTGTAGTCTCTTTTATTAATAATTATTCTATGTATATTTAACCACAATAAAAAAAAATCGACCTGTTAAAAAAACAGAAAATAGGAAGTCAATTCCTATCTCAGGCCATCACAGATCACATACACACATTCACAGAGCTAACAAAAAGCATTACTATTGTGATAAGGAAATAAAAGTTATCAAGGGGGAGGAAGAAACTTTTGGGGGTAATGGACGTATTATTTTGAATTTGGTGATGGCTTAATGGGTATACACCTATGTCAAGACTTGGTAAATTGTACACTTTAAGTATTCATATTTTATTTTATATCAATTATGCCTCAATAAAAATGTAAAAAAAAACAGACTTCATATGTATCTGTTTATGCTACTTTCTAGCAAAAGATTCTAAATCATATTTTCCCTTCCACTGCAGCAACTAATGTCACTCAACAGCCAGCACTGGAGAAGAGTCATGTGATCACTTATGACAAAGCACTTCAAATACTCCTCTTCTCCCTTTCCCTTCCCCAGGACAGCTTTGCCCAGTTTCCTCCCCAGGCAGATTCCCGGAGTAAACTTACCAATCATGTCTGTGTCAACAGCACGATCATAATAGTAAGAGAAAGCATAGAAGGAGCTCTTCTGGACCTCGTCTGGCTGGTGAAGTTTTCCTTGGACCACCCTCAGCACTTCAGCATAGCAGGGCTCGAAGCCCATCTCCCCTGCCAGGGCAAAGGGGAGAAAAATGAGAGCTCGCTGAGGCAAGCTGTCGGAGCCAACAAAGAGAGAGCAGGAGGATCAAGGAAAGCAGAATGCTGAGGCTCAGGACAAAGGGCTGACAGAGAGGAACAACTTCCACAGCCCTGTCACTCTGGAGGAAAGGCACCCGCTTCCCCACGGCAGCTTCCCTCCCAAACCTGTGTTCACCAAAAATTGTCTTATCCCACCTCAAGCTGCTGTCTAGCCTATGTCCCTTGGTATTTATGAGAAGTATCCAGAAGTCTCACCTCTGGCTTCACTGGAAACACTTGAGATTTTTCCTTGATTTTAAGGTCTTTCCTTTTTATAGTATCTAAGATGAATTATTCTAATGTCTCAGTTTTAAATGTTACTATAATTTAAAAAGCTAAACATTAGGGACGCCTGGGTGGCTCAGTCTGGTTAAGTGTCTGCCTTCAGCTCAGGTCATGATATCAGGGTTCTCGGATCAAGTCCCACATCAGGCTCCCTGTTCAGTGGGGAGTCTGCTTCTCCCCCTCCTTCTTGCTCTCTCTCTCTCAAATAAACAAACTATTTTTTAAAAAGCAGCTAAACATTAACAGAATCTAGACTTTCTAGACAGAGTTTCTCCTTGCAGAGGTCAGAGACCCTTAAAGCATTAGACCCAGGTTAAGAACAGGTTTCTAATGGATCCACACAACACTTGGGCAGGGAAAGAGCAGGACAGAGGGACAATTGCCTTGTTCGCTGTCATTTCACATTATTCCTTTACGGCATACCAAGACCTATTTGGAATGAGTCCCTGCAAAAGAGAAGCTTCTCTTGAGTTATGGAAAACATTTCCCATGGAACTTTTCCAGACTTCTACTGTAAAGGTAATTTCAACCTGTGAAAAAACCACTTGCCTTCTTTGTTGCCACCATACTGGTATTTCACACCCCCAAAGATCCACTCTGCTTCCAACCATCTCGGTAGACAGGCACTTCGGAAAGTATGTCCATCAGTCCCTGAAAGAAGCCAGACCACAGAGTAAGAGGCAAGGACGTGAGAGTGTGTGAGAGCGAGCGACACACAC
>CM052896.1:102434832-102567185 GCA_028534135.1 Potos flavus
AAAAAAAAAAAAAAAAAAAGGGGTAAGAGGCCTAAGCTGGGTCCCAAATCAGAGGTAGGAATTAACCTGGTGAAGTGACACAAGGAGAACTTTAAGTATTAAATAGATGGAGTATAGAGGACCAGAATAGAGCACAAGTATGAGAAAGGACCCATAGGCACTGAATCAGATTTCAAAAAGACTGGACTTGTTTTCATTAAACAGTTCCATGGTGACACCTGCCTGTTATTTAAATCTTTCTATTCCCTCCCCAAACAAATATTAGTATTGATTGACCTGAATAAGATGACACAGTATTTCTCAACAGTTTAAAATAATGGAATGGGACAGGTGACTTGAAAGTTCTACCAGAAAGTCTTAGGGAAGCTCCCACTGCCAATTCTCCCGAGCCCCACAGAGAAGCTAGCTTTAACGAAGTTAAAAATTAACATAATGCAAGTTTAAAATTTAACCAGAATGAAAATTTTAAACAATAAGCTGAACTACAGAAATGGATTAGCTAGGGGCACCTAGCTAATCCACCCAGAGCATAAGTTGGTCAAGCAAAGCAAAACCAAGACTGGTCTAATTAGTTAAGTCTAGTTAAGTCTGAAAAGATTCAGCGCAGTGAGCAATGCCTCATTTGGGAATATAAGTTGGGACCTACATACCCAATACCAGGGGCCAGAGCCTTGGAACGCTTTGCTATCTGAAGGGTGACTAAGGTGAGGGTACATGATTGATATCTTTTGTATTCCCGAACTCGAGTACTAAGCCTGGAACATGTTAGACATCAGTAAATTTCTCACAAATAGACTTGGTACAATTGAGTTAATAGTATTTGGAGACAAAAGCATCAGGGAAGGGGGTACCACCTTTCCCAGTGTCTTACTATGGTGATGTATCACATACCCAGCTCCCCATTCGAATCCTATTTATTCACATATTCACTCATTTAGCCATTCCAGAAATTACCAGTTGCCCAGTGCTACTTACAAGTACGGCATGCAAAGATGAATCATCATAGACCTGCCCTTTAAGAGACTACAGTAAACAGGAAAAAACAAAACAAAACCAAAAACGTGTCCATTAACTACCTCTGTAAAGTTAAAATGTGACAAGCAGCTCAGTTACCATGCTCTGAGACTTCAAAGCAGGGAGAGATTATGTCCAGCTGGAATAACTGAGAAGGCTTTGTGAAAGAAGTGGCATTTGAAGAAGGTCCTGAGAAGGGGCATTAAGACAGGAGAGGAGTGCTTTTCAGGAAACAATGATTCAAGATGTGGAGGTAGGAAAGGGATGGAGAAGGCCTCTGGGGAATAGCGAACACATCAATTTGACTAACTGTGATAGGAAATGAAGTTGGAAAGGCAAAGTCAGGTCAGACAGTACAGCACACCAAATACTCAGCTGAGTTTAGATGAAACTCTGCAGGGAATGGGAAGCCACTAAAGATTGTGAGCAAGGGAGTGTCACAAATATGAATCTGGCTGTTAGATGTAAGAAAGACAGAAGTGGGGAGCCTTAGTAGACTCCATTCCAGTGTCCAAGTCTACAAATGTTCCCTGCTGCACACTAAGTGCGAGGTGCTCGAGAATTAAATGTGAATAAACACGTTTTTATTCAAGATGCTCAGTTTGGCAGAGATGACAGACATAGACACAAATAACTACACCTTCCTAAGTTAATCATAAAAACACTAAAGGAACCCAAAGTCTTAAAGGACTAACTTTACCTACAGGATTAGGAAAGGCATCATGAGATGACATCTGAACTGATCATGAAAAATGAATAGAACTACATAAATAATACAGATGTGTGGATAAAGACCAGAGGGACTACAAAAAGATGAAAAGAGATAGGTATATTATGGATGGTTTGATTTCATTTTTGATTTCCTCAAAAATTTTTGTCATATGGATTTCAGAAACAAAACAAAAACAAAACATAGACTTCAGTGGAAAAGTATAGAAGAGAGGGTTAGCATTTAATGCAGAGGAAAGACTGTGGCCAAAGGAACACAGTCTGAGGTAAAAATAATAGCAGCTGAGACCTTAATGCTTGCCAAGCACTGTGTTAAGTATTTTATATGCATTACCTCATTTAATCTTACAAAACCACTCTGTGAGGTAGGTTCTATTTATTAACATCCTCATTCTGGAAATGAGAAAATTGAGGCATAAGAAGCTAGGTAAGACCACACAGTAGCAAGCAAAAAGAGTCAGAAATCAAACCCAGATAGTCTAATTCCAGAGTCCACAGTTTTAACCAGTAGATCACCCAGGAAGGGTTATCTAGAATGACTCCAGAGAAAAATGGACATGGGGGTGGAAGGAGAAGGTAGAGCAGAGAAGAATGATCGGAGATGAAGCTGGGAAGTGTGACTGGCATTGACATGCAGAAGTCTTACGGTAGTTTGATCTCCTTCCAATATATGGCCAAAACCTTTTGATCTGTTTCCTGCTGGTCCTACCTTCATTACATTCCCACAATCTGACCATTTCTGATCACTCACTGCTACCACCTTGGCCCGAGCCACCATCATCTCTCATGTGATTTACTCTAATATTGTCTTAACACATCTCTGCTTTTACTCTCACTCCCCTGGAGTCTATTTTTAACAAGCAACCAAAGTCATCCTTTTAAAATATGTTACAGCAGGTCTCTCCTCTGCAAAATCCAGCAACGGCTTCCCGTTTCCCCCAGAGTAGCAAGATTCTAACAACAGCTTTCATGGATCCACTTACTCTGCCTCCCTCTCCATTACCTCTGACCTTATCTAAGTTTTCACCTTATTCACTCCCCCAATACTGAGATCTGCATGCATGTCAAACATGCTCCTGCCTTAGGGTCTTGCTCTAGCTGTCCCTGCTGTATGAAACATACATCCACTTGATAATTTCCTGCAACTCCTTCAAATCATTGTTCAAATGCTACTTTCTTACTGAGACCTATCTTTAATACTAACCTCCCTCTCTCATGCATCCCTTACCTCTGTCTACTCTCTCAATACCCCTTACTGTGATCTTTTTCTTTTTTTCTATTGCACATTATCACATTCTAACACATTCGTTTATGTATTGTCTATTATCTGTGTTCCTCTGATAGAATATAAGCTCCTAGAGAGCAGGAATCTTTGTTTACTGATGTAGCCCAAGCACCTCACTTTCTCAATGGAAACTGACAATAGGAATAAATTGCAAAGTGACATAAAAAGGAAAAAATGGGGCACCTGGTTGAGCATCTGCCTTCGGCTCAGGTCATGATCTTGGGGTCCTGGGATCGAGCCCCACATTGGGCTCCCTGCTCAGCAGGGATTCTGCTTCACCCTCTTCCTCTGTTCCTCCCTCCTCCTTGTACTCTCTCTCAAATAAATAAAATCTTTTAAAAAGGGGGAAAATAATATATATTTATATAAATAGATTTTAAGAGAATGAATGAATGCCTAATCTAGTCATACTGTTATAGGAGAAACTGTAATTTTATTTTTCTGAATCTATTAGTTCTATAGCTATATTGAATTTCTTTAATCAAACACACTTTGTTAAAATTGTGATAAACTGAAGTAACTTACCTCCCCCCAAAATCTAAAGGATACTATACATCATTTACATTGTCTAAGTTCTCTTCTATTTATCAAACCAATAAATATTTGGGATGCTGTACATTGTTACCTACTGCTGCACAACAAATAATCTCAAAACATAGTTGCTTAAAACAATAATATACATTATCTCAGTTTCTGTAGTTCAGGAATTTGGGAGTGGCTTAATTGGATAGTTCTGTCTTAGGGTCTCTCATGATACTAGAGTCAAGATGCAGGGTGGGGCTACAGTCAACTGAAGGCTTGACTGATGCTGAAAGCCTACCTCCAAAATGGCTCAATGGCTGGAGAGCTGATGCTGGCTGTTGGAAGGAATCCCCAGCTGCTTCCCAAGTGGACTCTCCAAAGAACCTTGAATATCTTTACAACATGGTGGCTGGCTCTTCCAGAGCAGGAAATTCAAGAGAGAGCAAGGTAGAAAGAGCGATGTTTTTTTATGACTTAGCCCTGTAAGTCACACATTATTATTTCCCCCATATTCCATTGGTCCTACAGACCAACCCTGATGAAATGTGTGAGAGGATAGGCATGAATACCAGGAGGCAAGGATCAGTGGGGGCCATCTTAGAGGCCACTGCAAGTTATAACCAGTATTTGGATAATATTTTGTGTTCATCTTTTTTTTTTTCAGTTTCTATGTATTTCTATTAATGGAGCTTACACACTTCTTGTTTTAGGAACTACATGTTATTCCAATGATATTAACTCTAAAAAATTAAAAACAGAATAGATTTTTAATTTTTCTGAAAATATCATATCCTACCACTTGATGCTTTCCATTTTTTTCATTATAGTTCTGATATTTTTAAAAAGATTTTATTTATTTATTATTTGAGAAAGAGAGTGAGCAAACACAAGTGTGTGTTTGAAGGGGCAGAGGGAGAGAATCTTAAGCAGACTCCTTCCACTCTGAGCCTGATGTGGGGCTCGACCTCATGACCCTGAGATCACAACTTGAGCCGAAACCAAGAGTCAGACGTTTAACCAACTAAGCCACCAAGGTACCTCTTGTCCCAATATTTTACTTAAGGAAAAGCATTAAAGTCAGAAAAACTACAACTCATACAACATCCTCCTTGTTCCTAAGGGTGAAAGGAATATAAATACTTCAAAAAAGTCAGATATATTTAGGAAAGAGTAGGGAGAAAATAAATGAGTCACTATATTTGTTACGACTATAAGCATCCATTAATAACTGAATAATAAACCTAACAGTGAAATGAAATGCTCAATCAAGGAAGGTATAGAGTGAAAATAATTATATTAACAGAATAGCAACTTTCTTCATGCTATATATAGAAAGAAAATTTCCAATCAGACAACGGTAGCATTAATACTTAGGTACTGAAGAGATATTTGGTAGAAAGAGATAAGACTGACAACTGGCACAGATACGAAAACCACTGAAAAACTTTAAAGCATTTAAAAACTTGAAAAGCATTTTTCAAGCATCAACAAAATGAAAAAGGGTTATTAAATAATCAACTTTTAGAACGCTGCCAAAGAGCTGTAATAAGACTTGTAAGCATGGGAACTACAAGGGGAGAGATGGAACAGAAAGAACTCCCCAACGGTAGGAGTTGTCCTGGCGGTGAGGAGAGGATTCTGGCCCGAAGGGCCCAGCTCAAGTCTGACTACATTGTCCCAAGTGGATTCACAGATCAGAAGGCTGGTTGAATGAGATCTCTTTTAAGGTCTCTCCAACCCTAAGATCAAACACTCCCAATAAAGGAATCAGAGTTGGTACATTGGTAGTTACCAACAAATATAAAATTCTTTCCTATAAACAGATCACTTCTTTCTATACTTTATTCCATTTTAATCAAAGCATCATTAGACAAGTGTCAAAAAGGCAGATTGTATACAATGAAACTATTTGGATGTTATACCAAAATGAGATCAGGCAGTGCCTGACTTCATTCTTCATTGTTTCAGGCTTGACTGAGCTACAATAATCACTGCATGGGGAAAGAAAGCTGTTGCTCTTGCTGCCTCTCTCTCTTCACAAGTCACAAGGCCTTTTCTTACCCATTAAGAGTGAAAAATCTTTACAAAGAAGATACTACCAGTCAGGAGAGGGTTAACATTGCCCCAATGAGCAAATATAGTAAAAACCTGAGGTGATAAACGATTTCTGCCTTCAAACCTATATCTATTGTGGGAGGCATTTATGTGCAGAAGAGTAATTACAAGGATCAGTGCCCTCTGTCACTGTTTACACTGGAATTTGTGGGAAGAGAAGTGAAAACCTATTTTCCCTTTCTTGTTATCAAATGAAAAACGTCTACTGCTTCAAATATGTTAAATCAAAATGACACAATGAGAAAGACTGAAATATTATGATGATACCTCATATATAATGCAAGGAATAGGGCTACCACATAAGTACGTTTCTTCAAATGTGTCTAAAATGTTTCCTCTTAAAATAACGTAACACTTTTATTTTAACACTGGCTACAAATATCTAAAGTGACGTATGATTCAGGGTCATGATTATGATCATCAGTTATATTTTTCTGCAAACCTGGGATGCCTCTAGGGGCTACAGTTCTATAGGACTGTTTGCCTGTCTGCCACCAAATGGTCCCAGATTGCTATGCTTTCTGAGCTAGTTTTTCCTGACATCATGCTATGTTATCACTGATGAGTGTCGTCATACACGTGATTTCTTCAACAAACTGCCATCACGTAATTTTTTTAAATCTTTAAAATCAATGGGATGTGACATTGTGAGAAGGAAAGGAAGGGTGAATTGGGGGAAATCGGAGGGGGAGATGAACCATGAGAGACTGTGGACTCTGAGCAACAAACTGAAGGTTTTGGAGGGGTAGGGGTGGGAGGTTGAGTGAGCCTGGTGGTGGGTATTGAGGAGGGCACGTATTGCATGGAGCACTGGGTGTGGTACATGAACAATGAATCTTGTAACACTGAAAAAAATAAAATAAAAGTATTTGGGGAAAAAAATCAATGGGATATAAATCAGAGAGCCGTAATTATTAGATTTTTATGTCAACTTATGCAAATGAGAGCCTCTCCAAAAGAATAAGGGTTGTAGACCTTGTGATAGGTCTTTTAGTGGCTCAGAGATCCCTTTCCATTGGTGAGCTCTCAGGAATAAGAGAGCAGAATGTGCAGAAATCTGACCTATAGAAAAGTGGGGTATTACTTTATATTGGCTACTTACCAATATTTTCTTTTTCTTCTGGGCATTCCCCTTTGTTTCCTTCGACTAATGTGCCATTTTTTCCAACCTATAGAAGATGGACATGGATAATCATAAGAGCAAAGTTCTCTCTTTTCTCTCTTGTCAGTATGCTTATTTTTGAGGTAGTAATTTCTTTCCACATTCATTTCTAATCTGTTCAGTCTCTGGAAACCAGATCACCACACTCATCTCCTGACTTGCAGTGTAGTACTCTTGGCCTCTTTCTCCTCTTCCATACTTTCTTCTCATTCAAACTACGACCACAGCCACTCTTAGAAAATGACTTGTTTATAAAATTAGCAATAGCAAAAGGAGGCAAGTCACACTCCCTCTAAAAGCTAGTGTATATTTTTGTATAAATGTATGTGTGTCAATGGATGGGGGGCAGTGACTGAGGAGCTAATCCATAAATAAAGTGGATAAAATCTAGTTTATGTACTTAATGGGATCTTTTTTTTTTTGACTGTGAAGAACTCATATAACAAGTTGCACGTTCCACAGTGTGATCAAGAGGGGCCATTTACTATTACATGTATATGGTTAAAAGGGACCAAGCCAATCCTAGTCCTAGGTACATATCCAGAACAACTGAAGATAAGGACTCAAACAAATATTTTTTTTTTCCAAAGATTTTATTTATTTATTTGACAGAGAGAGAGATCACAAGTAGGCAGAGAGGCAGGCAGAAAGAGAGGGGGAAGCAGGCTCCCTGCTGAGCACAGAGCCCGACGCGGGGCTCGATCCCAGGACCCTGAAATCATGACCTGAGCCAAGGGCAGAGGCTTTAACCCACTGAGCCACCCAGGCGCCCTCAAATGAATATTTCTACATTGATGTTCATTACAGCATTATTCATAACAACCAGAGGTGGAAACAACTGAAGTGTCCATCAATAGATATGTAAACAAAATATGATACATATATTCAATAAATATTACTTAGCTATAAAAAAGGAATGAAGTTCTGCTGTGCCTGGCTGACTCAGTCAGAAGAGCATGTGACTCTTGATCTCAGGGTCCTGAGTTCGAGCCCCATACTGGGTGTGGCGATTACTTAAAGCAAACAAACTTAAAAAAAAGGAATGAAGTTCTAACACATGCTACAATATTGATGAACATTGAAAACATTATGCTAAGTGAAAGAAGCCAGATACAAAAAGATATATATGATTTCACTTATATGAAATGTCTAGAATAGGTAATTCATAGAGACAGAAAGTAGATTAGAGGTTACCAGGGATTGGGGGTGGGTAGAATGGGAGTTACTGCTTAACAGGTCCAGAGTTTCTGTTAGGGGTGATGACAGAGTTTTGGAAATAGATAGTAGTGATGGTTATAAACACTATGAATATAATTAATACTACTGAACTGTACACTTAGAATGGTTAAAACGGCAATTTTTATGTTATATATTTTACCGCAGTAAAAACTTAAAAAAAAAACCAGATAAGCAAATGCAGCGGAGAGCCTGGGTGGCTCAGTTGGGTGAGGGTTGGACTCTTGATTTCAGCTCAGGTCATGATCTCAGGGTTGTGAGACTGAGCCCTGCAGGAGGCTCCGTGCTCAGCAGGGAGTGTGCTTGAGATTCTCTTTCTCCCTCACCCTCTGTGCAACCCCCTTGCACGCAAGTGCTTTTTTTTATCTCTCTCTCTCTCTCTCAAATAAATAAATAAATCTTAAAAAAAAAAAAAAAAAAAAAAACAGATGGGGCCACCTGGCTGGCTTAGTCGGTTGAAAATGTGACCCTTGATCTTGCGTTTAAGTTCAAACCCCACATTGAGCATAGAGCTTATGGAAGGAAGGAAGGAAGGAAGGAAGGAAGGAAGGAAGGAAGGAAGGGTGGGCAGATGGAACCAAATGTAAGATCATAAGAGGAAAAACTTTGGCTATGATTTCAGTGAAACAACAGTTATGCCAACACTTCATCCTTTGGATATCTCACAGGTACACAGCCAATTATAATTTAAATTCTGAAGGGTAGTATTGATATTCAGAAAATATCTTTAAGCATTTGAATTTATACAGTATCTTCCATTCTCCCAGAATGTTAAACTTACCTATGCAACATAAATCTGAAAATTACACATCCAAGAGAGGATTCGAACAAGGTTATAAATTCTAACTATACAGCCCCCAAAGCAAACATTTTCAAGACATTTTGTTGATGTCATTACAACTTAAACATACTTCTCCCAGTATGCCCTTGGAACTCAAGGGTGGAATGAGTGATATCTACCTCTAAGCATGCAATCTTGACATTTCTATTAAGTTTTCCTTTAAAAACACTTAATATTGTATGTCAATCATTGAACTCAAGACACTTCAAACTAGCATCTCCAAATGCCCCCTTTTCCTTGGCACCCATGCCCCCCTGACACCCACACAGAGGCTAAATGGATTCTTTTTCTTATTTCCTGTTTCTGTTAGTGGCATCACAGATTTCCTAATTCATAACTCCAAATCCTTATCATCTTTGAATTCTCCACTCTCATACCTTCTGTATTCTCATCTGTTACCAAGAACTGGTGATTTTTCTTTTGCAATATCTTTCCCAACTTATTCTCCTTTTTTCCTTCCTAGTACCCTGTTAATACCTAAATTCTGGCCTTTATTACTTCAGACTTGAACTGTTACAGCTTCTTAACTGGTCTTCCAATTACCAATGTCTCTATTCTCAAATCCATACACAACTGTTTTCATAATTTTCCCACTAGATTTCAACCCACAGCGTGTCAGGAATTCATTTATCTTTGAACGCTGTACAACCCGGCATATATGTTTAATTAATGAATACATAAATCACCTCACTCTCTTTAAAACTTTCATCAATTTGGGGCGAGTGGGTGGCTCAGTTGATTAAGCATCTGCCTTTTAATTTCAGTCCAAGTCATGGTCTCAGGGTTGTGAGATGGAGCCCCATGTATGGCTCCGCACTTAGCGGGGAGTCTGCTTGAGATTCTCTCCCTCTCCCTCTGCCACTCCCCCCTACTTGTTCTCTCTCTCTCTCTAAAACAAATAAATATTTAGAAATAAAATAAAACTTTCATCAATTTACCACTGTTCATAACAGAAGGCACAAACTCAAAGACCTAAATACTCACTGGGGCCAAGTAGGAAATATAAGTGAGTAAAGGTGTAAATCAACAGGAAGCGGTGGGGACTATGGCAAGCTAAAGAGGACACAGCCCATCTAAACGGGCAGTTGCTTGCTGCTGCCACAGACTGCTGCTGTGATGAACTACAGGCCCAGTACTGCCAGGTCTTCTGATTTTTTCAAGATAAGCTGAAAGCACAGATTTCTGTGTGGAATCTGGTTTTTAAATGGTGACAACTAATTCCACCTAAAAATTAAAAAAAAACCCACAAAAGCCACTGTGCACGCTGGCAAAACACATCTATGGGTCAAATCCAGCCTTCAAGTTTCAAGTTGGTGTCTCTGCTCTGTAGAACAAAAGACAAACTCCCTGCCTAACATTTGAAGTCCTTCACCGTGAATTTCCAGGCTACCTTATCGAAGTTTTTTTGCCCACTACTTTCATACAAGAATCCTCTGCTCTAGTCTAGCAATTCTCAAACTTTAGGATGTATCAGAACCACCTAGAGGACTTGTTAATACATAGGTTGGTGGGCCTCACTGCCAGCATCCTGATTCAGCAGGTCTCCAGAGGGGCCTGAGAACCTCCATTTCTAATTTGTAACAAGTTCCCAGGTGATGCTGATGCTACTGGTCCATGGGCCACACTTTGGGAACTACTGCTCTAGTTAAACATCTCATTGTCTCAAACACACACTGAATTTTGCTCACATGATTCTAACTTTCCAGAAAGTCTTCCCTCTTCCTTTCAGCCCACCTTCTGTAAACTTTCTCTATAAGAGCCTTTCATGTCCTGAAATTCCTGCAGCACTTATGCCATCTCCCCTTTATCCATCACTGCTTAGTGTTTTTTACTGTAAACTGTTTGTATATCGGTGCCAATGAAGCTGTGCACTCTCACCGATCAACACTCAGGTCAGTACCTTATATGCCTGACTATAAACCACTAGAAGGCTTGTACCCCTCAAGCTGTCAGGCAGCATGGTATACAGATGGTACTCATTAAACTTTTTTTTTTTAAGATTTATTTATTTGAGAAGGGAGAGTGAATGAGCGAGAGAAGGGGCAGAGGGAGAGAAGTAGAGAGTGAGAAGCCAGATGTGGGGCTCAATCGTACGACCCTGAGATCATAGCCTGAACCAAAACCAAGAGTCGGACACTTAACTGACTGAGCCAGCCAGGTGTCCCCTCACTAAACATTTCTTAAATGAACATCTGACAGATCCATGAAATCATAATGCAAATAGGTGGAATTGAAGTTTGTGTGTGTAATTTTTCTTACTTTTAGTTCTGTGTAAAGGTTTTGTCAGAATGGACAATAAAAATTGGATACTTTGCAAATAAATTGCTAGTGGTAATAATTATTTTATATAAAAATAAAACAGTCAATGTTAAAAAACACACACACACACAAACCCTAGTTTTAAAATTGATACAGTAAACCCTCGATCTCCAGGATTCCTTATTCCTTGCAGGGATATGAACTAGTCAATATCACAATATAATACCTATTTAATAGAATTCTTTATTTGTACCACGGGCAGTAAAAAAGAAGATGAAAGTAACTGACTCCCCATGATATTTGGAAACACTAATCAGTTCCTTCAGATACAGTTTGGATAGTATATTTATGCATGATTCTAAACACTTTATGAAAACAAAATCAAAAGCTGTTCCCCTACTCTCTTCCACCTATAGAGTTGCATCTGCTATCAGATGATTTCAAGGATGATTTAGGAGTAGAAACCTGAGTCTCCAGGTGAAACAAGAATAAAGCCACAGATGGCTTTACAGAGTAAACCCAATTTGGGAACTACTAAAAGAGACAATTAGAAATACCATATATTATGAAAAAAAAACCAACCAGGAAATATATATTTTGATATGTAGTCCTAAGTTATTTGGCTTTTTGAACAACTCTACACTTGATATTACAATCAATAGGACAAGAAAAAAGTCATCATTTGGTAAGGACAGAGAATCCAATTCAGAAAAAAAAAAACACCAACAAAACCCACCCAGAAGCATAAGAAGTACATTTAGAGCTTTAAGCTAGCACAGATGTTACCTTATATCAGGTTACTTGTCCTACCTACTAGGACCGTAACGACCTTGTCTGCATGAGGATTCAGCCAAGATACTCCACATTTCTATGTTGACCGGAAACTATACAAACTGGGGACAAAAAACAACTGTAAAGCCAAGACAACAAAACACTAAGTGGCTTATTCCAAGTTTTAAAAGCATTAGCATTCTAAAAAATAAATCAGAGCATATTTATTCAGCAAAAAATCCTGAAACTTCACAGTAAACCTACCTACCAGAAATTATGGAAGGAAATGTTATCAGATGAATTGCTAAATAGCAACTTCCTACTCTACTATCTGTATCATTAGATGTTTCTTGCTAACAAATGACTGAATAAAAATATCCAGTTCTTTGGCAGAAAATGTGGAGGTTCAGAACACTGCAAATTCTAGAACCACCTCTACTATAGTATAAATATATACTTTTCTAATATATGTAATATATTTTTGTAATATACTATATAATATATATATAAAATATAATATTATATTAATATAAATATATTACATTTTTCTTAGTCAAATCATAACAGTTGTAACTACAAATCAACTTATGGTCAATATAAATGTTGTATGATAAAAAAATATAAAGTATATGCAATTTAAAGTATTATGTGTATATTAAGAAATAATCTTGTTATAATCAAATTTTCATGTTTATAAATGAGTCTACAGGCCTGTGTTCAAACAAGGAAAGTCTTGGACTGGCTTTAATATTATACAATAACCAATTTTTAGAATTCCAAATATATAGCCTGTATAGAAGATGCCCTAACCTCTCTTTTCTGCAAGTTATCAATAGGGTACACCTTCAGAACCTCAGACGAAAATTAATCCTAACTTTATGGATTCCATATCAGAGGAAATTCCTTCAGTGTATGGCGATTCCACCATGGAACCACCAGAGTGTGACATACAAATAGAGGGAAAATGCACCAGAAATACAGTAAGCCACCAAAGGGGAGGGGATGGAGGGTTGGACAAAACGGGTAAAGGGGAGTAGGAGATGCAGGCTTCTAGCTGTGTAACTGATGTGGGAAACAAAGGCAAAAGACAAAAATTAAATTTCCTTACTACTTACAGCCCATTGACAAGTCCCTGAAACAGACAGAGTGACATTCCTCTAGGAACTCAGCTACCTCGATGTTGGTAAGGGCAAAAGGCAATCTTAGCCTGACCCTCCCCGTCCCCCACCCCCACCCAGGATCCTGTGGTCTACTTTTATAAAAATTCCTTTGGAAACTTCCTTTATCTCTACTTCCCCACCAACATATATGTTGGCAATCATCCCCCAAGGATACGGCCCACTGATATACATCTGAAGGGTCTCATGACTAAGGGTTTACTAGACAGTAATAAATGACCTTTTCCTAACAACAGCTAGCCCCCTCAAGCTCCTGGAAACCTTGCTTCCAAAATCCCTTAGAGACTTAAGCTATCCCTAATCCCCCTCCCAACTTGAAAATAATGGGCCACTTCTCACGACCCCAGTGCAGCTTTTTCTGGCCACAGGTCCTGTCCTGTGCTTTAATAAAACCACCTTTTTGCACCAAAGATGTCTCAAGAATTCCTTCTTGGCCATCAGCTCTGAACCCAACATTTTCCTACATCAGAATGAATAAATCACGGGAATAAAAGGGACTTAGGGAATACATTAATGCACAGAAAATACAATGATACTCATTTTACAGTGACATATGGTAGCTACACTTGTGGTGAGCATAACAGAACCTATAGAGAAGGTGAATCACTATGTTGTACACCTGAAACTAATATAACACTGTGAATCAACTATACTCAAAAAAGCAGAGGATGGGGTGCCATCTAGCTGGCTCAGTCGCTAAGTGTCTGCCTTCCTCCCTGGGGTCATGATCCCAGGGTCCTTGGCAGGAAGCCTGCTTTTCCTTTCCCACTCCCCCTACTCGTGTTCCTGCTCTCACTGTCTGTCAAATAAATTATTTTTTTTAATGGGGGGGAGGTAAGCTAAAATCATATTAACACATGCTGAATCTAAAAACATTTTCAGCGTTCATTAACAAGTCAGCATGTTCCTTCTATCCACAGAATTAAAAAACAGAAGCTACACAACTGGAGGGGGAAAAAAAAAAGGAAGGGGATATCGGGACAAAGACCTGGAGAAATGGAGAGGGAAGATGTACAAAGTTTTTAAAGAAACCCTAAATTCAATTTGAAATGTAGGATAATGCACAGCAGAACTTCAGTCACAAATTTCCTAAGGCACCCAGAATTCTGTCACAAGTTTTCTAAGCATTGTTCTGGGACCCAGAATTTCTGGTCGTCCTCAATGACTAACTCTCACAGAATGAAGGCATAATCACAGAGCTCCTCTAAAAAAGAACAATACTTTTGGGTACTCCTTTTCACAGGTATGCTCAGGAAAGAAAGAAAGAAAGAAAGAAAAAAAAAAAAAAAAAAAAAACCCACCACCAAAAGGCCGAAGTTCCAACTTGCAGAAAAGGGGGCTGTGGACGAGTTAGGTATCAGCAAACGGGAATCCGGGGCTGTTCTGGGCGGGCAGCGTCGGACACACAGGACAGAATGGGCCTGTCCCCAGAATTCTTCTCGTGGCCCCGCTGCCTTTCCCACCCCAGGTGACAACACTTTTCTCCTCGTCGGAGCCTCTCCGACCCCAGCTGACGCCACTTTTCTCGGATGCCCGCACGCGCTGCCCAGAGGAGGCTGCCAGCCTCACGCCCAACCACCGCCTCGGAAAAGTCCTCCACGGCCTCATCAAAAAGTGTTTGGCCTGGCAAGTCCGCAGAATGCGCCATCCCTTACAGAATTAGCCAGTTAGAAGCTAGGAGAGGGAGAAGGAAGCCAAAGAGTCAAGAGGACAGCTTCGGGAGAGGACGCGAGACGGAGCAGGGTGGCCTCGGCCACGTTGGCCGCGGCGTGAGGCAAGGGGTGGATGCGCCGGCAAGGGGGGAAACGCTGCAAAGCCGGCGCGGGGTGGCGCTCCGACGCCCGGGGCGGAGCGGACGGACCCCCAGGGAAGCAAGCCTCCTGAGGCTAGGGCGCCCCGACCGTCCCGCCGCCGGAAACGCCCGGCCTGCAAGACGCCGCGCCGCCGCCTCCGACCGGCCGGTTTCGACCGCCCGCCAGCCTCCCAACCGCGTCCCCGCCGCCTGCACACTCACCGCGCGCGCGCGCCGCCACGGCGCGGCCGCCCGCCGCCCTCCGCCCTGGGCGCGATCTCCGCCCCGCCCCCGTGCCCGGCCCGCGGACCGGGCCCCTTGCGGCGGCGGCGTCGGGGCTACGTCACGGGCGCGTGCGCTCTCTGAGCGCAAGGGCAACCGCCGGGACGGAATGTTACCCGCTGGGCGTGCTGGTTTCCTTAGAAACGGAGCCGGGCCGGGGAGGCGGTGGAGAAACGAGGACTACAGTGGGGGGCCCCTGGTGAAGCCAGGATGCCGTCTAAGGGAAAGGATAAAAGGAAAGGCAAGAGTAAAGGCAAAGGCAAAGACAAGAAGTAAGGAGAAGCCACGCTGGGGTCCCCTCTCCCTGGGCCTACCCTCTGGGGATTTTGGGCTGGAACCGGTGGGGCGCTGGGGCTGGCTGGCTGGCCGGCCAGCTGCCCTCCTCTTGCTCTCCTGGGTTCTGAAAAGGACAGCCTCGTTGTTCAAAAATTCCCCCAAATGCATGCGGAAATGTAATGCTCCATCCTAAACAATGGAGTGTGAGATTTGGGACCCTGAATAGTTTAGACACAGCCCCTGCCTATGTGAATGCGTTAATCATGGAGGCAGATAAGTTCCCAAAGAATAAAATACAAGATCAAATGAAAATAGGGACTAGTGAAAAAACCACAGAACTGGGAATGAGGAAGAAGAGTTAGTTGTGAAGAACAGAAGGTCAGGATAGCATTTCTTGGTATATTGAGGGTCCGCTAGACCAGCAATGTCCTATAGGGTATTGATCAGCCATGTGTGGCTATTAAATGAAAATTAGAATTTAAAAATCAGATCTTCTGTTGTATTAGTCACATTTCATATGCTCATTAGGCACGTGTGGCTACTGGTTACGGTATTGAACAGCCTCGGTATAGTACATTTCCATCACCACAGAAAGTTCTGTGGGACAGTACTGCTCTAGACCGGCAGTTCTCAACTGGGGGCGATTTTGGCTCCCAGGTACATTTGGTACTATCTAGAGACATTTTTGGTTCTCATCCGGAGATGTGTGCTACTGGCATCTAATGGGTAGAGACCAAGGATACTGTTAAACATCCTGCAATGCACAGGACACCCCTCACACACACCTGCTCCCCGAACAGTATCATTTGGCTCAGGATGTCAGTAGAGCCAGGGTTGGAAACCACTGCTCAAGATTATAAGCTTCTCTAGAATAGGCACTAAGCATTATTCACCATATGTCCGGGACCTAACAGAGACCCTGGAACATAGTAGATGCTTATTATTTGTTAAATAAACAAATTAAGGGGTCTGTTTGTGTATGCTTCAACTTGAATCTTCTCTTTTTGGCTCAAAGGAAAACCTAAAAGATGTGAACAAATTGAGTAATTGTTCAGGTTTCCCCAAGCTGGTCAGAACCCCTAAAGTAGGCATTGCTCTAGCACTAACCCTTCGCAGGCTCGGAGTTGCTGCTAGATTGCCACTAAATCTATTGGGTGACTCTAGTAGTTTGTTGGAATATACATGGTGTCCAGCATCAATCACAATATATGGGACCAAAAGGGAGTCCCCCAAACTTGTAAAGTTTATAAGGTAACTTGCTCAAGAGAATAATACATGCTCAGTACAGAAAGTTTAGGAAACATGGAAAGTCAAAGTAGAAAAAATAATCACCTGTAATCCCATCATCCAAAGATAACCAGTACTATCATTTGGGGATATTCTTTTTCTTCTTTATAAAATGATAGCCCAGTGTACGTATTTATTTGTAGCTCCCCACCCCCCATATTAATATAAGTATTCTTCTGCAGTGTAATTTTTCTTTCTTTTTTACATAATTGCATAGTTTAGCACTTTTTTAAAAAGATTATTTGAGAAGAAGAGAGACAGCATGAGCAGAGTGAGGGGCAGAGGGAGTGAGAAAGAATCCTTGAGCAGACTCCCCACTGAGCATGGAGCCGGATCCCAGGACCCCAAGATCATGACCTGAGCCGAACTGAGATCATGACCTGAGCTGAGGTTAGATGATTAACCACCTGAGCCACCTAGGTGCCCCAGTCTTGCACTTTTTTAAAGTGCCAAGGGCTTACCACATTCTTGGAACTCACTAGCATATGTTTTCTATTTTTGACTGTATATCTACAGTATATTTATCAACAATGAGGAACATTGAGTGTAACAGACCTTGTGTTCCTTGGATTTTCCATGACTCATAGTTTGAGAAACCCTGCTTTGCTTTTACAGTCAGTATTAGTGGTTGTTTTATGAGAAATCCTAGGTGCATCACCTGTTCTGAGCAGCTTAGACCTGACACCTTCAGGGAGTAATTGGATGATTATAGCAAGGCAGCCTATCACTACTGCCTAAATCATGCTGGAAAGGAAGGTCAAAGCTATAACAGGCTAGAGGGTTGGAGGTGGGGCTAGCTTTAATTTGAAGAGAACAGAAAGGAAAGGGTTGGAGAACCAGGAGTTGGTGGGGATGGAGTGTGATAGTATAGAAAGATCCACACATATCTTGTGTGAAAATATTTAGAGTTCAAATACAGGTAAAGTTCTTACTTACGATCTAAATATTTATGCATCCAGTGCCTTCCTTATATAAGGGACATTGTTAATCCTCATATAATAAATCTTTATTTTGAAAAACTCTCCTTTTATCACTTTAATCTTTGAAGCCATGCTTTACTATTATTATTTTTAATTCTTTTTATACTATTATTTTAAATTTCTTTTTACCTCTGTATAAACGATTATGGTTTGTTTCTCCCTTGTTTCTCAGCCATCCTTGAAGCTTGGTGCATTGTGGCACCGCTGATAAAGTATTTAACATACTTGTCCTAGTGACTTGATCTTTTGTCCAAGGTGTAGCCAGAAAATCCACCCCCATACACACTCACCCACACACACCCCCATACATACTCACAACCTAAAACAAAACCAAAACTGGGGTTGGAATACATGAAGATTACAGAACAATGGACTTACGGTTACACTATGAATGTATTATCATGCAGAAGGGGAACTAAGGTAATGGATTTGCAGGAGTGAGAACCGAGGTCTAAAACCGAGTGAGTAGGAACAGAATTCACAGTTCAAATATGAGAAAAAGAAGTAAATGGAAAGATGTGAAAGATTTATGAAATGAATGTGACTTATGCCTTTCCTCTTTGTTTTTCCAGTCCTTTAGAGTAATGCTCCAAAGCTCCCCTCTTCCAAGAAGTCACCCACTTAACTCCCTTATCATAAATATGTATTTCTTATTAACTCGTTCATCCAACAGTATTTGCTCATATGTGCCAGGCAATGCCAGCCAAACAAATAGTAGTAAAGAGAAAGGTATAATTCTAATATAGTAAAGAAATAATTATATGCTGTCAATGTCCTCTTCCCATGCAGGAAGATAATAAAAGCTGATGAATCTGCAGTGGACAGAGCCAAGGCCAATGCCTCCCTTTGGGAGGCCAGGCTGGAAGTCACAGAACTCTCTAGGATTGAGTATCGTGATACTTCCCGGAGACTGGCAAAAAGTAATGAGGACTTAAAGAAACAGCAGTATAAAATGGAAAAAGACACAATGTCTGTATTAAGTTACCTGAAGAAGCAGGATCAGGAAAAAGATAACATGGTAGGTAGGTAGAAACCCTCCTGAGCCTCAATAACTACCTCTGTCATACTTAAAGCAGTATGTTATTTCTGAATGGGTTTACTGTTAGAATTGGCTCTTTTATTTTCAGCCCTTATCCCATTGTTTTCTTGTCTGAAATAAAGATTGATGGTCGTAAGGGAATATTATGATCCATTTTATTTTAAGAAGAGCATAGTTTATGACCTGCATGTTTTTTTAAAGATTTATTTGAGAGGGGTGGAGAGAGGGAGCGCTCACACAAGCAGTGGGGAAAATCAGAGGAATGAGGAGAGAAAATCTTAAGCAGACTGCCCGCTAAGTGCAGAGCCCAGACACAGGGCTCCATCTCACAACCCCAAGATCATGACCTGAGCTGAAATCAAAAGTCCCGATGCTAAACTGACTGGGCCACCCAGGTGCCCCTGACCTATATGTTTTTTTATTTTGTTAAATACTTTTAATGACTTATAAAGCAATTCATTGATAATCATGATCACATGATTATGAACCCAGTAAGATGAATCTCCTTTTTTTGGCTAGTCGAGTCTTGAATTTATCTTTCTGTACCCTATTTAAGTGTTGAGAATGAAAGTATTATTTTAGATCTGGAAGAGAAAGGGAAAGGAACTAATATTTTGGAACCATATTTTGTACCAAGCACTATGCTAGGTACTTTATACCTCTCTTATCTCATTAAGGACTTTTAATAACCCTATGTAGCTACAATATTGTTATTCCCATTTTATAGATAATTGACTCTCAGAAAGGACAGATACCAATTTACACTCTATCTGGGTGACCCAAAGTCACACAGCTCGTGGGTGTTAAAGTGGAATTTAGGTGCAACTCCAAATTCTTCTCTTTCCCATCTGCCTCTGTGAGCTACATGAATATTACTTATATATTTGCTTATTGTCTCTTTTCCTGATTAGAATGAAATTGCACAGAAGTAAAGAATTTGGGAGCTTTTTAAATTGTTGTTCAGTGCTATATCTCCAGCACCTAGTACAGGCATGGCACATAGTAGGTACTCATTAAAATATTTTTTGCACGCATAAGTGAATGGCTTGTGAGTGTACTGATACCTTGAAAAAGTTAATACCAATCAAAACTTAGTTCAAGATGATAGTGAAAGCATATTACAGAAATCAGGTAACTGAACATTTGTCTTGATTTTGTGAATTTTATTAAAGTAATTTTTATACATTACTGTTATTTTTTTTTTACCTTCTTTCCTAGGCAACTTCCATTTTAAAAAATTACTCTTTCAATAGTAGGCATTATTAAAATTATATTCTATAAAGTATTATTCTAAAGTAAGCTTTTAGGTCAAATAATTTTCTAAATTCATCGCATAGAAGCTTTGTGGCCTGCATTAGCTGATTGCTGTTAGTTTATCAGTGTCACTTGTATTTCCTGATTTTCATCTGCCTTCATGTATCAGAGGTCAGCATCTGGTTATAGCAAATAACATAATTTTCTCATAATCGCAGATGCCCATTAAAACCAAAGAGACTATCTTGGAAGGAAGATGTAAAGTAGATTCAATATATCCTGTTTAACTAGCTCTCCTATAGCTTTGTTACTCATTCTGCTATATCCTAGAAATGTGTCATTAAGCTTTATTTAAACTGTTTATAGTCTCATATCATGTTAATTATAGAAATATTAGAAATGAAATGTGTTTTGGAAACATATCTCAAACAAAATTAGTGTTTTTGCATTTAAAGCTTTGTTCAGTCACAAAATAAATCTCACATTTCACACCTGACTGATATGACTTAGAACTGTCACAATTTATATCTTAGAATTTTTAGGTTTTCCTTAAACTAGTCTAATTACAACAATATTTCATTTATGTATCCTCTGATTCTATAACCATGTTAAGGAGTTGTTAGTTTCAAGAGCTACTCAGGTTTTCTGCTAAAACATACTAGCAACCTTGGACAAATGATTGATTCCATTTTTGGAGCAGGGAAAGTAAAAGATGAGCCTGAAATATCTGTGTAAGAAGATAAGTAAGAAAATTAAAAGGCAGGGTAACTGGCTGGTTCAGTTGGTGGATCATGTGGCTCTTGATCTCAAGGTTGTGAGTTTGAGCCCCCATGTTGGGTATAGAGATTACTTGAAAATAAAATCTTAAAAAAAATTGAAGGGCACAGGTACTAGTTTGAAGGGGCTCCCACTGGCCAAATCTGAAATAATCAAAATAAATGATGATAGTAAAAAATTATAATCCATTGAATAAAATAAGTGCATGGGTGCATAGTGCTAATAAAACATACATTAATAAATAAGGGAGAAGGAAAAGCTTTTCCTTACAGGAGAATGTAATAAATTATTAAATTTCCAAAGAATGGGGGAGTTAGGTACTGGGACAAAACGAGACACATAGATCATTGAAACAGAATAGAGAACACAGAAATGGACCCTCAACTCTATGGTCAATGAATCTTTGACAAAGCAGGAAAGAATATCCAGTGGAAAAAAGACAGTCTCTTCAGCAAATGGTGTTGGGAAAATTGGACAGCCACATGCAGAAGAATGAAACTGGACCATTTCCTTACACCCTACATAAAAATAGACTCAAAATGGATGAAAGACCTTAATGTGAGATAGGAATCCATCAAAATCCTGAAGGAGAACACACACAGCAACCTCTTCGACCTCGGCCACAGCAACTTCTTGCTAGACATGTCTCCAAAGTCAAGGGAGACAAAAGCAAAATGAACTATCGGGACTTCATCAAGATAAAAAGCTTTTACACAGCAAAGGAAATAGTCGACAAAACCAAAAAACCTACAGAATGGGAGAAGATATTTGCAAATGACATATCAGATAAAGGGCTAGTATCCAAAATCTAAAAAAAAAACTTAACAAACTCAACACCCAAAGAACAAATAATCCAACCAAGAAATGGGCAGAAGACGTGAACAGACATTTCTTCAAAGAAGACATCCAAATGGCCAATACACACATGAAAAGGTACTCCACAACACTTGGCATCAGGGAAATACAAATCAAAACCTCAATGAGATACCATGTCACACCAGTCAGAATAGCTAAAATTAAGTTAGGAAACAACAGATGTTGGCGAGGATGCAGAAAAAGGAGAACCCTCCTACACTGTTGGTGGGAATGCAAGCTGGTGCAGCCACGCTGGAAAACAGTATGGAGTTTCCTCAAAAAGTTGAAAATAGAGCTACCTTATAACCTAGCAGTTGTACATACTGGTATTTACCAGTACTTACCCCCAAAATACAAATGTAGTGATCCAAAGAGGTACCTGTCCTCCAATGCTTATGGCAGGAATGTCCACAATAGCCAAACTATGGAAAGAGCCCAGATATCCATTGACTGATGAATGGATAAAGGAGATGTGGTATACACACACACACTGGAATATTACACATCCATAAAAAATGAAATCTTAATGGCATGTTGTTGCCATTTGCAACAACATGGATGGAACTAGAGGGTATTAGGCTAAGTGAAATAAGTCAATCAGAGAAAGACAAATATCATATGATCTCACTGATATGAGGAATTTGAGGAGGCAAGGCAGAGGATCATAGAGGAAGAGAGGAAAAAATGAAACAAGATGAAACCAGAGAGGGAGACAAACCATAAGAGACTCTTAATTGTAGGAAACAAACTGGGGGCTGCTAGAGGGGAGGAGGGGTAAATGGATGGCAAAATTTGGTGATGGACATTGGGGAGGGTATGTGTTGTAATGAGCACTGGGTATTATATACAACTGATGAATCACAGACCTATACCCCTGAAACAAATACTACATTATATGTTAATTAATGGAATTTAAATAAATTTTAAAAAAAGAATGGGGGGAGTTAAAAAAATCACCATTTGGCGTCATGGTAATAATTGATTTCATCAAGAATCTTCAGTGGATGCTAAAACTAATGGTAAAAGTTTGATGAGCAGAAGGGTATTTGCATAGTCTCAAAATATCTTTCCATAAATTACTTAATAATTATAAAAGGAAAAATTGTAGCTTTTAAGTGGAGAAACCTGGAAGACATAGTCTTAACCAACTAATGAAAATTAACATCGAATTATCTCATGATGTAATGCACTGAAAAGCATACATCATCACTTAGAGAGTATATGCCTGCCAAAAATGCATAATCTGAATCTGCTCATGCAGAGACATGACAGAGACAACCCCAACACTGGCTGCTATTCTTCAAAACTGTTGAGACCCTAAAAGACAAAGTGTGAGAAACTGTTCAGATTAAAGGAGACTAGGATACATGACAACTAAATGTAATGCATAATCAAGGATTATATCCTAGACCAGAAAAATAAAAGTTGCAATAAAGGACACTACTGGGACAATTGGTGGCAAAATTTGAATATGGGCTATAGATGAAATAATAGTCTTATATCAGTGTTAAATTTTCTGATTTTGATTACTGTGCTTCTAAAAGAATGTCCTTTTTCTTAGGAAATACATTCTGAAGTATTTAGGGGTAAAGAGGCATGATGTCTTAAATGGTCCAGAAAAAAAATGTGTATCATTTATATATTCATATATTCATATTTTAGGTAGATCTATCTATGCATACATAGAGAGGGAAAGCAAATTGGGCAAAATTGGGTGAAAAGTATATGAGAACTCTTTGTACTCTTCTTGAAACTTTTTTCAAAAAAGCTACCCAGATAAGAGAAATGCTAATCAAAACTACAGTGAGATATTACTTCATGCCTATTAAGATGGCTACTACTGTCAGAAAAATAGAAAATAACAAGCATTGGGGAGGATGTAGAGAAATTGGAGTGCTTGTGCACTGTTGGTGGGAATGTAAAATGCAGCCATTTTGGAAAACAGTATGTAGGTTCCTCAAAAAATTAAAAATAGAATTACCACATGATCCAGCAATCCGCTTGTGGGTAAATTTCCAAAAGAATTTAAAGCAAAATCTTGAAGAAATATTTGTGCACCCACGTTCACTGAAATATTATTCACAGTCAAGAGGTGGAAGCAACCCAAATGTCCACTGACAGAAGAACGGATAAAGAAAATGCGGTAAATACATACAATAGAATATAATGCAGACTTTAAAAAGGAAGGAAATCCTGTTACGTGCTACACATGGATGAACTTCAAGGGCATTATGCTAAGTGAAATAAGCCAGTCACAAAAGGACAAATACTGTATGTTTCTACTCATATGAAGGATCTGACACAGTCAAAATCATAGAAATGAAAAGTAGAAAGGTGGTTGCCAAGGGCTGGGGAGTAGGTAGGAGAAGAAATTAGCGTTTCATGAGTATAGAGTTTCAGTTTTGCAAGATGAAAAAGTTCTAGAGATCTGTTATGCAACAACGTGAATATATGTAACACAGCTGAACTGTGTACTTAAAAATGGTTCAGATGGTAAATACAATGTGTTTTTTTACCACAAAAAAATTGGTTACCCAAGCAACTCTGATGATAGCCAAGTTTTAGACTGGCAATAGCAAGTCAAGGGCATGGAATACGTCCCCTTTTCTCTTCTCTCCAACTCTGTAGGTTTCAATATCATGCAAATACTAGGCTACATAATAATGGTAAGATACAGGGCAATTTCTTTACCTTCCTGACTCTATATTTCCAAATTCTACAGATTGAAAAACTGAAACAGCAATTGAATGAAACAAAGGAAAAAGCCCAAGAGGAGAAGGAAAAATTGGTGAGTGTCTAGGTACATTAATACTTTCACTTACTGGGCAGTCAGGTTTCTGGCAAGCTCAGATATTTAAGACACAGAAGAGTAAGTGAATAGGTCCTCTGAGTAGCTCAGTGACTTTAAAGCTCACACAGTTTATTGTACAGAAGCTCAAAAATAACATAAAATTATGTTTTTGTAAAAAATGATCTGGTAGTAGTGGTGCTACTGAGTTTGTCATTCTTTGTATGGCTTTTCAGTGGGCAGAGGTAGGAAATAAGTATTTTTAAAAGATTATATAATGAGCCCATACCAATATTTTCCATTCAGATGCAGAAGTACAGTTTATTACTTGATCTGAGTCTCCTTTCTCCCTCACCAAAGGTCCTGTTTTTTTGTGTTTTTGTTTTTGTTTTTTTTGCAATACAGTGATAACAAATTAATTTATTTAGTACTTTTCCATTCCATATCACCAAGAGGATTGATTTTGACTTTCCTTTGGCCTACATCAGACCAGTTGGTATTCAAAACCGTACCACTAGACTCCGGAAATGATTTGATCATGGCAAATGTCACATCATCAGAACCATCTGAACAGATCTGCTGAAATAATTTGTTTAAAGCTGCGTCTCCCTCCAACTTCTCATTTTTTCTTCTTTGATCTCACTAACCAATTTATCCCAATTTCTTGCATAATGAGATGATGATGGGTATAAATTCCTGTCTGCTATGAACTGTTTTGGTCTAGGCAAGATCTCCTTGCTCTTTTAGCTTTTCCTATCTCACAGCCTCTGTCTTGATTTCATTTTAATTTCAATTTTTGTTGAAAGTACTTCAACTGTGCTCTGTTCTGGATGTTATAGGATGTTATAGGATGAAGAAGTCTCAGTTTCAAATTGTGATCCTCTCCAGAAGGGAATTTCACCAAAGCAGACAACTCTTCTTCTGAAAATTCCACATTCACATTATTCTTCCGAACATTTTTGATTTGATCTTTCTTGATCACAAGTGTAATGATTGCTTGAGATTCTGTTTGATACCAGTCGTACTTGATTTTTGACTGATGAGTCGTCTGGGATGCAGACACCTCGGATTGATCCATTCTGAGCTTCTTGACACATTTTAATCCAGGCAGTGAAATCAGGATCTGCACTATCTATTTCCTGCCCTCCTAGAAAAGTTTCTAGAATAGCAGCATAGTTTTTTCATGGTATTCACATATCCCTTTTCTCAGCATAGCAGTGGAATTATCTGGATTAAGTTCAGGAGATTTCTTTGGATCAGCAACAGCGTCATGGTAATTCCCAGGAAGAACGTGGTAATAAGTTCTTTGACACTAATACTGTGCATCATCTGGTTTCTGTTCTAAAGCCTTATTAGTCAGCTTCTCTAATGCTGCCTGGGGGTCCTCATCAATCAGAGGATCTGAGAAGCTCCGGAAAAACTTCTGGGCTGTTGCAGGTCCTGCTGCAGCTGCTGCCATCCCTGATAATCGCTGTTGCCGTTAGAGCTGCTGCTCTCGAGGTTATGAGCTCCCCCACCGCCCAAGGGGGATACTTCTCCAAAAATCCTGTTCTTAATGATATCAGTATAATTGAGTAGTTGCTTCAAACCTCAATATATCAACAGTCACAAAATACTAATACCAATGTTACTACTAACATAGATTAGTGGAAACAGTTTTAAGATTTTAGGGGGTGCTTTTCCCCCTTAGGATATATAACAATAGGGATCTATGATCAAATTACATTAGCATTTGAAATAATTTCTGTGAGGTTATGCCACCAACTTAAGAACACATTTTGCTTTTGATTTTTAGATTCAAATTAAATTGTGCATCTAAAATTATGTAATTATATAATTACGTAAAATATTTATGTGGCTCCAAAGTTGAAATCTATCAAACATGTTGTATTCTGAGAAATCTAACTCCTATCCAGATGTCTTCACAATATACCAGAGTATATTGTCAAAATTGATTTTTGCCAACATGATGGGTGAGAAAGGGTATTCCAGTGTATTTTAATTTGCATTTCTCTTATTATGAGCTAGGTTGAGCATTTTTTCATGTTTAAGGGTCATTTGCATTTCTTTTTGATATTTCATTTATTTTAAAAATTGTGTTATTGGCTCTTTCTTCCTCCACTTCCTCTCCTTTTTTTCTCCTCTCCTTTTCTTCCTTTTCTATTCTTCCTCCTCATCCTAAGCCTTCTCTTCCTTCCTCTTCCCTTCCTTCCTCTTTTTTCCCAACTTCTACTTCTTTCTTGACTTATTAAAGATATCGGCCCTTCCTTTCTCTCTTAGTTCACTAATTTAAATTTAGGGTTAGGGATGTTATTTGTCTTTCTTACAAATTAAAGATTTGTTTAGTCTTCTCATACCTCTTCTTAATAATTGTGTGCATTTTCTGTATAAGATCAGCTCATTTAAGAATTTTTTTCTTCTTCAAGGTACTTGGTATCTTCTAACAAAAAGTAAAACTTTATGCAAAAATAAAAAGGGAACATTTCTTCAAAGAAGATAGACAAATGGCCTAAGGCTTCAAAGGGAACACAATTCTGTGGGGTTTCTGTTCTTTTTCCTAACTCATTTACCTAACTCATTTCCTAACTCTTTCGCATACAGGAACAGAAGTATACTGTGCAAATAAATGAGCTGGAGGGACAGTTCCATCAAAAAGCCAGAGAAATTGGCATGATTCAGACAGAGCTGAAAACAATAAGACAATTCCAGAAGAGAAAAATCCAAGTGGAGAAAGAATTAGATGATGTAAGTTTCTTTGTTTCTTTAAATAAAGGTGATTAGAATTAACTACAAGCATACCTCGGAAATATTGCAGGCTCAGTTCCAGAGTGCCACAATAAAGTGAGTATCACAGAGCTATACTTATGTGTGCAAAAGCCTTCATAGACATTTACTCCTGTGAGATGGTAAAGGACTCCCTTTGACATTTTAGAGGTTATTTGAGAGAAATTGAAAGACATAATGAGTGTAGCACTGGGTACAAGACTTATTTCTAAGATTTTTCTAAGCATTGATTTTTTTTTTTTTTTTACTTTACCAAATCTTAGCCAATACACCCTTCCACATTTATCAGCAATTAAACCTTTGGAGTGACTTCAATAAGAAACCAATTGCAGGGGCACCTGGGTGGCTCAGTCGGTTAAGCCTTTCTTTGCCTTTGGCTCTAGTCATGATCCCAGGATCTGGGATCAAGCCCCAAGTCCGGGTCCCTGTCCGTGGGGAGTCTGCTTCTCCCTCTCCCTGCTGCTCATGCTCTCTCTTTCTTTCTCAAATAAATAAACAAAATCTTAGGAAAAGAAAGAAAGAAAGAGGAAGGAAGGAAAGAAGGAAGGAAGGAAGGAAGGAAAAAAAAGAAAAGAAAGAAAGGGGGAAAGGAAGAAAGGAAGAAGGAAAGGAAGGAAGGAAGAAGTAAATTACAGATCTTGGGAAGCATTAGGGGCAAAGTAGCAAAGTCCTAAAGAAAAATAGGTTTAGACTGATGAAGGATGATTTTAGAACATTTTAGAAGGCTCTGTGGGTAAAGGTGGGCAGGACGAGGAAAAATGAGTACTTTCTGAAAGTTTCTCTGACCTTACAGTGCTTTTTCTCCTACTTTCCATCCCCTCAGCTCAGAATATAGTTTTGTTGAATTAATAGTAATGTAATAAATGGCACATTTATGCTGGGGATATTAGCTGAAATCAGCTTTGTGACTTTGGGCGAGTTTCTTAACCTCTCCATACCTTGGTTGCCTGATCTGTAAAATGAAGATAATAAGGGTTACTCATAGGCTCATAGGGTTGTTGTAAGGACTAAATGAGTTCATATATTTAAAGTGCTTAAAATAGTGTATGTCATATAAGTGAAAATTATATTTATAGTGGCATGTAGCTCTCTGCGGACAAAAGTCCTGATTTGTAGCATTTGCTGATTTCCTTAGTATAAATACTTTTATTATGGCCAATTCCAAGCTAACAACACGTTAACAACATGCTAGCAAAATTCCTGGTATGAGCCTGCTCCAATGTGCAACTGAACATTGCTGCTATTACTAGTAATAGTAGTAGTATTACCACTAAGATAACCATATTTCATGTAGTGGAGGGGCTAAAAATTGGTGCTCTGAAGTCAGATTCCTAGAGTATACTGTTTTTACTGCTTGAGTATCTTGTTCAATTTCCTCATCTAAAACATGGAGGTGAGAATAATGGTACCAACTTTAAAGGGTCATTGTGAAGACTAAATGAAATAACCTGTTTTAAATGCATAGCACTGTGTGGTAAATATTACCCGTTGTTGCTGATCCTGCTGCACTATTACTATTGCTAAAATCATGATTATAACCATGAGTATTATTTAAGGCCCCTCCACCATCCCTTTCAGTGCCTCTCACTCTTGGGCATGGTGTTCTCCAAGCATGCAATGCCTCTCAAGCTCTCCTTGAGCTACCCAGAGCCCCATTTAACAAGAACAAGCTTTGATGGGAAACCAGAGTTCCTGCATCATTTCTGTTTACCGTTTAGCTAATTGCCAAATCAAAAGGGTATATGAGAAATTAATAAGTCAGATAAGATAATGTAGTGTTTGAAATTAATGGACTTCATGTCCTGGTTCTGCAGCTGATAGCTGTATGGCTTTGGATAGTCTGTTAACTTTTCCTGAGTCTCAGATTCTTCACTTGTAAAATTATGGCTGTAATATCACCTGTCTCCTCTTAGAGATGGATTAAATAATGTAATGTGTGTAAAATACTTAGCGCATTCATTCCCACTAATCCTTGGTAAGAGTAGTAGCATAGTATTTATTGATGTTTACTTGTTTTTAATTATATAGCTTTAAAAATCTTAGCAGAGGGATACCCGAGTGGCTCAGTCACTTAAGTGTCTGCCTTGGACTCAGTCCCACATCTCATTGGGCTCCTTGCTCAGCGGGGAGCCTGCTTGTCCCTCTCCCTGCTGCTCCCCCTGCTTGTGTGCTCGCTCTCTGTGACAAATAAATAAATAAAATCTTAAAAAAAATAAAAATAAAAATCTTAGTAGTGTACTCTTAAAAACTCTAAAGGGATAAGTTGGCACATTTCAGGCAAGGTGGGAAAGGGGAAGACACTTTCTTAAACTGGAGGAATGTGGAGGAATGTGTTTTAACTCTTTCTATCGGAATTGCAAAGTTACCCCAAAACCTTCCCATTAGGGCTTTGTCTGTGAACTTGATAACTTGTTGCTTTACAACTGTTCTTGTAACTGTTGCTTTAAAATTGTTCTTAATTTCTTTTTTTAAAGATTTTATTTATTTATTTGAGAGAGAGAGAGAATGAGGGGGGTGGGGGGAGGGGCAGAGGGAGGGAGAGAGAGAGAAAGAGAGAGGAGCAGACTCCGTGCTTGCTGAGCAGGAAGCCTGACAATGGGCCTCCATCCCAGGACCTGGAGATCATGACCTGAGCTGAAGGTGGCCATTTAACCAACTGAGGCACCCAGGCACCCTGAGTTTCCAGACCTTTAAAGTCCTTAAAATAGCAGTATAACTGTCTTCTCTAGTTATTTTATATTTGTGTTGTTGTTTAATTCTGTAAACTGAGGAGAATAAAAGAAGACAAATCATCTATTTGCATATGTCCTTGTCACTCCTCACTAGTTCCTAGATTAGTACTTAATAATAAAACTTTCAGGGTGCCTCGGTGGCTCAGCTGGTTAAGCATCTGATTCCTGATCTCAGCCCAGGTCTTGATCTCAGGATTGTGAGTTCAAGCACTGCATTGGGCTCCAGGCTGGGCATGGGGCCTCTTAAATAATAACAATAATAATAACAACAATAACAGCAACAACAATAATAAATAAATAAATAAATAAATAAATAAATAAATAAATAAATAAAACTTGCTAAATGAGTGTTGTAAGGCAACCATATCAAACTAAATCCTTTCATGGAGTTCATAGAATCATAGAACTGGAAAAAACTTTAGGGCCTATTTAAGCCATTCTACAGACAAGAAAACAGACACAAAGATGTTAAGTGACTCTCATGGTAAGTTATAGAGCTGGCAGCAGAGGCCTGGTGATCTGAATCCCAGTGCAGTACCTCTAGTCCTGCTCCCACTGTTTTTTCACCTGCATTGGTAACCTGTTACTGCAGAAAGTCTAGAGCTTAAAACCATAATAAACATTTGTTAAAAGCACAGTTTCCATGAGTCAGAAATTTGGGATCAGTTTAACTGGGCAGTTCCGGTTCAGGGCCCTTCATGAAGTTGCAATCAAGATATCAGCCAGGGCTTCAGTCATCTGGAGGCTTGATTAGAGCTTGAAGATCTGTCCCCAGGCACCAACTCACATGCTGTCAGGTTGGAGCCAGTAATTACTGGGTGGCCTCAACATCTTCCCATGGGAGCCTTACAGAGGGGCGCTGAGTGTCCTCACAATTTGGTCGATGACTTTACCTAAAGCGAGTAATCCCAAAGAAAGCCAGACAGAAGCTATCCCTTTCTTGACCTAGCCTTGGAAATCATAGAAGTTGTGGATATATTTTAAAATCACCACACCACCACAGGCCAAAGTATGCATTGATGCAGGAATGTTCTGATCACCTCCCTGATGACTCTTCTTTAGTATTTCTCTATTGTAAAACCCAGTATTTTCCAGATGCCTTGGTGTGGAAGTCAAGACCCTACACTTACTTTGGAACATTAATTTTCTCCCTGTACTACATCCCCCCATGTGTACCTCCTTTAATCCACCCAAACTGGGTATTTACTCATCCCTGAAGTCTTTTTTGCCATTTCTACATAGTTCACACTGCTTCTTTTACCTGGAATATACTTCCAGTAGATCTTTATCCATTAAAATTTTACCTATCCTTCAAAGGCTCAGCTCAAATTCATGTTCTCCATAAGGTGGTCCCAAGAGTCATGTTTAAAAGTATTAACTTTCTTTAAAAAAATGTAATAATTTTCTTCTTTCCATTTATGATAGCTTGTATGAAACTTGAGGGTATTATGTTAAGTAAAATTAATCAGAAAGATAAATACCGTATGATATCACTTATATGTGGATTCTAAAAAGAGCTGAACTCAGAGGAACAGAGAATAGATTAAAGGTTACCCCAGCTAGTAGGGAGAGGAATATGAGGAGATACTGGTCAAAGGACATAAACTTCCAGTTCTAAGATTGACAAGTTCTCGGGACTCTAATGTACAGCATGGTGATTATAGCTAATAATCCTATATTATATACTTGAAAGTTTCTAAGAAAGTAGATCTTAAATGTTCTTACCACAAAAAAGAAATGGCAATTAGGTGTTAGCTAATTCTATGGTAGTAATCATTTTGCAATATGTAAGTGTGTCAGATCAACACACTGTATACCTTAGATTTATACAATGTTATATGTCAATTTACCTCACAAAAGTGGAAAAGAGGGAAAAAATAAAGATTATTAGCAAAAAAAGTAATTTTCTTTGCGTGTTTTCAAACATTTTGTATCTCTTTTATACCCCTTAGCCCATTCTACCTTGACATATTTATCATTTGTCTTATCTCTCCTACTAGATTACAATCTTTGAGGCATGAACAGGGTTGTGCCTTTGTATTCATTGACATATAAGATACACAGTAATGCTCAATAAATCTTTGTTAAATGCTGAGTAGGTCTTTTCATTAAAAATGTAATTGAAGGAATATCAAGTTTTCTACTAACTAGATGGGAGGAATCCTTTCATAATGTATATGCATATCAAATCATAGTATATATTTGAAATAGTTTACTGTTAATAATTCCTCAAAAAAGCTTAAAAATTTTCTAAAAGGAATATAAAAAATTTTACATGAAAATGTTGAAGACTGAATCAAGTTAGGATCCATAACTTTTGAGGAACTCTCAAAATAGCTATCAGAAATATAGGCATACATTCTCAATCAAAGTGAATTAACTAGTGCATATTCTAGTGGGCTGCGGTATGATTTCTTTTTTTAAGAACAATATTGCCACCTAATGGAGAAATAGATTTTGGACTTTTCAAAAAGGGGCACAGGCCTGGAAGAATAAAAATTCAAAGGGAAAAGATACTAGGCTATGGGAAAAAATAAGGTGGTCTCTGGAATCCCAAATATGGAAGAATTAAGGAAGGTATAGCGGCACATGAACTTAAAATGGGAAGGTGGTGTATACATAAAGGAAGAAAATTAATTATAGTGTATATATAGAATTCACTATACAAATTAAAAGAGGCTAATTAACTTTAGATTATCACAAGATAGTCAAAGCATAAATTTTAAAGAAAAATGATTTCTATCTATGTGATTAATGGAAAGAGTATACACTGGTAGGTTGCAGTTATTATTTTTAATAATTTGTTTTAGTTTTTCTTCCTTTGACAAAGTAATAATAATTAAAATTAAGCCCTCCCCTGACAATTATACTACCTTGAGATAGCTGGTAAATATTTTGGTTTATTTTCTTTCCCTTTTTCTTCCTCTATTTAGAAACATTTGAAAATTGTGGTGCCTGGATGGCTCAGTCAGTTAAGCAGCTGCCTTTGGCTCAGGTCATGATCCTGGAGTCCCAGGATCGAGTCCCACATCGGGCTCCCTGCTTAGTGGGGAGTCTGCCTCTCCCTCTGTCCCTCAACCTGCTCTCATGCTATCTCTCACTCTCTCTCTCAAATAAATAAAATCTTTAAAAAAAAGAAATAAATGAGGTGATTATATACAAACAGTTAACCTGACTTTTTTTATTATGAACATTTTTTAATGCCATTACATATTTTTCTATAAAATCTTTTGACTACAGGGCGCCTGGGTGGCTCAGTGGGTTAAAGCCTCTGCCTTTAGCTCGGGGCGTGATCTCAGGGTCCTGAGATTGAGCTTGAGCCCCTGCATCGCATTGGGCTCTCTGCTCAGCAGGGAGCCTGCTTCCCCCTCTCTCTCTGCCTGCCTCTGCCTACTTGTGATCTCTCTCTCTCTGTCAAATAAATAAATAAAAATCTTTAAAAATTAAAAAAAAAATCTTGACTAGATGCATAGAATTCCACTGGGTAGATGTATCATGATTTATTTTTTATTTTTTTTAAAGATTTTATTTATTTATTGACAGAGAGAGAGGGAGATGGAGAGGAGAGAATCTTAGCACAGAGCCAGACACAAGGCTTGAGCCCACGACCCTGAGATCAGGACTTGAGCCAAAATCAAGAGTCTGAAGCTCAGCCAACTGAGCCACCCAGGCACCCCAACGTGTCATGGTTTATTAATTGGTCCCTTGTTATTGGACATTTGGACTGTTTTCTTTTTAAAGAATATGTAACAAGTTTTTTTTTTTAAAGATTTTATTTATTTATTTGAGAGAGCTAGAGAGCAGGAGCGGTGGAAGGGGGCACAGGGAGAGGGAGAAGCAGACTCCCCACTGAGCAGGGAGCTTGAGGTGGGACTCAGATCCCAGGACCCAGAGATCATGACCTGAGCTCAAGGCACATGCTTAACCGACTGAGCCGCCCAGATGCCCCTGGACTTTTTTCTAATTTTCTACTATTATACACTGTTATGAACATCTAAGTAACAATATTTTTCTACATCTGTAATTAGCATTTAGGATAACTTCTTAGAGGTGGAATTTTTTTTTTTTAAGATTTTATTTTTTGGGGGCGCCTGGGTGGCTCAATCATTAAGCGTCTGCCTTCGGGCTCAGGTCATGACCCCAGGGTCCTGGGATTCAGCCCTGTATCGGGCTCCCTGCTTGGCGGGAAGTCTGCTTCTCCCTCTCCCACTGCCCCTGCTTGTGTTCCTGCTTTCACTGTGTCTCTGTCAAATAAATAAATGAAATCTTTTTCTTTTTTTAAGATAATAATAACTAGCCTTTATATTAAATGGTTACTATTCTAGGTACTGTACATGCATTGTTTGTTATTTAATCCTTGCCACACCCTGTGAACTAGTTACTATTATTATTCTTTTTATTCATGGAAACCTGAGACTTAGAGAAGTTAAGTGGTTTGCCCAGAGTAAAACAGCTGGTAAGTGAGAGAGATCTGTGTCTTGGGGAAACCCTTCTCTACTGCCTTTTTTATGGCATTAAGATTAGATTGAGTATGCATATTTCAGCCGGATTGATCGCCAGGAAATGTAGACTATAAGATCATAGCTTTAAATTAGTTTACCTTTCCTTGCCTAGAGAGTTTTATGTCCTTTTTATTCCATGTGTACATGTTTTGAGGACAGAAGGATCTGTCTGTGGGAATCATAGGGAGATGTGTTTTAGATTAATACTAGGAAGAATTTTCTAAAAATGGGAACTACGAAATGTTAGTCTAATAAATTAATGAGATTTGAATTAGTGATACTTCTGTCTCTAGATATTTTTCTCATACAAGGAATTCTATGTTAAGTGTGACTCTTAAGATCCCTTTCTATTCTAAAATATTATTTTTTAAAAAGTTTATTTATTTAAGTAATCTTTACACCCAACGTGAGGCTTGAACTCATGACCCCAAGATCAAGAGTTGCACTATCCTCTGACTGAGCTAGCCAGGTGCCCCAATTCTAAAATACTATAATTCCATCAGTCCACATGATATTTTAAACATATAATTATGAGAACAACTTGTCCTGGGAAGTGTTGCTCATGAATAGCTTTTATAAAAACTCAATACTGATCTTGTAAGTCTGTAGAAGATTGGTCGGAAAGATGGTACTCATGGGCAGGGACGTGGAATTTTTCTGTGTTCAGGATTAAGAAATAATGTATAACAGAAAATTTTCTTTATTGAGACTTTTCCAGGAATGTGCCTCAATCACCCCCATTTCCTATTGATCTTTTGTTGTTGTTGTTTTAATTACAGCTGAAGGAGAATTTAAGGAACACAGAGCGGAAACATCAGGAGACACTTAGAAGACTGGAGGGCAGGTTTTTTGAAGAAAAGGTATGACGTTTTAGAGTTAATTAAGAATATTTTATTTAAAAAAATAAATATCTTTTTTACTAAAAGGATATAAGTATCTATATGTATTCTGAGACATGTGAACCTTTCCTTTGGATCTTATTAGAGGATCATTTATCAAATCACAGCAGAATTAAAAAAAAAAAAACAGGGAAAACAAAACCTGTTCAAGATATCTCAATGTTTAGTCCCTTTTCCGCTCTAGTTAGAGATTCTTTTTTTTTTTTTAAGATTTTATTTATTTTTGAGAGAGAGGATAAAAGTGAGTAGGGGAAGGGGGAGGAGAAGAGAGAGGGAGTAAGAGGGGGAGGGAGAGGGGGAGGGGCAAAGGGAGGGGGGAGGGAGAAGCAAACTCCCTGCTGAGCGGGGAGCCCAACCCAGGGCTCAATCCCAGGACCCTGGGATCATGACCTGAGTCGAAGGCAGATGCTTAAAGGATTGAGCCACCCAGGTGCCCCTAGTTAGAGATTCTTGAAATCCTCAGGAGGGATTGTCATCTTACCAAGGTTTCAGGACACACGCCCCCTCAGCTTGGTGTTCCCCTGGTGGAAGGGAGCCCCATGTACCACATTATGTAGGGGGGATCGGATGGGAGAGGTCTCTCTGGTACACATGAAGGTGTCTCCCTAGTTAAGCCAAGCTAAACTAAGGATGTTAATAAAAGGGGGCTCAAAAATGTTCCTTAGCATATCACAAACGTCCATGTTTCTCTGTGCCTCTGATGTTAATTCTCCAAATTGTGGAAGCGCACTGGAACACTTCTCTTCTCAAAGGAACCACAGTTTTTCTTTAATTCTTCTAATTTTTTCATTCTTGGGAAGAATTGCACAGATTTTTTTCAGAAATTTGTAGGGATGTAGTAAGTTGAGGGTGGGGCAAATAAGTACTCATATCAGGTTTAGATAAAGCATTTGCTTCAAAAAGTGGCTCTAGATATCCAGTTTATGTAACCTGGGAGTGGGGCAGGAGCAGAACCTTGGTGCTTTCCCTCTGGGGCACTTCCTGGCACTGTTAGGAATGGAAGTCCTCAGGAATGGGCTGCTCTCAATTGCCTTTTCCAAAACTCTATCCCACCGTAAGCTTGATCTCTTCTCTGCTACCTGTAGCATTTTACAAACAAAGGTTAGGAGTGCTTGGTCAGTTTATAGAATACCTGACTGACAATGCTTATATAAATAGGATGTTTATGTCTGGAAGTAGATGGCTGCTGGCCTTTCCTTCATACTTGCAAGATGGTGAAGGCAGCTCTAAGATTTGTCTGTGTTTAAGGCAGGAGGAAGGAGAGGCTCCAGCTGTATCTGTTCTTTTTGATCTGCAAACCATAAAAGCTTTCCCAGAAGCTCTTAGCAGGTTTCTTCTTACATCTGTCTCATTGGCCAGAACCATTTTATATTGGATCCTGGGAAAGTGAGTGTGTTGTTTTTCTAGAACCTAGTGGAAACTGGGAAGGAAAAGGGAGGATGGGAATGAGTGTTGGGGTAGCCAGCCGCAGCAGTAGCCATCTCACCATGTTAGGTGTAAACCGCCTGGTTGGGTACGAACTCCTGAGCTGGTGTGAACCCCGGTGCTGCTGGTTTATGGCAGTGGGCTTTCCAGTAAGCTAGTTTATTCATCTCAGACTGTAGCGTGCTCCACCTGGTCATATGAAAGACTTCCCTCAGGTTATTGGTGTTTTGTTTGTCTCCCTGTTTAATCCTTTCTGTTCCTTGAGCCACCAAGCCCTTTCCCAATGGCATATTTTTATACTTTGCTGTTCCTTTCTGGAATGTTCTTCCTCCAGTTCTGGCTCTTCTCATTCTTCAGAGCTCAAATGTCATTTCCTCAGAGATAGATTCCCTAAACCCCAATCTAAAAGAATCTCCCTCAGTTACTGTGTCATTACCTCGCTTACTACATTGACAACATTTATCACAGTCTATTAATTCTCTTATTTGTTTACTTATTAGGGAGGTGGTACAGTGTCACCTTGGCTGCTATGAATCTCTGCTCTGCCATTTACTAGCTATCTGACTCTGGTCAAGTCACTAACTTCTTCTTCCCTCCTTTTGTTTCCTCAGTCCTTGTTTTTGGATAATAATGGTATCTAATTCTTAGGGTTGTTTTGAGAAGTAAATAATAAATGTAAAGCTCTTAGAACCATGCCTGGCACATAGTAAATGCTCAATGCATTTTAATTATTGTTGTTGCTTGGATCTCACCTAGAATATAAGGTGAGATTTTTATCTGGGACTTTATCTGTTTTTTCACCACAGAATCTCCAGCATCTAAAAAATCTGGTACAGGATTAGCGCCCAATAGGTGTGTGTTGCATAAGTAAATAAATGACTCTTGCCACTTTGTATTTAGTGGAAATTTCTCCCAGTTCTGATTTCCAATACTGATGTGGAACCTTTTTTTGGTATTTTCATGTCATGTTGCTTCCGGGGAGACCCGGAGGTACCCTGAGGTTCCTGCGTTCACACTCTCCTCTTTGCTAGCTCCTCCACCAGTACTTGGAGTTCCTCACACTGGGTTATGTGACAGGAGTATTTTATTTCACATTATGAAATCAATACTTCACTTTTTGAACTCTGTATTAAAATAGCCTATTTTCTTCTTTAGCACCGACTAGAACAAGAGGCTGAGAAGAAGATAATAATGCTGGCAGAGAGAGCTCACCATGAAGCTATTGTGTAAGAGACTGCTGTCTCCTTTTTCTTTCTCATAGCCTCTCTGACCTCTTTGCTGGTGTGTTTTGTTATTATCATGCTGTCTTCCCCTTCTCTCCTGGTTTGCTTTCTTCAAATTTTCTTGTTTACTTTCCCTCACTGTTTGTGTCTCAGCCCCTTTCCCACCTACCCTTTCTGTACCAGGGTGGTCTGGAGGAAAGAACTCCAGCTTTGAAGTTAGACTTTGGTTCCCAACATGTATACTGACTGACTGACTGACTGACTGACTCAGAAGATTTCCTAACATTTTTGAAATTAAATTTCTTCATTTAAAAATGCGGATAATCATAGCAACTGTACAGAGTTGTCATGAGGTATGTTAGTCAAAGTAACATTTAATCGTGATGTGTTAATAAATTAACTCTCAAGTCTCGGTGGTTTAGTTCTTGCTCACTTAAAATCCAGTGTGAGTCTGATAGCTCTACTTGAGTGGTGATTCAGGAACTGGGGCTGCTTCCATCTTGGACTTCTTCACATCCAGTCATATGGACAGGAGAGAGCATGGGAAATTCCTATTTGCTCTTAACTTCCTTGGACTGGAAGTAACACATAACTTTTCACTTTTCCTTTGGTGAGAACTTAGTCACAAGATCCCCACCTAACAGTTGAGTACCCACCGTTAACTAAATAAGTGGTGGTCGTTATTTTTAATATTGGGGGATAAGGCAATCATTGTTCTAGTTTGGTAATATCTGATACTTAGGCCCATGTTTTGGGATCTTATATCTGTCTATTTCAGGCAATTGAACAATGCTGGAAGAGCTGTTTTTAAAGAGAATGTTTATCTCCAGAAAGCTCTCGCATACCATCTGAAGGAAGCTGATGCTCTACAAAAAAACTCTCAGAAGTTGCAAGAGACTCAGACTTTCCTTTTACATCAAAAGGTTCCCACTCCATTTAGATTTAATTTCCTATCTTTCTGCTTTTTGTTTGTTTAAGGATTGGGTTGGTAAATATGAAAAATTGAGTAAAATAAGGACAATGGGATCAATCTTCTTCTGTCTGGTTGATGTACCTTTCTTTTTTTTCTTTTTTTTTTTTAAGATTTTATTTATTTATTTGTCAGAGAGAGAGCACAAGCAGGCAGAGTGGCAGGCAGAGACAGAGGGAGAAGCAGGCTGCCCGACAAGCAAGGAGCCCGATGTGGGACTCTATCCCAGGACCCTGGGATCATGACCTGAGCTGAAGGCAGCCGCTTAACCAACTGAGTCACCCAGGCGTCCCTGATGTACCTTTCTTATCGGAAAGGATTAATTACAAGAATGACATAAGAAGCATTTGACTTGGCTTTATAAAGAATGTATCAGAAACATAAATAACTCCTATCCTTTACTACCTTAGAATACTGCTTTTACTTTGCTTAGCTTAGAGTTGGTCTCTGAATCACTTAGGAATAGGTTCAGCTGTAGCAGCCCTGACAACAATGGCTTTACCATGTAAGGGTTTATTCTCTCCCCTAAAGGAGGTCTGGAGGTTAGCAATCCAGAGCCGGAATGCTGGTGCCACAAAGCCAACAGAACTCAGTTTCCTTAACTCTGCTGTGCAGTGTGTGGCTGACATCCCCAAAGTCACCTCATGGCCCAAAGCAGCTGCTAGAACTCTAACCATTACTCAAGCAGCAGGAAGGAAAAAGGACAAGGAGGAAAAAAGTATGTCCCTCCCTTTAGATGTCTTCCTGGAAGTCCTGCACACACTTCTTAAATTTCATTGACTAGAACTTAGCTACATGGCTTTGCTGAACTGCAAGGGACTGAGAGTTTTCAGTTGGGCTTCCTCCCTTCCTGAATAAAATTAGAGTGTTATCACTAAGGAGGAAAGGGAATATGAAAAAGAAATAGGCAACTAGCCTATAGCCGAGGATAGGCAACAATTTCCAGTATATAGTTGTTAATGTGTTACTGTATAGTCTTACTGATTTTGAAATTACCCTTTTCGATGATACAAAATAAACTATCAGAATTTTAGGGGAAGGACAGTTTCTTACTTAGCAAAAGTAATGGCCCTCACAAGCCCAGAGAAGAACCTTCAGATGTTTTTTACTCTCCATACACAGAACACTGAATATCACCATCTCAACCTTGACATCAAATTTAATTCTCATGAAGTAATGAAAATTAGGAACTTTTAAGTTCTGAAATTGACTTAAAAAACCCTCTCACCTCTCTCATCTTTGTTTTTAGGAGATCAATGATCTGTTGGTTAAGGAAAAGATTATGCAACTTACCCAGCAAAGATTGCAAATCCAAACTCTTCAGAAGAAGGTGGTAAACTTGGAGACTGCTCTGAGTTGTATGACCAGAGAGTTTGAGATTGAAGTTGGTAAAATGCAGCAACAGGCAATGATAGAGAATGAAGCAGGGCAGGTTGAAATTGAGAAGTTGCAGCAACTTCTTCAGATGAAGGACAAAGAAATGAATAGAGTAAAGAAGCTGGCCAAAAACATACTGGATGAGAGAACAGAAGTGGAAAGGTTCTTTTTAGATGCTCTACACCAAGTGAAGCAACAGATCCTATTAAGCAGGAAGCATTATAAACGGGTAGCACAAGCTGCTTTCAATTTTAAAATGAGAGAGGCATGTGCAGGAAGAACAGAATATCCCAAAATCCGAACGTTTGATGGCAAAGAGCACAGCACCAATAGTGTGAATCAAGATCTTATGGAGGCTGAGAAATGGTACTAATCATACCTTTACTATTTTATCTTTTGTGCTGCTATTTTTGTGCCCTTTAGAGAAGTAAGAACCCTCAGAAGTTCAGTTTGCTAATATGTAGATATTGAATAGATTACTCACTAAGTTATTTGAGGACAGGAACTATCTTACTTATCTTTATAACCCCTATGCTTAGGACAGTGTGTGGGGCTTATAAGGTATTCTTAGTAGATTCCCTTTTTTCATCACAGAGACTTCTTAAAGAGACTAGATCATTTGTTCCATAGGATGTCATTGTAATATCTTTTAATGTGTTCTTTTATTTTACTTTCTGTAAACTCATTATAAAGGTTTGATCAGATTCAGTTTAAACATTTTTGATAAGCATACTTTCACAAATATTTTGTAATGTTCCCTTTACTATTCTGAGATGAAATTCATAGCTAATAATATCTAACTAAATATATAATTTCAAAAACCAATATAACAGTTATTTGTAATATTTCTTTATTGTACAGAACTGTCTCATGGATTGGAGGACACCCAGTAGTGGGCCCCCATCATTGTTTTAATGGAAAATCCCCACAGTTTTCAGAGATCTCTGGAGTGTATTTTGGAAGACTGTGGGGACTTTAGGTTAAAACAATGATAAAGGTAGCAGAATGCTTGAGACAGTTGTAGACTGGATATAATGATTGTTTCCTGTTAGCATTTTTGTCTGTCAGTACACTCTTAAGCCATAAATTATAGTGCCTTTTAAAGATTATTCTGAAAAAAAAGTCTTATATCCCAGTATAATTAGGTTCTTCAAAGGCCTTAACTCAAGAAACTTAAAAGGACTCCCTACTACAATGTCCTAATATCTTATTAATAGTACTTCTAAATGAGTTTTCTGCTTTGTTTTATAATGGACTAATTTGTAGTTTCTTTTAAATTATATAGCTGTTGGGAAGGTTGGACATGGTCAGTGGCTTCTGAAAGACAAGACTCTTCTTCAAAAATGTCCATGCTATGATTTTTAAAACTTTTTGCCATATTCAGAAGTTTGTTACTTCTATTACCAAGAGGTTCGCTATAATTTCCTTTTTTTTAAATTTAATATGTCAAGCAAGTTGAGTCCCTACCATACATAAGGCAATTTCTTTTATATTTTTGTCTCCAAAGTAGTAAGTTTTCAGAGGGAGGTATATAAAATGATTCTCCACATTGTTATTGCAGAAACTGCACTCTTCTTCTTCTGCCCTGTGTGACATTTTTGCTACTGAACAACTTCTCATCTTACCTCAGTGTACTATTGCCTGTACCAGCAGGGCAGAAATGGCGATTAGAATATTACATCATCTGCTTAAGAGGCAGATTGGGGAAGGAAAGTTGAAATATATGGTGATCATAAGGCAAAACCTAAACTTTTAAAGACAACTACCCCAATTGACCTATATGCAAAATGTTTCTTACATTGTACAACATCAGTACTCTCTACAGTGTCAGCCAGCTTTCAAAGATAGCAAATAGACTACAAATCCCCTGGGAAAGTGATAGTATAGATAAAGACCTGCTTGGAAAGCTTAGCTGCAGATTTATTTCAAGGTAAGAAAATAGGCTAGGTAAGTTATGTGTAATTTTCTAAACGCACCTCTTGGCACTCTGTTTTCATAGCAAAATATCTGGTATAAAAAATGTTAAAAGGAATTTAGCAATAATCTCACTTTGTAAATAACTGTTTTTTGTTGTTGTATTGTTCCTTTTGTCTTTGTATCTCAATGCAACTTTGTTATGTTATATTGCAACTTTCTATTTTGCTTATTTGCTTAATGTTTGAGCACAAACCTTTTTCTTATTATAGCTTTTCTTATTTTTATCTTAATGACTACATAACATTTCAGAATGGCTAGCCTATTGATATCCTTTTCAACTTTATGATTTGGTAATGGACACAGTTTGCTTTGTAGTCATTACATCTGGAAGCCTCTTAATATTCAGTTATGGTTTGGAAATTTTCTCATGTTTACACATTTCATATTTTTTCTAAAAAGATGAGATGCTTATTTGGCTATATTTTTGTTTCATTTTTTTTCTTTGAAATTCTTCAGGACCAATATTGAAGGAAATGTGGATATTGGAGATTTGACCTGGGAGCAGAAGGAGAAAGTCTTGAGATTGCTTTTTGCAAAAATGAATGGTTTTGTTCCTAGGTAACTCCCTATTTCTGTAGCAAAATACCAAATTGTTATCAAACCTGGAAACCATATAGGAACAATGAACTTATTCTCACTCAGAATTAAAGGAATGGGAAAGGACCAGAAAATATAAACTGGTCATACTGCTTAGCACTCAGAGATGAAGAATGGGAGATGAATGAATGAGCACAAAAATGAAAGATGAGTTAGAATGAAAGGGGGGAGAAAAGAGACAGCTTAGATGTTGAAGGTAATGCTTGCTGGGAAGGTACGTGTTGCTCAGCTGTGTGAGTGGTCACTGAAGAGCAGCACAGTAATTGTTAAGATTTTAACAATTTTTGCAAAGATAAGTAAATGATTTTTAAGCTGATTATTATTCAAAAGAACCTCTAATACCAAAAAAAAAAAAAAAAGGCCTAGAAAAGAAAACAGAAATCCATAGATATTCCAACTAATTTTATTTAATGATTCATTTCACTTTCTTTCTCCGCTATGTTTTATTGGTGACTATAATCCTGGTAATGAACTATAAAGTGGCTAAAATAAATCAACCACTTATTAATTGCTTACATGCTTGGTACTATGTTAGGTACTTCGGGCGTTCAAAGGAATTAAGAGACATTGCCCTTGATCTCTAAGAGTTTATAATCTAGTTGCCCGAACAAAACCAAACAGCAAAGAAAAAAGTTAGGTGGCACAATAAAGCATCATCGGAGTTCAGACAATATGTCAGTGGCCTACAGTACTCAGGGAAGACTTCAGTCAGCAAGACTGAAAGAGTCTGACTCTGCAAGGTGCCTCGTGGGATAGAGGAGTGACAGAGTGGGAAGGGTACATCAGTCGAGGGGCTTAGGCTGAAGCCCAGAGGTAGGAATGGAGGTGGGGTGTTTGGGGGGACATCGAGGAAACACTTCCCAGGTTGAAGAAACTTGATGGTACTAGAGAATAATTAGTAATTAGAAATAAGGTTGGATCTATAGATTAAATTATGATGAGCCTTAAAAACCATGCAGAAAAACCCAAATCTTAGGTCACTGTACATTCTAGAGTAATGTAACACACTTTCCTTTTCTGCCTTAAAGGAGTACAAGAGCAATAAGCCCTACTCTCATGCTGTCTCACTGGAAGGGTTCACAGGCCACTGTTCTCAGAGCTGACCTGAACCTGTCACGTAGGGTGGACCACAGAACAGAAGTAGAGTTGGGAACAGCAAAAGCTGCCATGCTCCTCTGGACATGTGGTGGTGCGGGTATAGGCAGGAATGGAAGCCATCAGAGAAGAGGGACAAACTGAGATGCTGAGGAAGGAGAAACAGGACTTGGTGATAAAAGACAAAAGGAATAAAGAAAGCAAAGTGTAAAAGTTTAAGGTGTTTAGCTTAGAAATGCAAGAATGATGGTATGAAAGGCAAATGAAAAATCTGGAAAGCCAGCATCAAGGAAATGTTTAAATTTTATTTAATCTGTCCATTAATTCATGTAGCATATACATATTGGGTACCTACTACGTATTGAGGATATAGTGTTGAGCAAATAAAGACATCATTTCTAATCTCAGGGAGTTCATAGCCTATATGGAAGAAAAACATTATTCAAACCATCACACAATCATAAAAGTAGAACTATAACATTAGCTCAAAGGAGTGGCTTATAGTGGTAAGATAGCCTGGATTAGGGGAATCTGACCTAACTGAGGAGAATCTGACCTAACTGAAAGTTTCTGAGGAAGTAAAAGCTTGAGCTGACCTCTAAAAGATAAATAGGAGCAAAGGGTGGAGGAAAAAACCTTCTGGGCAGAAGAAATAGCAAGGAGTATTTTCAGTGTTGAATTGGAGATGATGGCAATATATTGAAGTGAAAAATACTTGAGGCATTTGTAAATAGGGATTGGAGTACAGGCGAGCTTAGGGAGGGAGATTTGAGCATTTTTAGTGAAAACTGGTAGTTGAGTGTAAGAGAGTGGCTGAAGGTAGAAGAGTAAAGGGCTGAGGCTAGGAATAACTACTAAAATAAACAGGAGAACAAGTAAGAGGACAACAAAAAGAGCAGAGTTTAAAGAACTATAGGTTAAATGGAAAATGGAAGACTTTGAAACGGACTTTGTGTCTCTGGTAGCCTTCCAAAGTTTTGTTTGTTTTTTGTTTTTTATTAAGAGGTGGAGGCAGAATCCAGACCACAGGTACAGAATGTCTGTCTCATTGTGAGTTGACTTTTCTGTACCCCAAGAAACAACCAGAGTTCTAGTTCCATACTGTGTTGTTTTCAACACTGGAAAAACAAAGGAATTTGAATAGAAATATCTCACACCAAAGCAATGAACTTAAATCTGGCCATGACGGAACAAGCCGAAGCCTGTTGGAATCTCATGCTAAAGTTGGATGAAGGGAAAAGATGGGAATAGAATAGTGAGATGTGAGGTGAAGATGAATTTAATGAGAAAGCTCAAGCTAGAGGGGAGGGAAGAGGAATTAAATGATGAATAGTCAAGGCAAGGACAGTAACTAGAAATTTTATGACTTCAGTTGATTATATGATTGTGACTCTAACAATATGGTATTTTTCTTTGTGCTTAAACAAAGTCAAGGAGTATAACCAATAAATTGTATTCTTTAGTGCATCAGCAATCACTGTGGCTACAACTCAGGTATGAGGAGTATCCAAAGTACATTTTCTTATGCATCATTATTAGACTATTTAATATGGCCATATTTTGAATGGTTTTATCCTGCTTTCATATGCATCTAATTGAGGACCAGTTTCAGGAGTAGAATATGTCTTTCTCTGCTGGCAAATCAACCCATTATACTTTGTGTAATCCTGTTAAGCTTACTTTCCATTAGACTATTGAATTAGTGATATGATCATTTCCTGTTCTTAAACCAGACTTTCTAATGTAAAAGAAATTTCATACTGGGTCTATCTCCATTGGGTAATTTTTCTATGTTCTGAGGTTCTTTCTGTGGGAAGGGCATTTTTCTGGCTATGTTTCTTGTCAGTACTCTGGTTCAGTCTTCTTCTTTTTTTTTTTAAAGATTTTATTTATTTATTCATTTGACAGAGAGAGAGATCACAAGTAGGCAGAGAGGCAGGCAGAGAGAGAGGGGGAAGCAGGCTCCCTGCTGAGCAGAGAGCCCGATGTGGGGCTCGATCCCAGAACCCTGAGATCATGACCTGAGCTGAAGGCAGAGGCTTTAACCCACTGAGCCACCCAGGCGGCCCATTACTCTGGTTCAATCTTAACCATCACTATTAATAGCTGTTGTATGTGTATCATCATCATGATCATCTCCATAAATATTTCCATTTAAGTTCAACAACAGGTTTCAACTTTAAGAGAAAATAAGTTTATATTAACTTGCCTAACATTATATTGCCTCTATGTGTGTATAAAGCTCAGTTTTGAAAATAAGCAGCTCATCCAACTGAAGCATTTCATTTAGCACTTTATTTTTATTTTTTTATTTTTTACTTTTTTGGGGACATTTAGCACTTTAAAAGTGTAGTTGAAATATGGGGTATGAGGAGACACTAACTCATTGTTAACTTTTACCTACTACAGGAAATACAGCCAGCATTCTAGGCCTCCAGTTCCAGACTATGTTGTTCTTGATGATGGAGAGACAGAGGAATTTCGGTAAGAGCTCTCTTGACAAAGCAATGACTATGACCCTGATCAGAATGGTTGTGGGTACATTTTATATGTGCTAGACCTGTGTGGGAGTTATATGACAAGTCAATTGTTCTGAACCAAGTTCCATGTGTATGTGGTTGCTGACAGGTCTGTCATTTTGTTATTACTGCAGGGATGACAGTAAGCTTCAAGATCATACCTTCATCACTCAGCAAGTACCAATCTCAGACTCTTCTGGTGAAGTGATGATACCCAATATTCAGAAAGGATCACGAGAGCCTGACATAGTAAGGAGTCTATAGTCTAACTGAACAATACACACAGTAACTGCTACTTTTCCCCATGCAACTTCTTGCTAGGTCATAGTGCTTTTCTCTACTAGCCAAGAGCTCTCAGGGATCAGTGAAATAAGTCATAACACTAGTATGAGATCGTGGACATTTTTATAACATATCTACACTATGGCAGGCATATTATACTTAACGCAAATGGACATTTGTGCCTTTTTTGGTAAATGTGGAAAACCTATAAATTGCCTCTTGAAATATACAGGCTAGCCAAAGTATGTACTATCTTTTATGTAAGAATAAACATAATGACTACGTAACTCTTGGCTTTGAACAGAGCTGGGAAGTCTGAGTCCCTACAAGCTAGAGACAAAGGCATTATTAGGAAAGGCATTATCAAAAAATAAAAAAAGTCAGGTTTTCTTTTTAGGAGCTTTTTATTTGTAATTTGTTATTTATAATCAATTAGTACAACATAGGATCTCAGAAATTTCAAATGAGGCCACATCAGAGCAAAAAGGAAATAAAATATTAAATTTTTAAGCTGCTACAAGCATGATTATAACTGCAGATTTTTTCCATTTAAGAAACAAGAAACTCTTCTAAGTAGCAAATAGCTAGCCAAATGAGTTGATTCCAATTAGAGCAACACAATTCTGATGAGTCAGTATTTTAAAAAAGTGATTTCCCTTAAATATAAGGAAAACTTAGGAATCTCTGGGATTATATTTAATTCCACTTGGAATTTAGACAATATGACCTTTCATTCAACCCAGCTTGTAATTGTTGGATTGGATTAAATATCACTATCAATTGCCGGCTGTGATAAGCAGAGATAAAACAAGGGGTATTCTATTATCAAATCAAAAATTTTTATTGCCTCATGTTTAGGAAGGCAAATCCAAAAAAAAAAAAAAAAAAAAGACCCATAAGGGTCATAAATGTATTTTATTAAAGTTCCAATCATCTTAAATGAAAATTCTGACATTCTATTCCCTAGTGGTAGTAATAAGCTTAAAATCCACTGAGTGCACAAATGTTTTCAAAGTTTTCACTATCCTTAATTCACCAAATCACTGCCATGGGGCAGATTAACATTATTCAAGTGACTAATGAGGAAGCAGAAAAATAAATGACCTATGTCATCTGGCTGAGGACCAAAGATTATTCTCTCAGAGCCAGGAGCCTTCTCCTACTTCACTGGGTAAAAACTGTATCAGAAAAGATTGATTCAACTGGGAATCTATTTTTTTTTTTTTTTTCATCAATTTGTTCTGACCAAAAAGCATAAACACTTGAATTAATGGTAGAAAAGAATCTGTCAAAGCATTTCTTTTTTACTATTTCATGTCACGAAGAGCCTTGGAATTTCTTAGGCCCCAGTCAATTACTCTACATTAAGAGTTCTTTCATTAAAAATGATCACTAATGAGAAATGCAGGCAAGAAGAAAGAACAACATAAAAAATTTGGCAAGTAATATCTGACTATACTTACTTAAGGCAAGAGTCTTGCACACTTTGATGGCTAGAATACTCTTTGATTTCTGGGCCTAAAAAACTTTTGAAATAGTTTTCTAAAAAAAACTCCATTTGCATCTGAATTAATGACTGAAACATTAATGACTACTGAAGCCAAATCTGAAATTGAACACTTGGTACACACAACAAAAAATTGATTTATCCAGTGCGTACTGAGGTATCCTTGAGAAGTGATTTTAAGAAGCAGGAACAGTGACAATGATAGAATTAGTGGTCATGAGTCACTAGGACAAAGTGGCATTTAGCAGAAAAGAAAGCAGTTGTCACAACTGTGGGATAAGTAGAAATAGATTACGTCCTATGTAGTGTGGGATAAATGAGAGGCTCAAGAAAGCTTGGCAGAGGGGTCTTCCCAACTGCCATTTATATAGGGCTGTGTTTGAGGATCAACCAAACGGTGAATTATTTCTGTCTTATTTCCCCATCCAAGAGGTCCTCTTTTAGTTATTGGGAGATCTTCCTTATATACACTAACCTTCCCTTCGAGTCATCAGAAAAGGGGAGACCGTCTAGAAAGTGGGTCTCAGTTCTCATTCCATATAAGCATTTCAGTTAAAACAGTTACCTCAAAAACTGAAGAAGAAGACCAAGTGAAAATCTGGTTTTAGAGTTACACTAGGAATCACCCTAGAGCAACTTGACAGGGGCTAATGGTCTTGAGAAAGATTTTAGTTACCAGGTATTCCAGTCCTAGGGATCTGATTTGAGCAAAGTTGGCAAATGAAGTTGGTCAAGAATACAGGGATAGGAACAGACTTGCTTCTAACGGCCCATGGTAGGCATGACTACGGCAGGTGAGGAAAGAGTAGCATCTTCTTCTTTCCACTGAGAAGTGATGGTCTTTAGCTGTGTGTAGAATTGGATGCCCTAAAGAGAACAAAGGGGGAAAAAATAGAGTTAGCATATAGTCCTGGGAGTTTCATGATTTTTCTTTCAATTAACTTCTGAAGGAGGTGGTATGAAGTGCTACTCGTGTTCCCACTTGAGGAATTGGTGCAACCAAATCCAACCTATTGTTCACAAGATAATCTATTTAAAACATTTAGCAGAATACCTCCCACATAGTAAATGGTCAAACCTTAGCTATCATGTTGAAATTACGTAAGAGGATCTAAATGGAAAAACTGAACAATGTAATCCATTACACTTGAAGTTCATTCTGTTCCTAGGGCTGAATATTGTGCTCTGAGGTCTTGTGACATGGCTCAAATCCTGCCTCTCCTCCGTGTTGACTGCCATGTAACTCTGGGCCTTACCTGTGACCTATTTCCCAGCACAGCATTGCTGTGAGGGGAAAAGGAAATGACCTACAAACATCCTAGCGAAGTAACTGCTATTCAATAATTGTTAGTTTTTCTCTCCTTCCTGAGAAGAAGAAAAAGGCATGAAGGGATGAGATACATATGACAACTGTCGTTTCTGACAACTGTCAGTGATAAATAGCTCTATACTGATGTAGTAAAATCCATAATATTGTACAAATCTAAAGTAAAATGTCTGGTATTACACACAATCACTTCCATATCATTTATAATGTAAACCAAAAAAAAAATCAGCATATTTGGGGCGCCTGGGTGGCTCAGTCATTAAGCATCTGCCTTCGGCTCAGGTCATGATCCCAGGGTCCTGGGATCGAGCCCCGCATCGTGCTCCCTGCTCGGAGGGAAGCCTGCTTCTCCCTCTCCCGCTCCCCCTGCTTGTGTTCCCTCTCTCACTGTGTCTCTGTCAAATAAATAATAAAATCTTAAAAAAAAAAAATTCAGCATATTTAAGACTTTATATATACAGTTTATTTTGTAAGAATAGGCTTGAGCAAAAAAGAATAGACTGTTAAGATCTAACACAAAAAATACTAACAAACTAGAGGCGCCTGGGTAGCTCAGTCAGTTAAGCGTCTGACTCTGTTTTGGCTCAGGTCATGGTATCAGGGTTGTGAGACCGAGCCCGACATGGGGCTTTCCGCTCAGCGCAGAGTCTGCTTGTCCCTCTCCCTCCCCCTCTACTCCTCCCCCACTCCTCTCAAATAATTAAATAAATAAAATCTTTAAAAAAATACTAGCAAGCTAGGAAAATACTGTTAGAAAAAAACAAACACTAGCTTGATTAAAATACTCTTTTAGAATTATTTGACAAAATCTGGGCCATGTTGATATATTGAAAAAATTTGAGAGATTATTATCTACTTTCAAGTCTTCTTTCCAGGATGTAAAATAGCAATTTGATTACCTAAGAATTTAAGACTTCAAACTGTATACGAGGTCAGTCTTTTCCTTCAAGAAACTTCATTTACCAGGATGACTTACAGTAATTAAACTAAGACAGGGGAGAAAAAAAAAGAGTTTTACTCTGCTTCCCTCGAAAGAAGTTTTTGTTAATAGTATCAAACTAGTCAATTCTACAAAACCTGTGACTAACGCATAAACTGAATAATCTGCCTCTAAATAACCAAATGTCTTCTTAACTAGTTGGTCATACTGTTACATTCTGCTATGTGATACCCACTGTTCATTTTTTTATTGAACTATAAAAGAGACCTGTATCGGAAACATGTAATTTAATTACTGAAGGTTCCAAAATGGCTACAATGGGGCTACAAAGAAGTTCCACTAGCCAATTTGTTCAACACATATTTGATCACTTGCTCTTTGCCAGGTACCGCAGTTAAGAAGTAAATAATAATTACGGTGTGATGAAGACTTATCGTGGCTTACACAGCCCGACAGGACTTTCCCTCCTTACCTCTCTAACCTCATCTCTTACCATTCTCCGTTTCATTCACTCTCTGTGCCCCAGCCCATTTCTGCTACTATTTGAACCTGCTATGCCTCTTCCTGCCTTAGGAAATATGTAGCTGTTGAAGGATGTGGTAATAGTGATGATTTAATCTTCCTAACCTTATGAATTATAGGTAATATTGTTATTATCATTTTATAGATAAGAAACTTGAGACACAGGGTATTGCCCAGTCACACAGTTAATAACTGGATGAGCTGGAATTTGAAACCAGGCCATTCCGTTCCAGATCTGCTTTATTTTCCTTGTTCAGTGATGCATTTTAGTGCCTAGAATAGGGTTTGGTACAAAGAAGGTGCTCAGTGAAATTTTTGTAAATGAATAACTTACAGGAGAATGTGCAGTGGGAGCACATGAGGGCAAACCCCACCCAGCACTGAGGAAGGGGGGGTGGAGTCAGAGGTGATTTTCTGGAGGAGTCCATGCTTTAAACTTAGACAAGACAGATGATTAAGTGTTAGATGAAAGAGGGGAGGCAGAAGGAGAGGATCTCAGGCAGAGAAAAGGATATACATAAAGGCTTAGACTTCCTCATGCTCTTGCCCCAAAACTTTGCTGCCTCGAGTTATTCAGGAAGGAGCAGCTTTGGCAAAATTTTGTTACCTTTTAAATCTTTTCTAGGGGACCTCCTGACAAGCACTGCTGAACAACGTATGACCCCACAAAAGCAGGCCCTTCCTTGCAGAATCCTTATTCCTGAATATGTTCAAGAAACTTTCTTAGAGGAAAAAACATTTTCTTAGTTACCTGTTTGCCATAGAAATTGGCGTCTCCCCTGAAGGAAGATCGAGAGCCGGTGAATGAGAACATTGGCAAAGGCACTGGAATAGGGACATTCACCCCCACCTAAAGCAGAACAAATGCACATCAAATAAAAGGACTCAAACAAAGGAACTCTCCATCTAGAAGCACAAATACCTGATATCACAGAGACCAATTTTAAATACCCCAACTTCTACGCTATCCTGCATCCCGTGCACGAACTTTGATTCCTGAGGAAGAAATGGGGCATTATGGGAAATCAGAGGGGCAGCGACCGATCACTTTACCATCGCCCTTAGATAGGAAACAGTATATGGCTACAAGAATCTCCTAAAAATCCTGTTCACAAACCTGTCCAACGTCCACCAGGTGGGAATATTTCCGAGCAGTGGCTCCATTGGTAGTGAAGATGGCAGTTCCGTTTCCATATGGATTGTCATTTACTATCTTGATGGCTTCATCCAAAGTGTCTGTCTCCAGAACTACAAGAACTGGACCAAAAATCTCCTCTTTGTAACAGGTCATCGTTGGCTGCCAGGAGTGATACATCCAGAAAAGAAGTCAGTACTTGATGCTTATCTGGTACTTTATTACCCACTGTTTACATGGACAGCTTTCATGCTAGGAACCTCTCTTCATTTTAAACCACCTTTAAAAAAAAAAGTCCTTTCTTGCTGTGTTCCATCTTCCAAGCTGCCAATCATATAAACAACTTGAAACTCCCATTAACAATTACACTCCTGTCTTTTAAGCACTATAGTTTTAGGTCCCATGACCCATCACTAGTTTCCTCTTTAATAACTGTATAACCTGCTTATACAATTGTTATGTTACTGAAAATTTACATGAAAATACATTTTTTTTATAAATCAAATATATACTGGAAACACCACAGGAGTCTGTTTCTATTTAAAAAAACCTGTGCTAAGTTTTCCGTAACATAAACAATTCATTCTCATTCACTCCTTTGCCTCCCAAATGAGTCTACAATTACAACTTGATATCAGGTCACATTAAACATTCAGAACATCCTTCACCACTGCAGCTAGTCAGCTGTGTTTGTTGCTAATAAGTGGATTTTCCCCCTATGGTTCTGTGACAATAGACTTCATAATTTCTACTACACTTACATTCAACTCTAAATTATTCAGGATTATAGTAGGATGAGTGGGGACATATGACTTTCCAAAAATTTAGTCATTAATTTTAGCTGAGAGACTTGCAGAGTTTCGATAAATAAAAATTAAGAGAGCAATTCTTTTTCTTTCGTATCTTTCTGGTGAAGATGCAGCTCAGAGTAGGTACTCAATAAATACTGAGTGGCTGATATATTGATGGAGACACTGCAATAGCTATAAGCTGGATAACAAGGAGTGGGAAGAAAGAACTAACATTAAACAAATAAGTTACAAATATAAGAGAGTTGGCAAAATATGGCCTATGGGCTGAATGTGGCTTGCTGTTTTTGTACAGCTCACAAGCTAAGAATGGTTTCTGTATTTTTTAAATGGCTGCAAAAGAAATCAATCATGACATGAAAAATTATTTGAAATTAAAATTCCATTGTCCATAAATAAAGGTTTATTGGAACACAGCCACAAAATGTTAATGTGCTTTTGCACTAAAACGTCAAGAGTGAGTAGTTGTGACAGAGACTGTCTATCCTTGCAAAACCAAAAATATTTACTATCTAGCCTTTTATGGAAAGTTTGCCAATCGCTGGTATAGTAGAAGGAGGTGGGAAGCCAGGATAGGAGACTCATCAGACTCTAGATAAAATAACTGAGGAATCCTGGCAAGAGTTGAGGTCTCTATTATTAAATGTCTTCCTTTATAAATTGGAAGGATGAGGTTCCATTGCCTCTAAGGTGCCTTCAGTACTCATATTTGTGAGATAAATAATCCAGAGCTATTTACCTTGACATTTGAGATGATGGTTGGTCCAACAAAGTTGCCATTTTCATAGCCTTTGACTTTAATTTTTCGACCATCAAGAAGGATAGAAGCTCCCTCCTTTGTTCCACTATCAATCAGATTACAGACTCGCTCTTTGGCCTGGGGGGTGATCAGGGGGCCAAGATCAGCTCCAGGTTGGTCTCCTGTAAACCAACACAAAAGTATTTAAGGTCTTCATTATCACAAATTATGACTATTAACTAAAGATGAATCCAAATGGCAAGTACAGTATAAAGAGAGGCAATGGTTAAAGAGTAGATGTGATTACTCCCATTGGTCAAGATCAATGCTAAAACCAAGCGCTTAGTGCCACAGACACAAAGCCTAAAGGAGCTAGGCAGATAACCGATTACCCGCATTGACTCTCAGGTTTTTGGCACGCTCCACCAGCTCTGGCAACCACTTCTTAGCTTCTCCCACAAGGATTGCTGTGGAAAGAGCCATGCAGCGCTGACCAGCAGCTCCAAATGCTGCCCCAACCAGCTGGTTCAGGGTATTTTCCTTATTGGCATCTGGCATGACTACCCCATGGTTCTTGGCTCCCTGAGGAAATACAGAAATTACATGAATTTTCCTTGGCAAAATATAATGAGGCTAAGAAATTAAGCAAAGAATCTGAGATTTCAAATGAGAATTTAAGAATAGGGGGAATTTACTCTTTGTTGCTTTGAGGCTAGATTTATTATCATTTTAATGCTGCTGAAGTCGCAGTAGCACAGAGAGTCTCTAGGTTACTTTTTTTCCTACTTTCTTAGCTGATAAACTGATATGTGTTTATTTAGATCAAAACCATTACCAAAAAACAAAAAAAACAAAACCTCCAGCCACATAATCACATTTAGTCAAACTGACAGGCTAAATACTGCATCCGGGCACCAAGAATTCCTTTCTCTTTCCTAGGTTAGATACGAAACAGTCTATTGTCTGCTGGGATTTCCAGTTATATGAACAGTAATGGAAATAAAGAGCTTCCAGTAATAATGCCAGTGTCTAGCTGAAAGGCGAACGAGGTGAACCTCTTGATACACCATTTCTGGAAAGAGGTTCCCCAGATTGGCTTGCTTCTAGATCCCTAGCCTCATGATACACAGCTATATAGGATAACATGGCCATTTCCATACATATGTTTCCAGATACAGTAGTCCCCCCTTATCCATGGTTTCCCTTTCCACAGTTTCAGTCACCCGAGGTCAACTGAGGCCCAGAAGCAGATGTTCCTCCTAAAGCGATGTCACAACGCCCACGTCATTCACCTCACTTCATCTCCTAATGTAGGCATTTTATCATCTCACATCATCAGAAGGGTGAGTAAAGAATAATAAGATATTTTGAAAGAGAGGTCATTATTTTTATTGGAGCGTATTTGTAAAATTGTTCTATTTTATTATCAGTTATTATTCTTTTACTGTGCCTAATTCATAAATTAAAATGTATCATAGATATGTATGTATAGGCAAAAATACAGCATACATGGAGTTTAGTACTATCCACAGCTTCAGGGATCCACTAGGGGTCTTGAACGGTATCGCCCCCCAGATGAAGAGGGACTACTATACAACTATATAATGGAGTGCATGGATAGATACCATGTCTCTACACAGAATACACCCAATAAATACGATGGAGTGAAGTGGGAGGGACTTAAGTCGAATTGGCCAAAAGACATTCAGCCACAAAAAAAAGTAAGTAGGCATATCAGAACAGTTTCTAAGCCTGTGCATAAGTGGCTATCCTTTCTGTAACATTAACCAAAGGGTGAGAAAGTGGCAACTGGACTTTATATTTAATATCAAATTACTATGTATTAGGCAAGGAACCAGTAAGAAAACAGCAAAACTATGCAACCAAGTAAACCCCACTCACATGACAGGGATCTCTTTCCAGTACCTTAAATAGCTTGGACTCTTAGGACAAGCATATCTTTGACATTATAGTAGTTAGGATATGCCTTGAAAGGAAGGAAGGATAAAGGATAAAGCATGGTATAAAGAAAGATACAGGGCCAGAACCAGAATCCAGCTTTTACTGCAAAAGCCCAAAGAATCTGAATAACATTCTTAGGGAGAAAGGTGCCCTTTCTCACCAAGATTAGGTATATAAGATAAAAAGGCAGGGGCGCCTGGATGGCTCAGTGGGTTAAGCCTCTGCCTTCGGCTCAGGTCATGATCTCAGGATCCTGGGATCGAGCCACGCATCAGGCTCTCTGCTCAGCAGGGAGCCTGCTTCCCCCTCTCTCTCTGCCTGCCTCTCTGCCTACTTGTGATCTCTCTCTCTCTGTCAAATAAATAAATAAAATCTTTAAAAAAAAAGGCAATTAAAGTGACTTAGGACAAAACTCATCACAAGGTTCATGGCTAGAGGGAAGACATTCAGGATGAAATGGGAATAAAGACACACTGGCATTAGAGTGGGATAGTAGCCCATCTGTTGAAGGGCTATTTGTAGGTAATTTTAATACATATAACAGATTTAGGGGGAAAAGGAATAGGAAGTCACCATATTGGCTTGAACTCTCTTGCCATGTCTTGACCCTCTCTCGAAGATGTACTCTCCTGCCTGGTTGGATCCCACAAAGCTGATCGCCTTGATATCCGGGTGATCACAAATAAAGTTTACAGCTTTAAGAAGAAAAGAAATGATTACCACAAAGAAATAAATGGCTATGGGCTTCTCAACATGGCAAATTTCCCCTTTCCCAGTGCTGTGAATGAGAAGTTTCCATACTTTCATTTTCTATCCTGGATTTCCATTTTGAAGTTCTTTTCATCTCTTAAATTCTCTTTTTTAAGGATTATTTTATTTGAGAGAGAGAGGGAGAGTCTGTGCACATGCATGTGCATGTGCATGAGCAGGTAGAGGAGGGTAAAAGAAGAGGGAGAGGCAGGGGAAGAACCCCAAGCAGACTCCCTGCTGAGCATGAAGCCCAATATGGGACTCTATCTCAGGACCCTAAGATCATGACCTGAGCCAAAACCAAGAGTTGGGTGTGGTTGGGCACGGGGGCGGGAGGGGGGCGGTGGCAGAGCCAGTGGCACAGTTGCTTAAGCCTCTGACTCTTAGTTTTGGCTCAGGTCTCGATCTCAGGGTTCTGAGATTAAGTCTGGTATCAGGCTCCGTGCCAGCATAGAGTGTACTTAAAATTCTCTCTCCCTCTCCCTCTGCCCCTCCTCCTTATGCTTCCTCTCTTTCTCTCTCCCTCTCTCTCTAATAAATAAATACATCTTTAAAAACAAACAAACAAAAAAAACCCAACACTTGGATGCTTAACCGACTGAGCCACCCAGGCACCTCCATCTCTTAAAAATTCTTTAAACTACTAATTCTATTTAGCCTCTTTCCTTTCATTGTTTCTCATTTGCTATTTCTTCTTCTAATTCCAAAGGCTGCAACTCCTGTTTTCCTCCAAAATACCAGGCTTTTAATACTCAACTCTTCCTTTTATCAAGAATGTGATTTTTTTTTTTAAAGATTTTATTTATTTGACAGAGGGAGAGATCACAAGTAGGCAGAGAGGCAGGCAGAGAGAGAGGGGGAAGCAGGCTCCCTGCTGAGCAGAGAGCCCGATGCGTGGCTCGATCCCAGGACCCTGAGATCATGACCTGAGCCGAAGGCAGAGGCTTAACCCACTGAGCCACCCAGGTGCCCCAAGAATGTGATATTTTCTTAACTGCCCCTATATACTGGGACTTTCAAATACTATTGTACCTTCATGTGAGCAGCAATATAGCATAGTATTTAAAAGTAAAAACCAGGGGCACCTAGGTGGCTTAGCCTCTGCCTTTGGCTCAGGTTATGATCTCAGGGTCCTGGGATCGAGCCCCGCACTGGGCTCTCTGCCCAGCAGGGAGCCTGCTTCCCCCTTTCCCTCTGCCTGCCTCTCTTCCTACTTGTGATCTCTTTCTCTCTGTCACATAAATAAATAAAATCTTTAAAAAAAATTAAAAAAAAAAAAAGTAAAAAACCAGAGTCAGCCTTTCTGGGTACTGACATTCTGGCTTTGGTAGTTTCTAGCAATGTGGCTTTTGGCAAATTACTTAATTTCATTATGCCTCAGTTTTCTTATCTTTAAAATGGAAAAACAACAGTACTTACCTTGGAGGATTGTTATAAAGATTAAATGAGATAATATTTGGAAGGCCCTAGAAACAGTGCCTGAAACACAGAAGTGCTTTTTAAGTGTTCGCTATTACTATGCGAATTAGAATGTCTTCAGTCTCTCTGAGATCTATAAATTCTCTCAGTACTGAAAACTTTATCTTTTATCTGTGTCTTCCCCTAATCCATACTTCTTTGCCTCAGTGTATTCTGTAGGATAAGAAGCATCGCTATTCCCCAGTTAGTTACCTGAGCACACAGAGATGTATCAACAAACATTACCTTCAAAATTGAGGTTACTCTTAGTAAATCCCTTCCTCCCTAGGTTCCTCATCCTAAAACCACTCAACCTTCACCACTCAACATCTTGATTTTTTTGGTAGCCAAATTAAGTGCCATGTACAGAAGGGCAGTTACCTTCATGTTGTCCATGGACGATATTCAATGTTCCATCCGGGGCACCAGAGTCCTGGAGCAACTTAGCAAGAAGCATGCTTGCTCCAGGAACTCGCTCTGATGGTTTCAGTAGGAAGGTATTTCCACACACCATGGCCATGGGAAACATCCAAAGGGGGATCATGGCAGGAAAGTTGAATGGAGTGATGCCTGCACATACCCCCAGAGGCAGACGGTAGGAATAAAGGTCCATATCTTTGGTGATGGATGGCATGGTCTCTCCCAGCATGAGAGATGTCACACTGCAGGCATGCTCGACCACCTCTGGAGCAGAGAAGTAGTCAGACCACCAGCTCTCCACTGTGTACAACTTAGCTGTATCATGCTCTAGTCATCCCTGAGGCTAGAGAATGGCTCAGGCCAATGACACGGGGAAGAAACACTGACTTGCCCATCCATGTGAAGGGGATGTGCAAAATGAGAGTCTCCAAATGGGGGGAGAAAAAAGATAGTGACATGCATATACCTACTGGAAGACCAAGTAAAATAAATGAAGTAAACTGATCTCCTATGTACCTGAGAAGTATTGCGATTTTCCACAAGTATTAAAAAAGATATCATGGGATAGCAAAATCTACCTAGAGGAAGAAGTAAACTCCCATTCTGAGATCTTTGTCTCCCATCTTTCTTTGCTCCTTCCCAAAGAGTTCCTGAACTCCCCTTCCCAAAGAGTTCCTGAACTCCCCCAAGAGGGACTCCCAGCTTACGAAGGCCTCGGAATACGTCTCCTTCAGCATCAGCAAGGGTCTTCCCTTGTTCCAGTGTGATTAACTTGGCAATTTCTTTCTAGAGAAAATACATACAAATAGAAACCAAAGCAAGGATGTGCTTCCTTGTAGTTCTTAGGTAGCCAAGGAAGAACAAAACTGGGGGTGAGGTAGTACAAGGGAGGAAGCCATGATCTGTCTTTCTGGATTACAGAGTTATGGAAGGCGGCTGATAGGGCTTCTGTGGATGTGACAAGTATCCTAGCAACAGTTTGGAAAATAATACCATTCTGATTTCTTACCAAGTTTTCTTTAATGAGTTGTTGATAGCGGAGTAGGACCTGCTGGCGGCTTAACACTGAAGTGTCTGCCCATGCAGGAAAAGCACGTTTGCAGGAAGCAATAGCTGCATCCATTTCAGCCTTGGTGGCCTGAGGAACCCGACCAATGACCTCATTGGTGGCCTGATGGGAAAAAGCAACACATCATCTTTTGCCCCTGCTCTACCTTCTCCATTTTTCATCTTGTCACAGCGGCAGCCACTATGTACTTCACGTGACAGACACCCAGGTCCCTCATTTCCCACCACGTTCCCGGACTTCTAGGCTAGCCAGCTTAAATCCCATAGCAGCTTTGCTTACTGGGTTGTGGATGTCAATCCATTTGTCACTTTTGGATTCAACAAATTTCCCATCAATGAAGAGCTTTACAGTTGGCTGGAAAATAAGAACCCCACAAAACTTGATATTAGTTCATTGCTTCTCTCCCTTTCACAAAGAGGAAGGAATTCAGGGTTGATAAGTGAATCTTCTGTTCTCTAGAAATGTTACCACTAGGAAAGAGAGACTTGTCTGTAGTGTTCATTAAGATGTGGCTGAGCCTCTCAATACTGTGATCTCTCTGAGAAAGGAAAATTCCCTGCTAATCACAGTGTGGAACTTTGTGTCACTGTGAGGCTTATACTAAAAAAGTAGCAGTTTCTGTGTTAACAAAGGTTAGCTAGTATGACTTGTTGGCCCACCTCTCTGTCATGTCACCATGAGCATGTATTACCTTTTTGATCAAAAGATTTTTTTTTAAACATTTTTGTGTGTAGTTCTTCTGAGAAGTAGCTTGCTTACATTACATTTTCAGAGGGGGCTGTGGACCAAAAAAGGTGAAAGACTACTGTGTTACAGTGTGTGCTTCTAAATAGAAAGGATTTTGAGCACCTATCCTTATTTATTAGATTAGGTTCTGCAAATGGTTGGCAGTCCTATAAAAACAATTTTTAAACACTGTGAAGAGGACAGCTACCTGGCAGGATCAATAAAACCTCAAGAAGCCATGAAAATGTCTGTATTTTTTGACATAGTAATCTTATATCAGAAGGGAAATAATCTAAAAGAAGGAAAAAACTATGTAAGTAAATGTTGGCTTTTTAATATTGAAAACCCAAATCAATCTAGGTATTATATGGGAATATTTTTAGTTAATTCTGGCCATATATATTAGATAGAATATTATGCAGCCATTAAAAATCATAACTATAAAGAACATTTTGCAATACTGAAAATGTTTATGACATGTAATAAACATAATATTAGATAAGAAAACCAAGATAGAAAATTTCACATATATTCTGATCGCAATTATGTTAAGAAGGTAAATGGGAATACCCCCAAATTATACTGTATTCCTTATCAGAAGTCCAACTTTAGTGCCAAATAAACTTACCACTGACGAAGAGAAGAAGGATGCTGGATACCAAGTGGAATTCACCTTGGAAGAGACCTGTGAGGTCAAAGAATGATTATTTTGATAAATGAGAGCAGAAAGTCATTAAAAACTTAGCAAATGGGTACCATATACTTAACATTACAGTAGTTACTGTGGGTATATGGAAAAGGACTTGGTGTTTGCTCTTAAGGGTCATAGAGTCTTTAAAGAGAAAAGATACCAGACTATGAGGTAGAGCAAACTATGAGAAAATAAGAAACCATAATAGAAACCATAATATAATATATTTTATTAGACCATATTTTCCTAATTTTTGGCCTGGAAAATGGTAGTCACCACAAATCTTAATATGAAAACTCTTAGATGGTATCTAACACAATAGGTGTCAAATGTCAGATAATATTATAATCAAGTGTCAAATGTAAGTGTAATATGCCCATATAAATACTTGAACACAAATGTTCATAGCAGCTTTGTAATAGCCCCAAACTTAGCAATGACCCAAATGTCTGCCATTGGCTAGGTGAATAGGGAAACTAATGAGGTATATCCATATGCTGGAATAGTACTCAGCAATGAAAAGGAACTATTACATAGGCAATAACATAGATAACTATAACAATTATGCCGGGTGAAAGAAGTCAGACATAAAAATAGTACACAGTGTACGATTCCATTTATATAAAACTAAAAAATGCAAACAAATCCATAGTGTTAGAAAGCAGATCAGTGGTTGCCTGGGGATGACGGCAGAACTGCAGAAGACGGGGTAAGAGGGAACATTTTGGGGTGATGGATATGTCCCCTATCTTGACTGTGATGATGTTTTCACAGGTGTATATAAATATAAAACTTATCAAATGGTATACTTTAAATATGTACGGTTTATGTCAATTTTATTTCAAGAAAGCTGTTTAAAAAATGCCAGATGTAGGAAAAGAATGCGAGGTATAGGTAACATTTAATAGGGTATAGTCAAGTTGGGGGGAGGAGTCAGTTACAATAAAATAACTCCTCATTTGTATATATGCTATGGAAGTTGATTTAAGAAATATTCAAGTCAAAGTGAGAAAATGTAAACACTTGGAATGGGATATAAAGGAAAACTACAATCTAATAATCTCTTATTTTGTCTGAAGACAGACATGTTAACCAAAGGGTTTAGGGCTACCTGAAGTGCAAGAATTTATGTTCCTGCAGTACCGCCCAGGGGAAAGGATTCAGGTCCTTTGGGCCAGGAGACAATTCTTCCAAATGCCTCATCTACTTCCTCTCCCATTCCCCACAAAAACTATTTCAAACTAAATCACCACTCTTCTGGAGTCCACCATGTATTATTTATAGCCATATTCCCAACACCAACATGGTACCTGGTACATAGCAGGTGTTTATTAAATATCTACAGAACAAACGAGAGGTCCGCTGGGTGGCTGACTGCTCCCACCCCAGACTAGGTTAGCAGCCAGCACTTCCCCAATCAGGTTTATCTGTCTGTGTTGTAATTGCCTGGGTACTTGTCTGTGGCCCAAAAGGCTGAAGTTCCACGAAGGTCGGTACTACATCCGTCTTGTTCACCTACTTTACAGTTACTGTGATCAAGATTGTCCGGACATGGAAAATAGCAAGTTGTCGGTGCTCATTCAGTGTTACTCTTACACTTTTTGCTCTCGCTCCTTGCTATTTTGAAACTTCTCATATCTCCTTGCTATCTCTATCTCCCTGCTACTTATTTGCTCTTACTCCTGGCTATTTCAAAGCTCATCTCACTCCTTACTATTTCAAAACTTAATTCTCAAAACTTCCAACCCTGCTGCCTCCCCTCTCAGGAGCTGACCTTCATTTTTCCTCCTTCAGAGGGAACAGAAACCATCAGATGAGAACTTCAACTTCTTACTAGCCAGTCTATAAAACTGACCTATACCTATCATTTTTTCCTCCCTTCCTCTTATAAGGGAGCAGTTAGCTAGCACACTCTGTGGGGACTAAGTGACTTCTGTGTTGTGCACAAAAGTGCATAACTATTACCTGTGGACTGATTGACGAAGTTCCTCTCCTCCAACTGCAAGCTATCCCTGCACCTGTGCTCTAAAGCCCACCCTAGACACTTCCAATTATCCTCTCCTGAAACTTAAACCTCTCTCCATCCAATAGCAAGGATTCTCTTTGCTAATTACCTTATTTCTTCATTTCCCACTAACCCTTCGATCTACTCCAGCCTTCATGACTAAACACCAGTGACTTCCTACATCCCATGGGTTCTTCCCAGTCCTCCTGTACTAGACTTTTTCATGCCCTTTTCACTCGTCTTCAGGGATGTCCTGATATCTCTTCTGCCATTTCTCTGCCTTCTTTGCTGACTCATCCTCTGCTACCTGCCACTAATTAATCAAATTCCTCAAGGCTTGGTCCTAGGCCTTCTTTTCTCCTCATTCTGCACATTCTCCTTAAATGACTTCATCAACTCCTGCAGCTTGGTGATCTAGATTCTGATGATGCCCAAACCTGTAGTTCTTAGCCAGCTCTTCCTCTTCAGATAATACCCACCTAACTGTCTTCACCACGCCTCTAAGTGGATGTTACTTAGGTGCACAATGAAAAAGCTGAACTCCTCACCTTTCTCTCACCAAACTGCCCTGCATTCTATATCCCATCTTTCAGTGAAGGGGGCCACTATTCACCTAGGTACCCAAGAAGAAACCTGAACATCACCCCAACTCCTCCCTCTCTTTCCACACTGAATCAAACAAATCCTGGCAATCTGTCCTCCTAGAAGTCCTTGGAACCCAGCCCTTTTTCTCTACCGCTCCTGCCATCACCACAGTCTCTATCATTGTTGTCTCTCACCTGGACTTCAATAACTGGTTCCTAACAGATTTCCCAGGCTCCAATCTTAAGCTTTCTGAATCTGGTTTCTTACCCCATAGCTAGAGGGGTTTTCTAAGACACAAATCTGGGCAGATTATTCCCTTGTTTAAAAAGCTCCAATGGCTTTCCTCTGTTCTTAAAGACCAATCTTGATGTTGCTTAGAACACTTCACGCAGCATCTTTACTAATCTAGTTTCATAGCTGGCCACGTCCTCGTGTCTATGCTGTAGGCATTTGGAACATGTTTTGTGCTCTCTCTGCCTGTGCACGTGCTGCCCTTTGCTGCCTGCAATTGTTTCATCCCATTTGCTTGGCTCACTCCTGCTCCTTAGCTCCCTATGTAGCCATCACTTTGGGTATCAGTGCAGGTCAATTTTGTATGTTTGCTAATAAGAAGTTGAGGAAGTTCTCGACCAATGGTTTCTTTTGCCTCTGAAGTAGGAAAAACAAGGTTAACTTCTGAGAGTGAGGGGGAAGTAGCAGAGCCAGAAGCTTTGAAGTCACAATCTCAAATCCAGGCCAAGCACCTGCTTATTTCACTCATAAAACACCTAAATTCCTCTATTTCTTATACCACATTGTAGAATAATAGTTTGTTTAATTATTAAGTCTCTCTCCTCTTAGATCACTAGATGGCTGTGTTCTCTACCCCTGGCCCTATTCCTGTAATAGAGTAGGCATTCAGTAATATTTTTGCAGAATGAAAGAATGAGTACTCACCAAGCAATCATTTGGTATTAATTATGTTTCATGTATACTATCTTACAGGGCAGAAAATATACAGATCAGCCAACTTGAGCATTCTGGACCACTTAATTTTATTTTTTCACTTGCGTACAGTCTCCCTGCTATCAAGAGGGCATAAAAGGCACTGCATCTGGCATAATAAAACATTAGCATATAGTTTTTGATAGGTTGGATCTCCTATCTTCATTTCCCAAGAAACACTCATTAGCACTGTTGCTGAAAAAACTATCCTTCAACCACTCACACCAAAATTCTTCCTCTCTTGCTATTTACTTTATCAGACACTCCCTTTTCCCTTTGGCTGAAGGTCTACTAGTCTTGCAAAACTCAAGCCTGAAGCGAACTCCATTTGGAATCTTTTCCCCAACTGTACAAGTTGAGTTTGGGATAGTTGCCCTACAGCCCTGCAATACTCTGTGCACTCCTACCATTAGCACTTATCATTCATTATAATAGAGGAGCTTTCAGTGAGTGTTGTACTTACCTCTCCTTTTCTCAAAGCCTGGGGACAGTGCTTGACACAAAAAGAGATACCAAGTCCTGAATCCTCAGCCCCATCAGTCACTAGTTGGGAGAACCTGGATCACCTTAACTGTCAGGTAATTTACTTTATTATATTCATGAATTCCAATCTTTACAAATATTCTTAAAACTAAAAAGTGGTGGAGCTGGGGGGGCACCTGGGTGGCACAGTTGGGTGAGCGATCTACTCTTGGTTTCGGCTCAGGTCATGATCTCACAGTTGTGAGATTGAGCCCTGCATCAGGCTCCAACCTCAGTGTGGAGTCTGCTCGATATTCTCTCTCTCCCTCTGCCCCTCCCCCTGATCTCTCTCTCTCTCTGAAATAAGTAAATCTTAAAAAAAAAAAAAGGCGGAGCTGGGAAAGAATTTAAGTATGATTGTAAACCATGTACTCTTTAAACCACATCACTGAGTCAAGTCCCCGAGTCTCTTTAAGACTGGTTTTCTTGTCTCTGAATCTGAGTGATAAACCCATTGTAAGTTGAAAATGTATTTAATATACCTAACCTGCCAAACATCATCGCTTAGCCTAGCCTACTTTAAATGTGTTCAGAACACGTACATTAGCCTACAGTTGGGCAAAATCATCTAATACAAAGACTTTTATAATGAAGTGTTGAATAGCTAATGTAATTAACTGAATACTGTTCTGAAAGTGAAAAAAAGAATGGTTGTACCGGTACAGAATGGTTATAAGTGTATCGGTTGTTTAACCTCGTGATCACGTGGCTGACGGAGAGCTGTGCCTGCTGCGGCCCAATGGCCCTCAAGAGTATCATTCTGCATTTCACTGAGGGATGGGGGGCATAAACACTCAAAATTCCAAATACAAATACGTATTGCTTTCATACCACCGTAAAGTCAAAAAGTTTTAAGTTGAGCTATCAAACATCAAGGACTGTATGTACTTAAAATTACTCAAAACACGGACTCTTTCCTTTACAGATCCTTTTGATGATCCTCTGAAATTCATGACTGCCAGAATCTTGACTACTCTTTATCAAAGTTTCTTTTTTTTTTAAATTTTATTTATTTATTTGACAGAGAGAAACAGCGAGAGGGAACACAAGCAGGGGGAGTGGGAGATCGAGAAGCAAGCTTCCTGCTGAGCAGGGAGCCCCACGGGGGGGGGGGGGGGCGGCTCGCGCGGGGCTTGATCCCAGGACCCTGGGATCATGACCCGAGCTGAAGGCAGATGCTTAATGACTGAGCCACCCAGGCGCCCCTTTATCAAAGTTCATGTTACAGTTACTCCTCTGTGGCTAAGGATTACTATTTCTGTTCTTTTCCAGGTCAACTCAGAAGTTTCCTCAAATGAATCAGAAAATAGTGTCTGTTTCCACAATAAAGTATATAGGAAGGAAGATTCTTCTCCTTGATTTAAAGGACAAAATACTTTCTTCATTTTTTTTTTTTAAGATAGGGAGAAGGTGGGGGAGTGGGAGTGAATCTTAAGCAGGCTGCACCCCCAGCACAGAGCCTCCACCCCACAACCCTGAGCCAAAATGATTTGGATGCTTAATCGACAGAGCCACTCAGGCATCTCAGAGCAAAATACCTTCTTAAGGCTATCAGTGACTCACTGTGATGGTGCGGAGGCAAAGGAAAAAAAGTCAATTTTAGTTAAGGGTTTCAAGGATAAGTTGGTAATGGAAATTATAGGGTGGAAACTTTGTATCCCTATTACTAAAAAAATATACTAGAAAAATAGAACTAGGATCACAGCAAGAAATAGATGAGTGAAGCCAGATTATCTGACAAACTCTTCCAGCCCATTCTCCATGCTGTCCCATTAAATAGCATTTAAATATGAACCTTTGCTGACTTTGCTAAGAATCTTACAAATGTGTAAGTTTCTGCAGAAGAACTCACTGCAACCTGGTAAGTACTAATGTTATCTAAAAGTCCAGCAATACAGAGGAAGAAGTTCCCAGGATGGATGTAACAAGTAAGAGGGGCAATGTTTCTTGTAGGTTGGAGAATGTTTCTGGCAGTAAATCTCACCTTCCAAGTCCTTGCTAGGCTGTTAAAACTGGGGAAAGGTTATGAACACAGGCTTCAGGCATCCAGCTCCTGTAGCTCTACCACCTCTCCTTAGGCCAGCTTCAGAAAGGACCCAATCCCCACCATGGGCCAGTGGTGAGGATGTGCTGATACACTGGGAGCTGACTTTGGGTTAGGAACTTGGAATTAACACTTCCTGTTTATTTTCTATCACCCGTTTTAGAGATGTTAATCACCTCATTTTCCTTTTTTTTAAGAGAATTATTATTTCTACATATGAAGCATTTTTAAAAAAAGATTTTATTTGTCAGAGAGAGAGAGAGACTGAGCACAAGCAGGGGGAGCAGCATTTAGAGGGAGAAGCAGGCTCCCCACTGAGCAAGGAGCCAGATGCGGGGCGGGGCTCGATCCCAGGACCCTGAGATCATGACCTGAGCTGAAGGCAGAGGCTTTAACCCACTGAGCCACCCAGGCGCCCCTTCTATCACTTTTTTTTTAAAGAGATGTTTAGTCCCTGGCATGTGCCTGGGACATACTGGTAGCATTAACTGTGTGTCCTTATTTACCACCAACATGCTAAAAGTCTAACTGAAAGTCTTGGCAAGAAAAGGGACAGTCTACAGCCTGTGGAAAATACAAAGAGCCACAGCTAGGGAAAACAGCTCAGCAAATAGCTGCTTTTGGGGAAAACTTGGTGTAAGCTTTCTAGGAGATTCAAAGTTCATTCACCGACCTTCCCCCTTGTGTGCTTCTTTTACCATGGATTATGGACAGTGAAGTAGGGTGGGGGGAAGGGAACAATCTGGTAGCTCTGGGCAGGAGAAAGAGCTCTAACAAAGGTGACCAGAAAAGGGAATTTCTGGTGTGAGAGAGGTGACTGGCACAGGGGTGAAAGGGAATCACGCTGAGGAGACCACGAGGGGTGAGGACAAGGGTGACTGATTGCAGGGACTGGCAGGGCTGGGGGAGGAGAGTGGGCCAGAGCCAGAGAAGGAGAACCTCCCAGAGTAAAAGGGCAGCGAGACAGGGGTGACAGTCCAGCATCCAACGAGGGCGGATAATAAGTGAGGAGTGGGACCGGGCCGCACGGGTCCGGTGGGAACGCGAAGGTCGGCTAAGAAGTGGTTTTTTTTTGGCTCAGAGAGTGGATGGAAAGAACGCAATTCCTAGCTTCGCGAACCCTCGGTACCACCCTCACTCGCCTGCAGGATCCGGGCCCGCACTGCCGCCGCTGCCACCACCGCCGCCGCCATGGTCCTTAGCCTCTTCTTGTCCTCCTCTACGCACCCCTACTGCGGGTGACTCCCCAAAAGCTCTATGACTGCCAGGCCTACCCTCCCCAATCCTGCTGCACCGCTTCATTGGTGGAGAAGACTATTTCCTCTAGCCAATCACTCGCCCTAACACCTGACTCCGCCCTCAGTCCCAGTCTTGAAGATATGCGATTGGTCAAAAGTGGAAGAACCCTAGCCCCCTCCCACCTCACCAAATTCTGTTGGCGGAGGTAGGGCAGTGGCCCCGACTAGGGAACTCTGTATTGAGCACTCGGAGGAGACGCCCCCTAAACGGGAACTCCGATTGGCCACAGGGACGACCGCGGCCCCACCCCCTCACCGAGGTAAGTAAATAAGACCCTTCAAGAACTTTGCGGTCGCTCCTCCTCATCCCCTGCTCGAGGGGGTGTAGCAAGCTCTGGGGGGCGGGGCTAGGCAAAGATTGCCCTATAGGGCGGGGAAATGAGACCCGGCTGCGAGCTGGGGATAGGGTTTGGGGGGGCGTGGCTTATGGATCCCTTTCCCGCCGACGGTTGGCCACGTCACGTGACATGGGTTGGAAGATGGCGTCTCCCACAGACGGTAAGAGCCGGCTTAGGTATCTTTCCGCTGCAACCTCCTTTTTTGCTCTGCAGGGGACTCCCACTCTGTCTGCCGTTTAGACTAACGCTTTTTTTCTTGGGCTCCAACTCTTTCCTTTCCACTTTTCCTTAGGATGCGAGTTCGTCCTCAAGCTCGCCGGCTCTTCACAGCAGTTCTGAAGCTGCCCGGTTTCACCTCTGTACCAAGAGGGTGAAGGAGGGCACTCCCGTGGGGCACATTCCAGGCGAAAGGACCAGGGTCGCCCAGGCCTTGCCTTAGCCCCATTTGGGTGAGGCAGGGCCGAGGAGAAGATACTGCTGGGGTAAATGGGGTGACTTAGTGTAGCTTTCTCCTTCTCAAGGCACCCCATTGAAGGGTCGATTTTCTTCTTTTTGAGCATCTGGAACGATTCCCTCAAATCCTAGCTAAGGTTAGTGGCTGACCTCATCCCGGGATTAAGCCGCAAGCAAAACCTGATACTCTCCTGCCTGGGTAGATTGGCACCGTTTCCCTATCTTGGCCCCTCCCAATGAGAGTCCGGAGGAAGATGAGAATTGAGCATTTCAGTGTAGTCATATACTTATCTCATACTCTCTTGCTTCTCCTGTATGTGTTGTTTCCTCAGAATGAGTGAGTGAATGATTTCTTTTTATATGTTGTCTAAGATGCAAGGCATTTCAGGGGCGCCTGGGTGGCTCAGGTCATGATCTCAGGGTCCTGGGATCTAGGCGCCCCATCGGGCTCTCTGCTCAGAAGGGAGCCTGCTTCCTCCTCTCTGCCTGCCTCTCCCTACTTGTGATCTCTCTGTCAAATAAATAAATAAAATCTAAAAAAAAAAAAAAGATGCAAGGCATTTCAGATAGCATTTAAGTGGTTTTGGCATAACCACATGTTTTTGCGCGCGGTTCTGCCTTAGTTATGGTTTTGCAGTCATTTCTGAACTCACTTAAATTTTGTTTCTACTGCCACCATCCCATGTCCATTTCATTGATATGTAGTTTTTTCTTCTCAACCACATTTTATGTTTGGAAAAAAATCTTGGAAGTTTATTTCAGGAATAAGGAAATTGAGGCCAGGAGAGCTATTACTGAGTTTCCACTGTATGAAAGGCATAATGCTAAGTGCTTTGGGAAAGGAAAGATTAATCAAATCATGTAAACACTTTTGCACTTTCAAGTCTCATTTTATTTATTATTTTTTACCTTTTTTTTTTAAGAGATAAGAGAGAGCATGTGCAGGAGGACGGGGAGGAGCAGAGGGGGAGGAAAAAGGAGGGGAAAAGAATCTCAAGCGGACTCCGCTCTGAAATTGAGCCTGAGATCATGTCGGGTCTCATTTTAGATGTCACCTCTCAGAGAGGGTTTCCCAGAACACAAGATCTGGAGTTGCCTGTCTTCACTATTATTTACTATCTCATACCTTCATTGTCAGCATGTTGTACCTTCATTGTCTGTTAACTTTGCCCTTTTAATGCTGGTTTATAAATTCCAAGTCTTGTCCTGTTCATAGTTGGATCACAGAGTTTAGCACAGTGGCTGGCAAGCAGCAGACCTTTTAGAATATCTACATAAATAACATATTAGCCTCAGGTTTCAAGCTTAACTTAGTGTTAAGTTTTTTGGGCACAGGAACATACTGTATAAGAAATTATGGGTTTTCAGAGTCAAAAGAGATTCCCAGGGGTGCCTGCATAGCTCAGTCAGGCAGCCAACTCTTGATTTCCACTCAGGTTATGATCTCAGGGTCCTGAGATTGAGCCACACCTAGGGCTCCATGCTCAGTGGGGAGGCTGCTTGAGGATTCTCTCTGTGCCCCTGCTCTCTCTCTCTCTCTCTCTCAAATAAATAAATAAATCTTAAAAAAAAAAAAAGTGGGGGGAGAGCGAGCGATTCTTTCTCCTTCCTGGATGCTCTCTTAAAATGTGTGTTTTCTTGCCAGGAAAAAAAGGATATTTAAAAAGTTGGCTAAGGGAATGAGGAGTTATTGTTTAATGAGTTTTGATTAGGAATGGTGAAAATATTCAGGAGATGGATGGTAATGATGGTTACACAGCAGTGTGACTGTTTTTAATGCTACTGAATTGTACCCTTAAAAATGGTTGAAGTGAGGGGCGCCTGGGTGGCTCAGTGGGTTAAAGCCTCTGCCTTTGGCTCAGGTCATGATCTCAGGGTCCTGGGATCGAGCCCTGAATAGGGCTCTCTGCTCAGCAGGGAGCCTGCTTCCCCCTCTCTCTCTGCCTGCCTCTCTCCCTACTTGTGATCTCTTCCTCTGTCAAATAAATAAATAAAATCTTAAAAAAAAATGGTCGAAGTGGTAAATTTTGTTATGTATATCTTACCAGAATTTTTTAAAAACAGCCACGTGATAGAAATAGAAGTAATTGCTATTAAAATTTTTAGTTTATTACTAAGTCGTTTTTATATTTATAAGTTTTATAGATTTTAGAGTTATGTTCCTTATATTTGATTTTTTCCTGTCTTCTCTATTTCTTTTCCTTTTTTGGCTAGGAAAAATATCGGAAACATTTTTTTTCCTCCATTGGTCTTCTAGCCATCTCTATACTCACTCTATTTGCACACTTGATTTTTTAAAAAAGGTTTTATTCATTTATTTGCGTGAGAGAGCACATGAGCAGAGAGGGAGGGCAGCAGGAGAAGGAGAAGCAGACTCTCTGCTGAGCAGGGAGCCCAATACGGGGCTTGATCCCAGGGCCCTGGGATCATGACCTGAACTCAAGGCAGACGCTTAACTTACTGAACCACCCAAGCACCCCTGCTTGGGATTTTTTTTTAAAAAGGAGAACTTTGAAAAAATAAAAATAAAAAATAAATAAAAAGGAGAACTTTGAAACTACTTAGTGTATGAGAGTAACGCTCATAGTAAAGTCTGAGGTATGCCCCAGACTGTGGTATCATTAAGGCCACCCTTGTTTTTTATCAGATCCTATTTTCGATAAGTTCACTTTTGTTATGGTCGAGCTTCCCAATCAGTAACATTCCTAAGGAGTTTGAAAGTTGGAATTTTGTGTATTACACACAGCTTTTCTTTGTTACCATTTTTGGATGCTTTAGTTAAGGCAATTTATTAGGGTTGAGTTCTTTACCAATTAGAATGTTGCTGGAAATTGCCTTAGAATATTTGGGGAAAAAAATTCAGGTTAGAGAAAAACACATGTTGAAAAATTTTATACATACGTACATTTTCCAGGGAATGAGGCCATAGCTTTTTTCCCCCCGCCCCCAGATTTCTGGAGATGCAACTCACCCAGAAAGCGTTAAGAACCACTGTTTAGATCATTAATTTATGCAACTAGTTAGGATACTGAGCACACAATATGTACTCAACAAATGTTAATTGGTATTAATTTTGAGCACCTACTGTGTGCCGAGGCAAGAGTGGCAAAGAAATGGTGTCAAAGAATTAGGCAAGGGCTGGATCGTGCATGATTTTTTTTTGGGGCATGGCCGATATACAGTCATGAAATTAGCTGGGAAGAAGTCCCTTACTCTGAAGAGTGACACAAATTGATTGACATTTAAAAAAAAATTCAGTTCTGGCTACTTTGTGAAGAATAGATTTGGGTAGAGAAGGAAAGAGGTAAGAATAGAAGCAGGGAGAACTGTTGAGAGGCTTCCAAAGTCTGCAAGAGAAGTGATGATTCTTTGGTTAATTAATTTGGTTTCATGGTGTGTTTTGGAGATGGAAATTACTGGATTTACTAATGGATTGCAGTGGAAAGTTGAAGGAAAGGGAGGCATGAAGGATGGATAACCTCTAGGTTTTGATTTGAGAACTGGGGTTCATGGTGGTGCTATTTCTTGAGATGGAGGTAGTTTTGAACGTAATTATTGAACTCAGAAAGGTTTTCACGTGTGTAAATGGAGAGGGATGTCGAGAGTTACCAGAGCTCTGGCAGAGAAGTTTGTTAAGTAGCCTCTTAGCTCTACCTCTGAAGTTCTGGGAAAGATTGGGACTGGAAATATAAATGTGGAGTTATTGACATATAAATGATGGTAAAGGCTATAGGACTAGATGAGATCTCCTTAGGAGGCTTTAGGTAGAGAGTGAAGCCAGCCTCGGGTGGGACCTGAGTGGAGGAAAGTAAGGAAGGAGTTGGTGAGGTAGGAGAAAAACCATTTTTACAGAAGCTGGAAGTGGAGTTTTTTTTTTCTCTCTCTTTTGTTTTTAAGATTTATTTATTTGAGTGAGAGAGAGAGAGAGAGCGCGAGCATGTGAGACTGGGCTGAGGGAGGCGAACAGAGGGAGAAAGTGGGAAAATCTCAAGCGGACTCCCTGATGAGCGTGGAGCCTAATGCAGGGCTTGATCTCACAACCCTAAGATCATGACCTGAGCCCAAGCAAGAGTCAGACAGTTAACTGACTGAGCCACCCAGGCGCCCTGAAAGTGGAGTTTTTCAAGGAGAGTGGTCAGTGTGTAAATGCTGCAAAGAAGTCACAAACAACAGAGAAGTGACCACTGGATCTAGCAACATAGGTCATCGATGACCTTGACCACAACACTCTCCATGTATGCAGGAGCAGAAGCCTGATTGTCTTGGGTTAAGGAGAGAATGTGAGGTGAGGAAGTGGAGACATCAGGATACACAACTCAAGAACTTTTGTAATGAAGGAGGAGTGAGGAGGTAATGGGGTCATGGAAGAGCTTTTTTTCAAAGAAGGGGAATTCTAGAGCAGGCTTGCTTGCTGTTGAGTATGAGCCAATTGAGAAGGTAGAAATTGTGAAGAGAGATTATTCGAGATAATGTCTTTGACAAAGCAAGAGAAAATGACATCCAGACCTCTGCAGAGGAGTTTGTCTTAATTGGGAAAAGTCTAAGCCTATGAGTGAAGATGTAGGTGGGTTTATTAAGATTTATTTTTCCTAATACCCCACTAAAATATTGCTCCCATTTTAGAGATCAGAGGAGTGAAGTTTGATGAAGGAGAATGATTTATTTATATATCATCATGACCCAGCAGTATCAGTGGTTATAGAACTCAGATTTCTAAAGCACCTGGGTGGTTCAGTCAGTTAAGCATCTGCCTTCAGCTCAGGTCATGATTCCAGAGTTTGCTTCTCCCCCTGTCCCTCACCCTGCTTGTGCTCTCTATCTCTCTTTCAAATAAATAAATAAAAACTTTCTAAAAAAAAGAATTGCAAGTGAATGTTCCAGTTTGTTGTGTTCTTTGAGACTAAAATGCTATAAAATAAATATTAATGTATTTTGTGTCTTCTTGGCTCTTCTTGGTGTTTTGTTCTAGGGACAGATCTGGAAGCATCTTTGCTAAGTTTTGAAAAACTTGACCGTGCCTCACCAGACCTTTGGCCAGAACAATGTAAGTTTTTGGTTTCTTGATATCAGAATCAATACAGCAGAACCCAGTGCTACTTTGAGAGAGATTTTTGAAGTTATCGTTTGGTAATGGTTAAATTTTGATTTTACGTCACAGGGAAGAGACTGAATTCTGTTGCCTAATGTTAAGAATTTTCAGGGTACGATGTGACTCAGGAAATGATAGAGAGCCTTAAAAAAAATTGAATCATTATGTAATAAGTTCAGACAGTACAGAGATACATAAAGTAGTAGTTCCTCACCTCCTTCACTCACTTTTGTAAGCTCACAATTAATAGTTTGGTACAAATCCTTTTGGCATTTTTTATGATTATATAGGCAAACAAATAAATATGTATTTTTAAAGCATACAGCAGGGCTTTTTGGTTTGTTTGGTTTTTGTTTTTTTGTTTTTGTTTTTTTCATGTAATGATGGAGTCATATGTACATGGTTAACCTAATGTAGCTTAACTTATTCTACCTAGTGATTTATTAATGGATCTTTCTCTGTTAGTAGGTGTAGATCTACTTCACTTTCCTAGAGTATTTCATTATAATAGATAAACTGTAGTTTATGTATTCCTACCCTATTTGGATATCTTAGATCCACTGTTTGATATTACAAACAACTTAACATGTATCTTTGTGCACAAGGAAGAGGATGACTGTGTGTGAGAGTGCCCCTTTACCCGCATACCAGCCAATATTGGACGTTACCAATTTTTTTTTTAAGGATATATTTATTTATTTTAGAGGGTGGGGGAGGGGCAGAGGGAGAGGAAGAAAGAGAATCTCAGAAAGACTGCATGCTGAGCACAGAGTCTGATGGGGGCTCGGGGGCGAGAGGGGGTGCTCAGTCTCATGACTCTGAGATCATGATCTGAGCCAAAACCAAGAGTCAACTGACTGAGCCACCAGGTGCCCCTGGATGTTACTGATTTTTATTAGTTTTAATTCATATTTCTTTATTAGTGGGGTTGAACAGTATTTTATTTTTAAATATCTGCTTTTTTTTTTTTTTTTTTTTACTTGACGGAGAGAGAGAGCACAAGGAGGCAGAGTGGCAGGCAGAGGGAGAGGGAGAAGCAGGCTCCCCACTGAACAGGGAGCCTGATGCAGGGCTCGATCCCAGGACCTTGGGATCATGACCTGAGCTGAAGGCAGATGCTTAACGGACTGAGCCACTTGGGGCCCCTGAATATCTGCTTTGTACCTTTTGTTTTCTAATGTGATTCTTCCCGTGAGGCATTTAAATAAACAATTACGCAACTGTCAATCCGTGATAGGACAGCATACCTAAAAAAGAAATTTAAACTTTCTGGTAAGAGATAGTGTATCTCCCCATTCTCTCATCCAGCTAACTCCTGGCCTTGCAAGTTCAGTTGAGGCATTTTCTCTAAGAAGCTTTTCCTGCCCCCTCAATCTGATATAGATTTCCTTTTTTTTTTTAATCCTTCCCATTGTGCCTGGTATCTTTCTTGGAGCACTTAACCAGTATTATAGTTACTGATTTACTCTTTCTCCTCTTCCAGATTATAAGCTCCTTGAAGATGAGGCTTTTCTTCTTGTTATTTGGATCCTCTGTCTGGGGTGCTAAAATGTATATTGAATAAATAATGTGTTTTTTCTTTTCAGTACCAGGTGTCGCTGAATTTGCAGCTTCCTTTAAAAGTGTAAGTAATATTTCACTTACCTAATGAAGTTTATCCAGTGTTTTGCTCCTTAATAAAAGTTCAAATATCCCCTGTTTTCTTTATTTTCAAGAAAAATGTCATAGGCTTCCAATCAGTTTGTAACTACAGCCCTGGAAATCTGTGTATATTATCATCATGTTGATAATAATGTCTTCCTCTGTTCAGATGTTCCGTTTTGGCATTTTGACCTTTGCCTATTAGTCTCTTTTCTTAGCTTGAAAGCTTTTAAGGTAAAGCAGTTAAAATCTTTAATGTAACACCAGTATCCTTTTTTGCCCAAACCATGATTTTGAAGCTTTTCTCTTTTGTTTATGGATGCATTATGACCTTAACTTATAGTTTCTCAGTGGCTCATCAAAAAGCAAAGGAAGACATCCATTAGAGCCACAACCTTTGTACTTTCAGGGCAGCAGGCACTGTGCTCGATGCTCTCTGTATATTCTCTTATATCCCCACAACCAGGAGAACGTGATTATAGTATCAGCTAGCGCTTACATAGTGCTTACCATATGCCTGGCACTGTTCTAAGTACTTTATGTATATTATTTAATCGTCACAAAACCACGTGGGGTATAGGTACAGTTATTATCCCAATTTTATAGACAAGGAAATGGGCACAGAGAGAGAGGTTAAGTAGGTTACCCAAGGTTATAGGCTAGAAGTGGCAGAACGAGGCTTTGAATCCACTGATCTGATTACTAGCATCCATACTCTTAACACCATATGCAGAAGCATTTGATTCCAGTATTAAAAGCACTAACTGAAAGAGAACCTTGGAAATTACTTACCCAAGTTCTAGTGAGTGACAGACCAGGATTTGAATGCAAGTTATATCTATTACAGAGCTCGTGCTCTATCTAATAAACCGTGCCATTGGGGATTTGTACTATAACTCTCACTTTTTAAGCGAAGTGTGGTAGTTTTAAACGTTTTTAAAGGTAGTTTTAAATTCTTTAAACTTTATTTTTAAACAGACTGTAGAGGGGCACCTGGGTGGCTCAGTTGGTTAAGTGTCTGCCTTTGGCTCAGGTCATGATTCTGGGGTCCTGGGATTGAGCCCTCCATCGGGTTCCTTGCTCAGCAGCGGGCCTGCTTCTCCCTCTCCTGCTACCCCTGCTTGTGCTTGCTCTCTCTGTATCAAATAAATAAATAAAATCTTAAAAAAAATAAAATAAACCGTAGAATTCTTCATTGCCTGTATAGGGAAGAGCCACTGCAACAATGAAAGTTCAAGAAGCTTCTGTACCTTGCTATGTGCTTAGTATTCTCTACTTATTAATAGAGTTATAGGTGCTGAGTTAAATATTAAGGCCCCCCTAGGGACAGCTGGGTGGCTCAGTCAGTTGAGCATTGGACTCTTGATTTTGTCTCAGGTCATGGTCTTGGGGTCGTGGGATTGAGCTCTGCATCGGACTACTCACTGTACTTGTCCCTCTCACTCTGCTTCTCCCCCCACTCATTCTCTGTCTCTCTCAAATAAATAAATAAAATGTTTAAAAAATAAACAGATAAAATTAAAAATATATATATTAAGGCCCTGTGGCTTTCAGATTCCTTGAGAGTATCTGTTCAGAGGTAGTTTAGACTTTGTAGCCTCCCATTTATTATAGCCTCTGGTCCTGTGGCTTTCAGGTAGGTTCCTTGAGAGTATCTGCTCAGAGGTAGTTTAAACTTTGTAGCCTCCCATTTATTCAAGAGCTAGGGTTGTATGAAAGCTGGCCTGTGCTCATTTAGCATTCAGTAAGGCCTAAGCATGAAGAGTTCAGGATGGCATAGGGTATTTGAGTCAGACACACTTGGATTTGAGTCCTGAATCTGCTGCTTCACTGTCTGTGACCTGAGCAAGTTTCCTAACATTTTTGAGCCTTAGTGGTCTTATCTGAAACTACCTCGTAAGATTCTTAGTGTAAAATGCCATCATGCCTTTAAAATACTTTGTATAGTGCCTAGGACATAATAAACAGTATTTAGTAGCTATTAGTATTAGATCAGCTTTTGTCTAGTAGATTGAGTACAAAGTACCTAACTTAATTTTCTTACATTCTCATTCATATTTACTTTTCAGGTCAGTTAATTATATTTGGTAACAACTAAATATTTTGAGTTGTACATAGAAATAAGAGGTTTAAAAAAAAAACTTTCATTAAAATATGTTGTGTTTTTAAAATCTGATTACGTATCTACCCCTTTTCCCTAGAAGTATGCACATTCGTATTAAGTTTTGTTTCTGGGGGTTTGAGTCATCCCAGGAGCCCAGGTTAAAATCCCCTGGTATGGTCTGTTTTCCTTCTGGTGGGTAAAAATGGCAGATTTGACCAATGGCCTTCTAGGAAAGGTAGTATAGAGTAGTGGTTTCTGAACTCAGACTTCCTGGGTTTGAATCTTGGCTCCAATAGCTGTGTGTCCAGAGGCAAGTGATTTATAATCCTCCTGTACATCAGTTTTTTTCCTTTGTAAAATGAGGATAATAATACCTGCTTCCTAGGGTCGATTTAAAAGTTAAGTCATATAATGCATTGGTCAGATAGTACCAAGCAAATGTTAATTAAGAAAAAAAAACAAAACAAAACGAAAAGAGACTTAAAGCTGAAATAATGTTTCTTACCCATATCCCTGCCTACACAACAGAATCATCAGTGTGCAATTGTGGAGCTTTTAAAAAACATATGTACTGGTTGTAGTTTGGGATGTGTGCTGGGAGGCTGGACCTGTGGACACTGCAGTGGATGTTCACTTAGCTTCACGTTGTCTTGTTCGTGTGTATAGTGACATGGAATTCTGCTGCCTTTCTTACATGTGGAAAAGGAGGGAGGTCCACTGGTATGAGATGTGTTTGGATCTTTTTTAGTTAAGTGTAGTTTTCAACTTTGTTTTTGTTTTTGTTTTTGTTTCAACTTTGTTTTTAAATGAACTGTAGAACTCTTCATTGTCTATAAAGCAAAGAGCCACTGCAACAATGAAAGTTCAAGAACCTTCTGTACTAAACACAATTTGCAATGTTCTGTTACCTTTTTTGTATGTTTAGGATGCTAAAATGTTTTTGAAGTTAAATGGACAGTATTACATTAAAAAAATACATATGTAATGTCCCTTGCTCTGTTCTCTCCAGTGGATCCTCATTCCACCTCCAATATTCTAAATCAGTGCACTGGAGTGTGGCCAGGTCATCTGTATTTTTTTGTTCCATAGATGATTCTCATGGGCAACTAGGATTGAAAATTGTTACCCAAAGTTATTCCAAGATTGGGCTCTCCTTCATATTTTGTAAGTTCGCTTTTCAGAAATGAGAGGATAACTTAAAATTCTAAAGTTTTCTAAAATGTCTACAATAAAATGTTAATTTGAAGTGATGATCATCACAGTCTTCTCACAAATTGAGGATTTCCTCTTTTTAAAAATTTTAATTGAAGTATAGTTGGCATGTAATATATTATATTATTATATATATAATATATAATCAACCATTATATATATTACATTATTATTGACTTAGGCCACATGCTGTACTTTTCATTTCTGTGACTTATTTACTTTATAACTAAAAGTTTGTACCTCTCAATCCCTCTCACCTATTTTGCCCATCCCCCCAACACAACCACCAGTTTGTTCTCTGTATTCATGAGTCTGTTTCTGTTTTTTATTTGTTCATTTGCTTTGTTTTCAGTTTCACATATAGGTGAAATCATATGCTATTTGTCTTTCTTTGTCTGACTTATTTTCATTTAGCATGATACCCTCGAGGTCCATTCATGTTGTCACGAATGGCAAGATTTCATTTTTTTAAAGACTTTTTTTTATCTTAGAGATAGTGAGTGTGGGTGGGGGAGGGGCAGAGGGAGAGAATCTTGAAGCAGACTCCCTGCTGAGCACAGAGCCTAACACTGGGCTCAATCCCAAGATCATGACCTGAGCCAAAACTAAGAGTTGGCTGCTTCACCAAATGAGCCACCCAGGTGCCCCAAAAAGAATTTCATTCTTTTTAATGGCTGAGTAACATTCCTCTGTGTGTGTGTGTGTGTGTGTGTGTAGAGAGAGAGAGACATCTTTCTGTGAATCTTCCCCTCTGCCAGAGAATGTTACTTCCTGATTGTCTCAAACAGTTCAGTTGGAGGCTTTTACCAGAACTGAATTTTAAGTAATTTCTTTCATTGCTTTACTAACCTCTTATCCATGAAATAGTAATAGTAGTCAGACCTTTCTTCTAAGATCATTTCCCTGAGACCAGCTATAAAAATGAACGGAATTATTTTGCAAGGTAACTGTTTGTAGGTCATATCTGAACCTAGAGAAATCTGGGTTTTTGAAACTATAATTTGCCAGTATTTTCAAACAACCTGAAGGCTGTGTGACAAGCTACTTTTCTGTAAGAAGAAAGATTACGGTATCTTTACATTTCGTATGTATCTGAGTGGATATATTCTTATATTCTGACAGCCTATTACTAGTTCTCCACCCAAATGGATGGCTGAAATAGAACGTGATGACATTGACATGTTGAAAGGTAAGCAATGCTGGTGACCTCTGACTTTTAACCTGACGTTTATGTTCCTCTACAAACCACCTTTCCAGTTTTCTCTCACCGTTCCCTTACAAGTATTTGCTGCAGTCAGACCGCCTACTTAACCAAGCTGATTCATGGTTCTTTATATCTTAAATCTTATCTCTATTTTTCCATATATATAAATCCCTTCAATTCAGGACCTACTCATAATGATTTCTTCTGCTGCTAAATTCCTTTAATTTAACTTTATTTTGTATAATGCTATAGTCGACAAAAGCTCTCACATAAATTTTTCCCATTTAATTTTCAAAAAGGTCATGCGAGTTAAGTATGATAATATGCAAGGTTCAGAGGTTAACTTAGCCTAAGATTTATTAGAAAGAGTTAAATTTAAATCGATATTTTAAGTCCAGTCTCTTACCAGTTTAACACAAGTGCCTTATTTAGAAATTACTGCTATATATTGTTGTCAGTACTATTAATTGATAACCCCTTAGTGGGTTAAGACATGTCTTTTAGTTCTTTCTATCCCATCAATTTCTCCCATAAAGAATACTATAAGTAGTGAATATTGTTGTTTGATAAATGACCTGGAACTCAACCACAAAGTAGAAATTTAAATTAAAAAACATTAATTTTCCTTGATTTTACTCTACTTTATTTAATTTTTATCATCTTTCCGGTGATAAGATTCATGATGGTTGTAAAGTAATAGACTGAAATTAAAGTAAAAATCTGGCATTCTTGAGCTATTTAAGCAGCTGAACAGATCACGAAAGTCTACTTATGCCAGATATGGATAATGAGTGTGGCATGATAAGTGGGAGAAAATAACACCTTTATTTGACTTCAGAAGTAATTCATTGTTCTGTATGAAATGCTTAAATGCAGATCCCCTCCTCCAACCATGGAAAAATTAAGTCTCAAGGACATCCCAGGTTCACTGTTGTAATGTTCCAAATGGACATTTATATAACGTCCCATCAGTGTGTATTTTCTAAAGAAACTTTAAATTTTTAATAAGGGATCATAGCATTATATTCCATACAAACTGACCTGTGCCTTAAGTTCCTCTGAAGCATTTTGCAACAGTAGGAAAAATTCGCTGGTCTATGTGTGTGTAAGGGGAATGATTGGATGAGAAGAGATATGGATCCATTTTCTACTTATTAGGTAAGAATTCAGCTGGAAAACTTTTATAACAAGGATTTCCAACCTGAATGGATTGTTAACTAGAGAACAGTAGAAAGATATGGTTTTGAAATAAATGATTCTGTTTCAGAACTGGGGAGCCTCACCACAGCTAATTTGATGGAGAAGGTACGAGGTCTACAGAACTTGGCCTATCAGCTGGGGCTGGATGAGTGTGAGTACCCAGATCACATTTATTCAGGGTTGCATGTTGTATATTTCATGATGAGTGCTAGCTATAATTCAGAAAGTATCTTTATTAGGCATTGTGAAGGTAAGAAGTCACCGTAATCTAGAGTTCCTTTTATGATGTAGCATACTGGAATAATTACTGAGTTTACTCAGTAACAAGTTATTTTTCTCTCTACAATGAGAGTACATTGGAAACCCTTTCAGTTGAAAGCGATAGAATGTCAAATCAAAGTAGCTTTAGCAAAAGAGGGACCTTATTAGTTCACATAAATCAAAATTCCAGGAGTAGGAATACCTGAAGGTATCTAGATGTTTGACTTTTAATGATGTCATTGGGATGTGCTCTTGTTTTTGCTCTTGTTTTGCATCTCAAGGCTCTTGCATTAGTCTTATGCTTTTTTTGTTTGTTTGTTTTTTGTTTTTTTTTCCCAAATACTTTTATTTTATTTTTTCAGTGTTAACAAGATTCATTGTTTATGTACCACACCCAGTGCTCCATGCAATACGTGCCCTCCTAAAACCCACCACCAGGCTTGCCCATCCCCCCACCCCCCTCCCCTTCAAAACCCTCAGTCCGTTGCTCTGAGTTCACAGTCTCTCATGGTTCTTTGAACTAGCACTGGGGAAGGGGGCCAAAAGGAGCTTCAGTTTATGTGTCTTTAAATCTGATAATCCCAAAATAAAGAACGTCTTGTCTGAACATTCCAAGAGAAAGGTCCTGAGGAGGACTCACACTGTACCATCTTGACTCAGATACCTATCTTAGAACCAATACTTTAACCAAATAGCATGGAGTACCCCGCTGGGCCAAGCCTGGGTCCAGGATGCAGACACAGATTAGAGGGATTAGTCTGATTCAAGCCCATGGAATGGGAGGAAGGATTGGTTCCCCAAAGGAAGGGCCATATAGTAAACCAAGAACATAGTCTGCTGTCATGACTAATGTTTTAAAACTTCTCATTTGTTCCTGTCTGCTCACCATTCTTTTAGTGTACAATTATTTCTTTATAGATTGTCTTTCTTCTCATACTGTATTCATTATAAAACTGGGAAAGGAATTGTAGAAATTCTCACTTTGTAATTGAAAGAGGAACTCAACATAAATATAGTAGTTAGAACTTTGTTCTCAATGGGTACTTCCTGACACCTTAATGAATCCACAGTTGTGAGAGGCTACAGTAGCTTATAATTTTCTTCAAACATGCAACTTTTGCACTGATTCGAACAATCCCAAAAACAGTTTTATAAATTGTTTATTTATAGAGCATATAGAGGATTTGTGCACACTCTTTATCTAAATTACTGCCAAATTCAATATTTCACTTTAATATTTCATTTAAAACTTCCAGTTTTCGACTTATAGTCATCACTTTCTTTGACCTCTTTATCTTTTCTATATTTCCATCACTATCATTAACAGTTGGCTTTCTTTTATGAAGAAAATGTTTTTTAATCACGTCATGAATCAAGGAGCAAAAAACAACAGACTATGGTTGCTAGGTGGCCTGCTAGGTTCACTCATTGTTACCTAACTCTCCTCTGTGTTACTGGTCATTTATTTCTCATGATTAAAATTTATGTGTTGGCAAAATTAATATTTACCATGTATGTCATGGACCTCCAGAGTTTAAAATGAAAAGGCAAATCTGTGATTATTAAATTCATGAATGCTAGGTTGGTATAATATAGAAGTTGATTCTGTTAGTAGCTCTGGATAGTAAATGCTATAATAATCATAATAATACATTATCTCTCTGTGTCAATTTTTTTAATGAAATAAATTTTATGCTCATTATATCAAGAAGACGCTTTGTTGCCAAATGTATTTATCAACAGTATTATCTCTAGTTAGTTGTAGGTGGAATTGCTATGTTTCCTCTGATTAGTCTTTCTTTTTTTGCTTTCCTACTGAGAAAGATAAAATTTTCCCCCCATTTTTTATTATGGAGAATTTTAAACAAATACCAAAGTAGAGAGAATAGAATAATGACCTTATGTAGCCATGACCCAGCTTCTATAGTCAACATATGAGTGATTGGTTTCAATTATACAACCTCCCATAATTATTTTAAAGCAAATCTTAGATATTATATTACCTTTCGCCCAATTACTCCATATGTATTTCCAAAAGACAAGATCTGTCTCCTTCTCTCACCTTTTTAAATATAACCACAATTCCATTATTATGCCTAAATTTTTTTTTTAAGATTTTATTTATTTATTTGACAGAGACAGTGACAGTGAGGGAGGAAACACAAGCAGGGGGAGTGAAAGAGGGAGAAGCAGGCTTCCTGCTGAGCAGGGAGCCTGATATGGGGCTCGATCCCAGAACACCAAGGTCATGACCTAAGCCACCTAGGCGCCCCATGCGTAAAATTTTTTAACAAACTTACGTAATATCATCAAATAGCTAATCAGGATTCTGGTTTCCCTGGTTGACTTATAATTGTCTTTATATAGTTGGTTTATTAGAATCAAATCCTAAATAAGGTTTATACACTGTATTTGATTGATATGTCTCTTAAGTCTATCTTCATCAGTCATAGTTCCACCTCCCTTTTATTTTCCCTTGCCATTTATTAAACCTAGTTATTCTGTAGAATATTATACATTCTGGATTTTTTGGTCACATTCCTATGGTAGTACTTAATATGTTCATTTATCCCTTTTTATTTCCTGGTTGTTAGAGCTAGTAGCTTTCACAGATACAGCTTGACTTTATTTTTATTTTGGCGGTTTCCTAAATGGTATTGTGTACATCCATCAGAAGGTACATCATGTCTGCCTATCTCTCTTAGTGATAGTAAAATTAATTAGTTGATGGTGGCATTGTTAGCCTGATTATTCATTGTAAAATTCTGCATCAGCCTTACACAAGAGTTTTAGCAGCTTTTGGTAACTGCCTAGATCCCCTATTTTATTATAGGTGGCCAGGTGGTAATATTCTAATTCTGTCATTTTTTTGTTATTAGCTAGAATTTTTCTATAAAGGACTTTTTCTTATCAACTATTTATTATTACCTTGAAAGCTGTTTCTACAGGATTAATGGGTCTTTCTCTTTATCAGTTTTTAGAATAAAGAGTTCTCCTAAACATCAGTAAAGTTTATTTTAATGGCTTTCCACAGAGTCAGAAACTTGGTGTGGTTTGTTTTAGTTTTTAATCCACACAGTAAAAAACATTATTACTATTCAGTGTTTGTATTTCTAAAACTTAAGACATTGTAGATGGGGATTTGCAGTCACCTAACTCAGCCACCTTAAGCACTGAACCAAAATTCTGCAACAGAAATGCTCATTTCTGCCATATGAGCCCACGAGCACAGCTGAGATCTTTCAAAATTATTTTCTGGTTCAAAATTCAGCCTTATTTCAATTTCTGTAGCAAAGCTTTGCAACTTACTGTCATTTTTCCCTGATTGCAACAAATTAACTGACATATACAAAATAGTTTTAGCTAATAGAATTGGAAAGATTTATATTGATATGTATTGGACTTCTTGGGTACAGTCTCTCTTTGTTTTATTGTATATAGTGTATTTGCATAAAAACAAGATCTTTTTTTTGTCCTTACAGATTATTCATCTACTCTAGGGGTTGACATTTACTTGACACCCTAATCTGGTGTTTCGATGTCTCAATCCTCTTTCCTGCATTAATTGAGAGGATGACATGGATGAAAAATAAGCAATAGGAACTGATGAATCCCCAAGGACCAGTGATCCTGTTTTCATGCAAATATCTGCACTGATAAAGATGATGGAAAGAAAAAAAATGCAAAAAATATTTGTCCTCAAAACATGATTGTTTGTCACTTCCCTAGAGCATTGTTATATGTTAGTATAGAAATAATGTGTATCTTCTAGTGCTGTTAGTAACTAGATTGTGTCTTTTGGAAGGTGAACCAAGCCCTTTGATTTGGTACGTGATTATGTCTCAGATAACCCTTCTGGGATTTTGGAGTGCAGTAATTTTTTTGTATAGGCATTTATAACTTGTCATGATTGGGGCCCCTTGGCTTGTTTTGAGCAGTTAATTAATATGAAATTACCATGAAATGCATAGAAATATGGAAAACTGTAAACTGCCTTACCATATAAAGAATTTTATTTTCATAACTTCTTTCTGAGTGCAGTGTCCTTTCTGTTTTGCTGGAACTGTTGCAGTCTCTAACCAGTCTCCCTGCCTTTCAACCACCCCATTCCAGGCCATCTTGTTTACCCTTTTCAGAGTAATTTTTCTAAAGTATCATTTGCTTCCTTTATTCTTTACTCGTAAGTCACTATTAGTACTTTATTGACCATGCGATCAAATTCATATTCTAGCATGGCATTCAAAATCCTCTTCACTCTGGCTCTAGCTTAATGACTAGATTTCTTTCTTCCTTCTCCCCTACCAAAACACCATGTACTATTCCCATTTGAAATACTCTTCTTCCTATAACACTTTCCCATCTTCTTAATTCTATCCATGCTATTCCTTTTTCTCAGAAAGCTCTCCCTGACCTATTTCTAACATTAGAACTTCTATTCATCCTTCACTGTTTAGTCCCAGATTTACCTCTTTCATCAGCCTTTCCTTTTCATTCCTTATCTGGAAAGTGAACTCTCCTGGCCTCCCAAATTGCTCCTGGAGCAGTTCATTTGTTTCATTTGTATGGCACTTTTACCATTCTGGGAGATTTTGGTACATGTCTTACCCCTTGATTGATTGTAACTCTTTCAAGTGAAAAATCATACTTTGTTCTGTCTTTCTAATCCATAGAGTACTTGGCACGTAGTAAATGCACAAGTGTGTATTTGCTGATTGATCAACTGCTGAAGACTTAGGGTGAAATGACAGAATTTTTCTAATAAACTCCATTGACTTAAAACTAAAAAGGTGAAAATTTCTGGAAATTGTTCTTTTTCTGGATAGTTGGTGTTTTAGGGATGAGAAGTAACATTTGAAGGTCTTGTAGTGTCTGGAATTTTTCCTCTAGTGGCTGGATGATCAACTGCACATAGTAAAAATAGGGCGAAGCTTGATGATGATGATTTGATTTTATCTTCTACTTGAATCTTATTCCATCACTGTTATGACCTGGACATGATCCTGATTTAGTCTTTTCAATAGTCCATTGGTTGCTTTATTCCTAAGACCAATGAAACTAGGGGTGCCTGGCTGGCTCAGTTGATAGAACATGTGACTCTTGATCTTGGGGTTGTAAATTTGAGCCCCATGTTGGGTGTAGAGATCACTTAAAAATAAAATCTTTAAAAAAAGACCAATGGAACTATCATTGTGAATCTTATTGAACACTGATTCTCAACACTTTTTACAGAGGCAGACACTTAAACACTGAGCCACCCAGGCACCCTGAATTTACCTATTCTTGACATTTCATAATAATGGAATCATACAGCATGTGGTCTTTGTGACTGGTTTCTTTTATTTAACATAATGTTTTCAATGTTTATGTTGTAGTATGTACTTAATTTCTTTTTATGGCCAAATAATATTCCATTGTATAGATATATTCACCAGTTATCCACATTATATTTATCCCCCAGTTAGTGGACATTTGGATTTTTGTATTTGGCTAGTATGAATAATGCTGCTATAAACATTTATTTACAAGTTTTCGTGTGGATTTACCTTTCTGTTCTCTTGGGCTTTTAACGAGAAGTGGAATTCCTGGGTCATATGATAACTGTACATCTGACTTTTTTGAGGAACTGTTTGTCTTCCATACTGGCTGCACCATTTTACACTCCCATCAACAGTGTATAAGGATTCCATTTTCTCCATATTCTTGCCAGTACTTGTTTTTGTTTTCAAAAGTTATCATTCATCCTAGTGGATGTGAAGTGGTATCTCATTGTTTACATTTACATTTGACTAATAACTAATGATATTGAGCATGTTTTCATGTACTTATTGGCCAGTTGTATATCTTCTTTGCAGAACCGTTTGTTTAGATCCGTTACCCATTTTTAAATTGGATTTTTTGTGTATTTATTATTGAGTTGTAAAAGTTCTTTATATAGTCTAGAAACAGTTCATTTATCATATATATGCTTTGCAAAATTTTCTCCCATTTTGTGGGTTGTCTTTTTACTTTCTTGATGATGTCCTTTGAAGCACAAAATTTTAAAATTTTGTCTAAGTCCAATGTATCTGTTTTTGTGGTTGCTTGTATTTTGGTTTCATACCTAGGAAACCATTGCCTAATCCAATGTCCTGAAGATTTATGCCTGTGTTTTCTTCTAAGAGTTTTATAGTTTTAACTCTTACACTTATGTCCTTGATCCATTTTAAGTTAATTTTTGTATATGGTGTAAGGTAAGGATCCAAATTCATTGTTTTGCATGTGGATAGCCAGTTGTTTTAAACATTATTTATTGAAAAGTCTATTCTTTTCCTATTGATTGTCTTGGCATTTTTGTTAAAAATCAATTGACCATAAATGCAAGCGTTTATTTCTGGACTCTCAAATCTGTTTCATTGATCTATATGTCTGTCCTTAATGGCACTACCCCACCGTTTTGATTACTGTAGATTACTGTAGTTCTGTAGTAAGTTTTGAAGTTGGGATTGTGAGTTTTCCAACTTTGTTCTTTTTCAAGATTGTTTTGGCTACTCTGGGTCTCTTGAATTTCCAAAGGAATTTTAACCTGTCAGTTGTTGCAAAGAAGTCAGCTGGGATTTTGATAGAGATTGCATTGAATTTGTAGATCAGTTTGGGGAGTATCCCCATCTTAATAATAATACTTACTTAATAATACTAAATAATAATACTAAATAATACTTAATAATACTAAAATGATTCACGAATGTAGTATGTCTTCTATTTACTTAGGCCTTTAATTTCTTTCAGGAATGTTTTGTAGTTTTCAAAGTATAAGTTTTGCATTTTGTTTGTTAAATCAGTTCTTAAGTATTTTATTTTCTGATGTTATAAATGGCATTGTCTTCTTAATATCACTTTCAGTTTGTTCATTGGTGCTTTTCTTTTTCCAAGTTTTTATTTAAATTCCACTTAGTTAATATACAGTGTAATATTAGTTTTAGGTGTAGATTTAGTGGTTCATCACTTATGTACAGTACCTGGTGCTCATCACAACTGCCCTCCTTAATCCCCATCGCCTGTTTAGCCCACCTCCCCTCCAGTAACCATCAGTTGGTCCTCTATAGTTAAGAGTCTGTTTCTTGATTTGCCTCTCTTTTTTCTGCCCTATATTCATTTGTTTCTTAGGCTCATTAGTACTTTAAAGAAATGCAGTTAACCTTTGAATAATGGGACTTGAGGTGCCAAACCTCTGCACGGTTAAATATCTGTGTATAACTTTTGACTCCCCCAAAGATTAACTAGCCTACTTAATAGCTTACTGTTGACAAGAAGCCTTACTTATGGGGGCGCCTGGGTGGCTCAGTGTGTTAAAGCCTCTGCCTTCAGCTCAGGTCATGATCTCAGGGTCCTGGGATCGAGCCCCACACTGGGCTCTGCTCAGCGGGGAGCCTGCTTCCCCCTCTCTCTCTGCCTGCCTCTCTGCCTACTTGTAATCTCTCTCTCTGTCAAATAAATAAATAAAATTAAAAAAAAAAAAGCCTTACTTATGAACAGTTGATTAACTCACATTTTATGCTATATGTAGTATATACTGTATTCTACAATAAAGTAAACAGAGAAAAGAAAATGTCAAGAAAATCAGAAGGAAGGGGGGCGCCTGGGTAGCTCAGTGGGTTAAAGCCTCTGCCTTCGGCTTAGGTCATGATCTCAGCAAGGTCCTGGGATCGAGCCCCGCATCGGGCTCTCTGCTCGGCGGGGAGCCTGCTTCCCCCTCTCTCTCTGCCTGCCTCTCTGCCTACTTGTGATCTCTTTCTCTCTGTCAAATAAATAAATAAAATCTTAAAAAAAAAAAAGAAAATCAGAAGGAAGGGAAAATACTTATAGTTCTGTATTTATCAAAAACAAATCTGCATGTAAGTGGACCTGCATGGTTTAAACCATGTTGTTCAAGGGTCAGCTGTATAATTAACTTTTGTATGTTAATCTTCTATCCTGCAACCTCACTGAACCCATTTATTAGTTCTAACAGAGTTTTAGTAGATTACTTAAGATTTTCTATATACAGCGGTGCCTGAATGGCTCAGTCAGTTAAGCATCCGATTCTTGATACCAGCTTAGGTCTTGATCTCAGGGTCGTGGGTTCAAACCCATGTTGGGCTCCATGCTGGGCATGGAGCTTACTTAAAACAAAAACAAAAACAAAAAAGATTTTCTATTTACAGAATCATGTCGTCTGCAAATAGAGATAGTTTTACTTCTTTATTTCCAGTCTGGATGCCTTTTATTTCATTGTCTTGCTTAATTGCCCTGACTAGAAATTACAGTACAGGGTTGAATAGAAATGGCAAAAGTGGACAGCCTTGTCTTACTTCCTGACTTTAGGGGAAAAGCATTAAGTATGATGTTAGTTGTGGGTTTTTTGTAGATGTCCTTTGTGAGGCTGAGGGAATTACCTTTTCTTTTTTGTTGAGTGTTTTTATCATGAAGAAGTGTTGAATTTGATGCATTTGTCCTTGATTATGCTTTACCTTATACTACAAAATAAATTAAAATCTCAGTTTATACTCATTTACTTGATCTGGGTTGAAATTTACTTAGTGGTATAAAGAAAAGATAGGCTGAACAATTACTAATGTAAATAATTTCACAATGAGCATATTACCCTCTACGAATAGCTTTATGAAATTGAGCTTGTTTTGATATAGGTTTTTGTTTTTTGTTTTTTTTTTTTTACTAATTTGTAGTCTAATCCTGTATGTTCTTTAGAAGTTTCACTGGGACTGTTATTTGGCTAAACTTAATCACTTACATGGTTTTAAAAGCAACATCGTATTGTAAAAAGATGGAGATGACCCCATTCCTGGTACTTCATCCCATAAGTCTACATTGATGAAGTTGTCTATACCAGAAACTATTTGGTACAACTTTCTTAGGAGGTGGTACAAACTTCCAAGTTAGCCTGTGGTATAGTAGATTTCTCTACCCTCTAGGCATATAATTTTTTGAAAAAAAAAAAAAAAATGACCACTTATATCTAGAAATTATTTCCCACCTAGATAAAATTTTAAAGAACAGATAACTCTGGTCTTTAGATTTTTTATTTTAATTTATGAAGGAAGAGAAGGAGAGAAAATCTGGGACTCTTACAGCCTGAATATTCTTCTTTGTGGCCTGACAGCAGAGATATTTGTCTGGCTTACTTTAGAAGGCCTGTTGAGTCTCTCTCTATGATAGGAGTTAAATTACTGCCTTTGATGATTGAGGAGGAAAATCGTCTATCCTGTAACCTCTAGATGGCAACATGAGTCTTACTGTACTACCAGCTTTTCCTCTGCCCTATCTCTTGAATTGGGTTTCTGATTTAGGTAAGACATTCTTGCGACTTTACCAGACTATTTGCCTAACTTTGTTAATACCTTGCTTGATTTTTTAGATTTTTATTTTTCCCTTTTTATCTCCCCAGTTTTTAAATCTCTTTTCAAAGCAATATATATTTCTGATGCTCAGAGTCCTTTAATTTCTCTATTATAGGAAGTAACATTTTGCTTTTGATTAAAGACATTGGTAGAAAAGATTCTAAAAATGTGGTAGTATAATCCAATAGCTTCTGTATCTGGATATAAGCCCCTTCAGAATGGGCTCAGTTCTCATTTTGGCTTACCTTGTTCTATCCTTTGACACTGCAGGTTACTGTGTGAGATCAGACACTGCTTTATTAAGTTAAGGCAGGAATGTTGGCTAAAACTGATGAAAGAAACTTGAACTCATTAGTTGTTCTTCAAGAAGAATCTAATTGTTTTAAAATAAAACTTGAAAATATTTAGCCATTTTGAGTGATGAGAAAATAGGAAAAGAATGGAGTATTCAGTTCAGCAACTGTTTGAGTGCTGACCTGCAAGGCTCTACAGGGGATATGAAGATGAATAAGACATAATTACTGCCCTTGTGCAGATTAAAATCTACTAGGAAAGGGAGATAAGACAATTAAGTAAATGATTCTTAATAGAAGGCAGAAGAGATAAGCTCCACAAGAGTACAAAGACCTATGGGGTAGGGAAGAAGAGGGTAATTACATTAGATTGCTATAGGAATGGCAGGTATGTGTCTTTTGGTTTATCAACATGGATTGATTAGTTAGAATCGTCTAGGGCCATTGAATTGAGATTTTTGAGAAGGAGCCTGGATTCAGAGAAGTCAGTTAGGGTTATCTGCTATGGACAAGAGGAACGGGTGTGGTGGTATTTGCTATTTCTGGATCATTGGAAATAGACCTTAAAGATCCCATAGGAGCTTGGTAGGTAGGAATGGAAAGGGACCATATTCCAGGTGGAGTGAATATTCAGAGCAAAACAGAGTTTGAAGGAATAGCTGTGCTCAAGGAATGGTGGGAGTGATCTAATCTGGTTCTTAAGGAGCCCAGGTTACATCAAGGTTCATAAGAACTACGACAAGGAAGGAGACGGGGACTGAATTGAGGAGAGCCTTGAATTCTAGGGGGTGAGGAGTTAGACTTAAAGGTAATGGAAGCATGTGAAATCTTTTTTAAAAGGCATTTTAGGGGCACCTGGGTGGCTCAGTCGGTTAAGTGTCTGCCTTTGGCTTGGGTCATGATCTCGGGGTCCTGGGATCGAGTCCCATGTCGGGGCTCCCTGCTCAGCGGGGAGTCTGCTTCTCCCTCTCTCTCTGCTCCTCCACCTTACTCATGTCTCTCTGTCTCTGTCTCTCTCTCTTGCTCAAATAAATAAATAAAATCTTTTAAAAAATAAAGGGTATTTTAATGGCTATAACGTTAACTATGTGTTCATTATAGATGGTTTATAGAAACACTTACTATAAGAGTCTTTTTTTTTTTAAAGATTTATTTATTTATTTATTTGACACAGAGAGAGAGATCACAGGCAGGCAGAGAGGCAGGCAGAGAGAGAGGGGAAAGCAGGCTCCCTGCTGAGCAGAGAGCCCGATGCGGGGCTCGATCCCAGGACCCTGAGATCATGACCTGAGCCGAAGGCAGAGGCTTTAACCTGCTGAGCCACCCAGGCGCCCCTATAAGAGTCTTTACCATAAATATGTTACTGTAAAGATAAAGAAGAAAGTAAAAACTATATAGACTTACCACTAAGAAATAACATTGAATGTGTTTTTTGCCCCACTCTTTTCCCTTTGTGTATGGGTGTCGTATTTATGTTTCTGCTTGTGTCCACACATATGCACAAACATGCTTGTTAACATAACCGAGACTATAGTATATGTATACTATAGCCTCTGCATTTTTTTTCATTTATTCTATCTTAAGCACTTTTCTGTGTCACTAAAAATTGTACCATTGAAGATTTCTGAGTAGGGAAGTCACACCGTTAGCAGACATTGGTGCATAGGATAGAATGGAATGGTAGAGCCAGGAGGCGGGAAGCTGTTATGGGAGTCCAGCAAGAAGAGGTGAAGGCTTGAATGAATAGTGCCAGTGAGAATGGAAAAAAGTGCACTGATAGTAGATGTTTCAACTGTATCACTTCCAGAACTAGGTAACTGGATGGATCTTAGTGGGTAAGCTGAAATTAGAGTCTACCATGATGTTTTGAGCCTGACTAATGACGGACTTGAGAAGAAGGAGAGAGATCCAGTTACAGAAAAACATCACCAAACTCTTCTATATATTTCTTAGGAGGCAGGCACCTTAATTTTTTTTAGAAATAAGCAAAAGCCATTTTTATAAGTGGATGTTATTAATAGACTGACAGCAATACTCTTGTCTAGTTTGGGGAACAGGTAACAGGTTTTGGATAGATATTTTTCTCTTAGGGAAATAAACACGTGAAACAAGATATCCATAACTTCAGAAACGGATTTGTGTAGTCCCTTTGCAGTACTCTTTGGCAAATCATCAGGCCTCTCACGTGAATAAATTACTTTTGTATAGTTTTCTTCTATAGTAGTGGTATTTTATTCACTTAGCTTACCTGTAGCTATTCAGAAAATTGGTGTGGCCTTTATATATAGTTGATATCCAAATCTGTTAACTGGAAAACAATTTCAGAAGTATAAATTTGAGATGACGTGGTAACTACATTTACATGGTGAGCATTGTATAATGTATAGAATTATCAAATCACTGTGTTGTACGTACATCTGCAACTAATGTAACATTGTATGTCAACCATACTTCAAAAATAAATGTTTAAAATAACAGTAATTGGCCCCAAATATTTGATGTTGATACATGATCTGTATCATGTATCAAAAATGATCTTTGATACATGTATCATGTATCAAAAATGATCTTTGATACATGTATCATGTATCAAAATGATCCGTTAATCAACAGCTGTATTTGGATTATATCAGCAACAGAATCAGTTCCTCCCAGAAGTGAAGACAGCATTTTACGAGTAGCTGGAGATTTGTGAGATCTCTGACAGAGAGGAAATCCACTGCCAAATTGTCTTCTAGAAAGGCAGTTCCTACCCCTGCATTCTTGTGAACACCAAGTATTACAATTTTAAAGTCATTGCTAACTTGGTAGGTAAAATATTAATATCTTTAGTGTTTGTTCTTTGTGAAGATGAACTTTTTTCTTAATGTTTCTTGATTGTATCTGTTGACAGGGAAATTCAGGAAGGTATAAATTTAAATTATTTTAACCTGAAAAATAAATCCAGGGAACTTGATGCAAAAGCACCTTAAAGACAGTGTTGTAATCTGTACTTCTCAAATACCAAATGAAATTTAGCTTTTGTTTTCTTTGTTTCAGACACTGCCATACCGTTTTACCATAGTCCTTAGCATGGCATCCTATTTAGGTAGTAATACAGTATAAAATCTAGAAATCCCACTTTGAAGGGATCAAGGTTATTCCTCATAATTAGAAATTGTCAGTTTAGCCTTAAGTATTTTTTTTTTAAAAAGTATTATGATAATGGGAAATAAAACATGCCATTATTTCTCATTTTTCCCTTGGTTAACAAATTAGGATACACAAAGCTTCAAATTACCTTTAAGGCTTATAAGCACTCATATATTTTATCCATTAGTCAAGTTGTTTCATAAACCCAATGTTGCCTTTGAAATGGCTTTACACACAAAGAGGATTTTACCATAAAATGCTTGTGGTATTCTATTCTCTTCTGATTTGGAGTGGGGGTTGGGGCAGGCAAGGATAGAGGAAAGCAAGCAGGGCATACATTAATTTGGATGGGGTTGGTTTCAAAGTAGCACTGTGTTTAATTGTACAGCATGAATGGTAGGGAAATGTACACAGTGAAACAATTTAAAGTTCAACATTGGGGGAATAACCAAGTGAATTACAATAGACAATGTGGCCATTAAAAATGTTAAAGCATTAAAGAGAATTTAATTACAGAAAACTGCTCATTATATGTAAGGATAATTGCAAGTGAAAAAATCATAATGCAGGACACAAAATCAAGTTGTTTTTCCTTTTTCTTTTTGGTTTTGTTTTGAGAGCATGGGCATAGACAAATGATGGAAAGGAAATATACTAATGTTTTTTGTTTGTTTTTCTGCCCTATAAGCACCAGAAATGCACAAATATGTTTTATTGCCTATCTCAAGTGATCTTTTCGTTGTCATTTAAAATTTTCTGAATTTTCCTTATTGCCCACAATGAGCACATTCTATTCTGTTAAGTAGAAAAAGTAAAGAAATAGAGAAAAGTTGTAAACCATTCTAGAAACAAAATTATAGTTACTTGAAAGATCTATCTCCTAATTTTCTGTGCAGTTAAAATTTTAAACTCTTTTATGGACTGTTTCTAAATAAAAATGACTAGATCCATTCACAACAATTGATCACTTTAAGCAAGTGATGAATAGCAAGGGGAAAGTTGTGATACTTCATTTCCCATCCTTAGCATGTTCTTCCAGAAGTAGAAATTTGGGAATAAAAGTGGTAACCTGTTGGGTCAAGGGCAAGAGATGGCTTAGTTGGTAAAAGAGGTGTCTTTTCCTAAGCAGACATTGGCCAAGATTTTGTCCAGCTTAATGGTTTCAGCTTTTCTCTCCTGTAGCTGGAGAACAATACTCTTAGTATTAACTGCTCAGTAGGAGCAAAGAACTGTTTGAATGCATATCAGTCTTAAATGAAATTGCTGCTCTTTGGTTGAGAAGTAAAATGAGACCTCAGATTCAGGATGTGAAAATATTCCACTGTAACATCATTTTTTGTTCTTTAATAAACTTTTGAAATGAAAGTAAAATATACACAAAGAAAAGAACACAAATTACAGCTTAATGAATTTTCAGAAAATTAGTTCTTCCCTGTGACCACGAGCCAGACCAGATGAAGATATAGACCTTTCCAATATATAAAGCCACGTTCATGCTTCTCCCAATGACTATCTGCCCCTTCCCCAAAGGCAAGCACTATTGTGACATGATATCATGAAAGAATTTTGTTTGTTTTTGAACTTTATGTAAATGGACTCACAAGTTACATACTCTTTTGTGTCTGGCCTCTTTTGTTCGGCATTTTGATTACGATACCCATCCATTGTGTTTAGTAGTCATTTGTTTATTTTCATCACTGTGTAGTATACCATTGCAAGAACAGAACACAATTTTTCATTCTGCCAATCATGAACATTTGAATTGTTTCCAGCTTTTGGTAATTATAAATAAATACTCTGAGCATTTGTAGTATCTGTCTTTTTTTGGCATATGCATTTTTTGTATATATAACTAGGAGTAGAATTGCTGGGTTATGGGTATATATATGTTTAGTTTTAATGGATACTACTTCCAAACAGTTTTCCAAAGTGATTATGCCAATTTACAAACCCTTTGGCAATTTCAGTTGCTCCAGGTCTTTACTAACACATGTATTCTCAGTCTTTTAAATTCTAACCACTGTAAAATTAATTAATTAACTAATTAATTAATTCTAACCATTTTAATAGTTAGAATGGTATCTCAATGTAGTTTTAATTTCCATTTTACTAATGACTAGTGAGGTTGAGCCCCTTTTCATATGTTCATTGGCCATTTGGATAACGTCTTTTGTGAGGTGTTTATCATATCTCTTGCCCATCTTTAAAAATTGGATTGTCAATTTTTTTTTATTAACATATAATGTATTATTTGCGTCAGGGGTACAGGTCTGTGAATCATCAGTCTTACACAATTCACATTGTTAACGTAATCCAGATATGCATTCTTTGTCAGTTATATAAATTGCAAATATCCCTCTCTATGGCATGCCTTTTGATTTTCTTAATGGTATATGTTAATGAACCAAAGTTTGTTTTTTTTCCTCCCAACGTTATATTTTGTCAAGTTTCAATTCTCTTTAAAATGTTTCAAGAATAGGGGCTCAGTCGGTTAAGCATCTGCCTTCGGCTCAGGTCATGGTACCAGGGTCCTGGAACCGAGCCCTGCGTGGGCACCCTGCTCAGTGGGGAGCTCTGCTTCTCCCTCTCCCTCTGCCTGCCATTCTGCCTACTTGTGCTTTCTTACTCATGCTGTCTCTCTCTCTCACACACAAATAAATAAAATGTTTTTAAAAAAATGTTTCAGGAATAGTACAATACTTTATAGTCTTCACTTATTCACCAGTTGTTAACATTTGTCACTTTTGCTTTATCTTTCCACATATAATTTTAAGTTTATTGTTTTATTCTTGAACTATTTGAGAGCCAGCTACAGAAACCATGACACTTCATAAATACTTTAGCATTATTTTTAAAGAATGAGGACATTCTCCTACATACCTACAATATAATTTTTTTTTTGCCCTACCTACAATATAATTTTAACGCACTGAAGAAATTTAACATGATACAGTACAGCTGTCTGGCATACAATCCATATTCTGATTTCTCCAATTTAAACAGAAGTTTTGAATTTTAGTGTAGTTCATTTTAGCAGTATTTTTCCTTTTTGTTAATGCCACCCCTGTCATTTTAGTTTGGGTTATGATAATGTGAAAGCTGTAGTATCTTAGAAATAAATATTAAATTACTCGATATGTGACTTGGGCTGGCTGAATTCTTTCCTTCCCCCACTTCTCCCTCGTGGGGATATCAGAATATCATTATTGGTTACATAATAGAAAAAATTCACACGGTCAAAGTGAGAGTGTGTTTTCTGCAACTCGCTGGTTTCCTGATTTAATGTGTAAGTTTTCTGACAACCTTATTGAGTGATGCATTTTTAAAAGTGTTATCATTTGTCATGTGAAAATCCTTGGAAAACCACTTTCCTTGAAAAACCAAAGCGTCTTTAACTGTTTGTTGACTAACTTGGGCACCATATGACAAAAAAACTTGTATAATGAACTAATAGCCAAGTCGATGCATATAATTATTTTGGAATTGGAAAGGAAAGACTAAGGAAGATTTTAGTCTCACATTAGTAATTAAAACTTGCATCACTTAATTATAAAAACAGAAGACATCTTTCTGAATGTGTATGGAAACCATTATGGCTAGTAGTGCAAGAAATACAGAATACATTTGTAATATAAAATGGAAACAGCATATCTAAGCAATAGAGAATTATAAGAATAGAGAAAAATTGATTGGGTGGGATGTGGAAACCATAGGGAATTATACTTGAGTCATTGATTTCAGTTGGATTATTAATGTCTTATCTAAGTGCTTAGAGACCTTACAGTTTGACCCTGAGTGGGAAATCTACCCTGTGCAGTGGATTATTTTTTAGAAACAATTGAGCCTACTAGATAGGTTTCTTTTGAGAAATAGTTTTAAACATTAAAAAAAAGAAAAAAGTAACTTCGTGGGGATTGGAACTACATCTTGTGAAAATGAATCCGTGTCAAATTCTCCAGTCAACTAGAAAGAAAAGCCAGTGTGAAAAAGGAAATGCGTTGCTGTGAAGATGCCTGAGGAAAAAGAGCTTATTTGGGCATCTTTGTCGAAAAGATTTAGAAAATCACTGAAGCACTGTACACAATCTTCAGTGGCTTACTGTCCAGCATAGGTTTTCTTTTTTAGTTCATAGACCTTTTGTAGAAATGAATACAATGTAGCTTATGTAAAACATGTGAGCAATGACTTTTAAATCCCTTGTTTCATGGTTCCAAGCATGTCCCCTGAGAGAGTAGTATGATCATTGGCACCACTGTGGACATTTTGTGAGGTTTGGAGGTTTTTGTGTGTGTGTGTTTTTAAAGATTGAATTCATTTATTTGAGAGCGAGAGTGTGCATCAGTTGGAAGGAGAGGAAGAAGCAGACTCCCCGCTGAGCAGGGAGCCCAATGCAGGGCTCGATCCCAGAACTCTGGGATCACGACCTGAGCTGATGGCAGATGCTTAACCAACTGAGCCACCCAGGTGCCCTCTGAGGTTTGCTTTAAAAAATAAATTCTTAAGAGGTCAGATCCAAGGAATTATATCTGTCTTTGATAGGTTGAAAAGCTTAAGCTTGTCTGGTTTACAGAAAGCTTTAGAAGGGAATACTATCTTACTGTAGTGAACAGCTCATAGGAATTGCTTTTGCAATTGCAGAATATAGCTTAAGAAGTACCTCTATTTGGGGTGCCTGGTGGCTCAGTTAAGTGTCTGACTCATGGTTTTTGGCTCAGGTCATGATTTCAGGGTCCTCGGATCGAGCCCCACGTCAGGCTCAGCGCTCAGCACGGAGTCTGCTTGTTGCTCTGTCTTTGCTCCTCCCCCGTATCTCTCTCTCTCTCTCTCATAAATAAATAAAAGTCTTAAGAAAAATAATAAAGTGCCTCTATTTGAAGAAACTAAGGCTAGTAGAAAGAAGTGATGGCCTGAGTATGATATGAAAGAAAGAACATTAACTTGGAGGTAAGTGGGTAGGAGCCAGATGATAAATGTTAACAGGCGAGGGCAATATAGTGATTAAGAGCTTGGATTCTAGAGTCCTACAGCTTTATTATGCACATCAGTCTACCACTTAGGCAAGTTACTTTACTTTCTAAGCCCTAATTTCTTTGTCTGGGGAGTGGAGATAATAACCTTAGAACAGTGGTTCTCAAATGTTTTGGTGTTAGGATTTCTTTACACTCTTAAAGATTCATGGTGACTCGAAAGAGCTCTTGTTTGTGTGGGTTATATCTCAGTTGTTGGGCGTCTGCCTTCGGCTCAGGTTATGATCCCAGGGGTCTGGGATCCAGCCCTGCATCAGGCTCCCTGCTTAGTGGGGAGCCTGCTTCTCCCTCTCCCGCTCCCACTGCTTGTGTTCCTTCTCGCTGTCTCTCTGTCAAATAAATAAATAAATAAAATCTTTAAAAAAATTTATTAATGAATTTTAAAATAGGAATATATCCATTACATATTAACAGAAATAACATTTTTATTAAGAATAACTATTCTAAACTAAAAAATATTGACAAGAGTGGCGTTTTTGACATTTTTTCAAATTTCTTTACTGTCTGGCTTGATAAGAGACAGCCTGAAAAAGATTTTCATATCTGCTTCTGCTTTCAAAGTGTTATATCTTATTTTAGGTAAGCTCTAGAAAACTGCATGGTCACTTACGAGAGAATGAGTGGAAAAGGTATCTTAGTATTCTGCATATAATTTTGGTTTCACAGACCCCCTGAAAGATGCTTAGTGATCCTTAGGGGTTTCTTGACCTTACTTTGAGAGCTTTTACCTGAGAGTGTTATTTTTATGATTTGATAATATCATTTATAAAACTTTAGCGTAGTGTTGGCACTTAAGTGCTTAAAAACTATCAACTGTTGTTATCATTGTGGGAACATATGAGAAATTTTAAGCATAGTTGGCACAGGATCATATTTACATTCTTAAAAAATATCACTTTACTAACATAGTAGAAGATGGATTAATAATAAAAGGAGTAAGGTAGAGACAGGGAGAGACAAGTTAGGTTTCTTCAGTAAGCCAAACTAAAATGGTAAGCCGTTGAACTAAGATAGTAGAAGTGAAAATGGAAAATGAATGATGGGTTCTAGAAATCTGGGTAGTAGAATGAAAAGTCTTAGTAACTAGCGGGTTGTATTAGGGTCAGGGAGTTCTGGGAAGTAAGAATGAGGACTCAAGAATGACTCTTAGGGGCGCCTGGCTGACTTAGTTGAAAGGGCATGTAACCCTTGATCTCGGAGTTATGAGTTCAAGCCCCATTTTGGGTGCAGAGATTACTAAAAAAAATAAATAAACTTAAAAAAAAATTTTCCCCATTTAGCAATCTGGTAACTGGGAACATTTTTAAAAAAAGGAAGAATGACTCTTAGTGTATACCTTAAATTTGCATAGAGTTATATGTCAAATATATTTCAGTTTTTTAAAAAAATGACACTTAGGTTCCTGGCTTGGGTAAATATGGGAAGAAGACCGCCTTTGAGAAGAAAGATTGGAGAAGGGGGTGCCTGGGTGGCTCAGGCAGTTGGGAGTCTGCCTTTGGCTCAGGTTATGATCCCGGGGGCTTGGGATTGAGCCCTGCATTGGGTTTCCTGCTCAGTCGAGAGTGTTCTTCTCCCTTTCTCTCTCCCTTTGCCTCTCCCCCTACTCGTGATCATGCGTGCTCTCTCTCAAATAAATGAATAAAATCTTAAAAAAAAAAAAAGAAGAAGAAGATTGGAGAATTCAGTTGTAAGTCCACGTGTAGGCGATTTATGAGGATCTACCCAGGAGATAGTTAAATGTCTGGATCTAGTGGCAGGAAATAGAGATTTGAACATCATCAGCTTACCATCAGCTTATAGGTTCTAATTAAAGCTATCAGTGAGAAAGAGATCACCCAGGAAGGATATGTGATGTTAAAACAGAAGTCTGGTGTGGTAGGCAGATTCTGAGATGGTCTCTCTGATCCCTGCTACTGGTATTTATGCCCTTGCATGATCTTATTATTCCCTTGAGTGTGGGCTGGATCTAGTGACAGCAGAAGTGATGGAATGCTACTTCTCTGATTACATTACAAAAAGACCATGACTTCTGTCTTGTTCTCCCTCGTTACCCTTTCAGAAAAGCAAGCTGCCATGTTGTGAGTGTGGAGAGAAAAACTGGCTTGGGAATTATAAGAGCCTGGTGATTGGGAACAGACTTATTCTTATACTTACTAAACTTGACAGCTTATCTCTCTCTGACCTCATTTTCCTTGTCTATAAAATGGAGGTAATAATAATACCTATCTTATTGGGTTGTTGAGAGGATTAAATTGGATAATGATTCATACTAGATGCCTAGTATGAATCTTCGTGACCTTGGATCTGGCCACAGATTCTTATATATGACACCAAAAAATACAAGCAACAAAATCAAAAATACATAAATTGGACTTCATTAAAGTTAAAAACATTTGTGCATCAAAAGACATTATCGAGAAAGTGAAATGTCAACCCACAGAATGGGAAAAAACTTTTGCAAATCATTTCTCTGATAAGAGGTTAGTACCTATACTATATAAAAAACTCTTAAAACTCAACAACAAAAAGACAAACAACTCAGTTAAAAAATGGGCAAAGGGCAAAAGGCTTCTTCCAAAGAAGATATACAAATGGCCAATAAGCACATAAAAAGATGTTGAACATCATTAGTCCTTAGGGAAATGCAAATCATAGACGCAGTGGGATATCATTTCACATGCACTAAGATGACTATAAGAATAATAGTTTTTTAAAGACAGAAAATAACAAGTGTTGGCAAGGATGTGGTGAAATTAGAACTCTCATACATTACTGGTAGAAATGTAAAATGATGTGGCCACTGTAGGAAAGTTGGGTTGTTCCCTAAAGGTTAAACATAAAATTACCACATGACCCAGCAATTCCACTATTAGATATATACCCAGAAGAATTGAAGACAAGAACTCAAACAAATACTTGCACATGTATGTTCATATCAGTACTATTCATGTTAGCCAAAAGGTGGAAACAACCTAAATGTCCATTAACAGATGAATGGATAAGCAAAATATGTTATATACATATAATGGAATATTATTCAGCCATAAAAATGAATGAAGTACCAATAAATAGTCCAACATGGATGAATCTCAAAAACGTTGTACTAACAAGGAAGCCAGATACAAAAATGTCACATATCGTATGATTCCATTTATACAAGACATCCTGGGTGGATAAACCCATAGGGACAGCAGATTGGTGGTTGCCAATCAGGAGAAAGCACAGGAGATGGGGTAGAAATGGGGTGTGACTACTTTTAATGGGTACAGGAATTTCTTTTGGGGTGATAAAGATGTTTTGGAATTAGATATAAGTGGTGACTGCACAATATTGTGACTATACTAAATGCCATTGAAACGTATGCGTAAAAATTTCATCTCAGTAAGAAAAATGCATAGGATGGTGTTTGACACCTAGTAAGCTATCAATAACTTTTTAATTTTATTATTGCTTAGTGTCACCTTTATCATTAACTTAGCTGAGTGACTCTGGGCATTAGTTTCCTCAGTGAAAAATAAAGTTGTTGGACTGGAAGACCCCTGAGATCCTTACAGTATTAAAATTCTATTATTTTTGGACATAGTATTTAATTCATTGTGTAGGGAAAACCAACTCTTACCCTTCCTAGGTTTCTCCTTTACTATCACGCTGCTGTCACACTCTACCGTCACAACACTTTTTTTTTTTAAGATTTTATTTATTTATTTGACAGAGAGAGACACAGCAAAAGAGGGAACACAAGCAGGGGTAGTGGGAGAGAGAGAAGCAGGCTTCCCACTGAGCAGGGAGCCCAATGTGGGGCTCCATCCCAGTACCTGAGCCGAAGGTAGATGCTTAACGACTGAGCCACCCAGGCGCCCCTGTCACAACACTTCTGCCACACCTATGGGTTTTTTGTCCCCACACCAAGCAAATCTGTGACACCAGCTGGGCGTCCTACAATTTAACTCAATTCTGACTCGCTGGAGATACTGCCAATCCCACAGGTTATGGGCTCAGTCCCACAGGACTCCCCTCCCTCCCACTCCAGATACCAGTCGCAAGGCCCGGTTGTCAGTTGTGCCTGTGACTGATCAAGTATAAATCAGATGTTCCCATGAAGTCCTTCTAGGGCTTGATTAGTTTGCTAGAGCACCTCACAGAACTCAGGAAAAGTTTACTTACTGTTTACCAATTTGTTATAAAAGAATATGATAAAGGATGCAGATGTACATCCAGCTGGAAGAGATGTGTAGGGCAGAGCGTGTGGAAAAGACACAGAGCTTCCATGCCTTCTCCAGATGAGCCACTCTGCCAACACCTGCATGTGTTTACCAGCCCAGAAGCCCAACAAACCCTGTACTTTGTTCATTTTAATGGAGGCTTCAGTCACTTAGCCATGATCAATCATTAACTCCATTTCCAGCCCCTCTCCCCTCTCTGGAGGGGGGAGTGGTATCAATGAAAATCCCAAGCTTCTAATCACGGCTTGGTCCTTCTGGTGAGCAGCCCCCATCCAGGAACCCACCAAGAGGCACCTTATTAGAACAAAAGACACTGCTTTCACCCAGAAGATGCCAGGGGATTTAGCAACTCTGTGTCAGGAACTGGGGTCAAAGATTGAATATTAGAACAAAAGATGCTCCTAGGGTTCTTACCATTTAGGAAATTATCCCACTGAGCCACCCAGGCGCCCCGCCACTTAGGAAATTACAAGAGTTTTAGGAGCTTTGTGCCAGGAGCCAGGGGCAGAAGCCAATATATATATACTTTATATATATACTTTTTATTATCTCACATTCATACAGCAAATATTTATTATGCACTTTCAGGGTACTGTGCTAGGTACCAAGGACTTAGCAGTAAATAAGAGAGATGGTTTCTGCTGTCAGAGAGCTAACATTCTCGTAGAAAAGGCATTACACAAATAATTGTTTGCTGATGAATTGTTTTAAGCACATTGTGGGGCAGAGGTCAAGTGGGCAGTGATCGTTCTCCTGAGGAAAAGGTACTTAAGTATGAAGAACGAATTGGAGTTAATTGAGTGAAGGAAAGGGAAATGAGCTTTCTAGAAGGAATAGCAATGCTGTTTGTGGGAATGAATACTATCGGGTTCTTGCAGAACTGAAAGAAGGCTAATATGGCTGGAAGAGACAGTGACTGCTGAGGTAGACAAAGGCTGGATCATGTAAAACTTCTTGGTTGTATTAAGGATTTTGGACATTATCCTGAGAAAACTGGGAAATCATTGAAGGGCTTAAGCAAGCAATATTCAGCATCTGGCCACAGAGAGAATGGTTTGGAGGGCGGCAAGAGGAACTAGGGACACCAAGTAGGAGGTCATTGCAATAGCCAAGACTCTGATGCCTAGAACTGATGCCTAGTGGCCGGGGAGGGAAATCACGGAGTTTGAGAGTGATTCAGGACAAAGTCTTGGTTGATTTGCTGTGGGACATGAGAAAGCAGAGGGAGCTGTCAACAGTAGGTCCCAGATAACTCCCCTGATCAGGTAAATCAGTGGCATGTAAAGAACATTGGAAAGCCTTCTGATTTTGGCTGAGATGGAATAGCAGGGATTAGATTCACTTTCCCACCTGGAACAATTTTTTAATGACAAAATATATAAAACTGTGGTTTTAGGACACCGACAGGGGGCAACAAAAGACAGGGGTCTCTGAGAGATAGGTAGTAAATGAGATGAGCACCTTGATTGTCCCAGCTTACTGCTTCAGGAGTTTTCAAGCTGTGGTACAGGGAGGGGGGTCCCAGGCAGAGATTGGCTAACTCCCTGAGTTGAAGAAGAAGAAACAGAGCTAAGAGTCTGGAGAGACTGAGACGGCTGGCATTCACGGGACAGAGTTCCAGAAAGGAGAAGGCCGCACAGAGAGAGAATTCTGGAAGTCTGCAGAGGGTCCTCTTAGAGGCTTTAGCTGAGTACATTCATGTGAGGAAACTACTTGAGGCTAAAGAGAGTACCTTCTGAAGGGATTGGGGGGAACAGCGGCTGACACCATAAGCCAGTACTAGTGCCTAGTCCCGCCAGCCAAACTGGAAAAATCTCATCATTCACAGGACCAGAAGGGTTTTGCCTCAGTAGTGGTGAATACATTTGTCAGACTTCCCACACTGTACATTTCAAGTATGTGCAGTTCATATATGAATTACATCTCACCAAACTTTTAAAAAATAACAATGGAGGAGGAACAGATTCGCAAGGAAACATGATGAGTTTGGTTTTTGACAGGGGGTTTAGCTTTGGATGTTAATTGGAGACATTGTGTAGGCAGTTGAATGTGTGGATGAGCAAGGTAGGAATATACTTATTTCTACCTCGGTCAGGTGGTAGAGGTGGTAGAGGCAGGTGGTAGAGGCAGTTTGAGATGGAATGAGGAATGAGTGGAAGATAGGAAATGTAGATAATGCTTACAGGGTTCAGCAGTTAAGAGGAGGAGAAGGTGGTTCCTAGAGGGAGAAGTGGAGCCTAAGTGTATTGGTTGCTTTTAGACAATAGGCTTGTGTATGTTTAAATTCCGGTGGCAAAGATGAGAGACACCGGTGAAAAGGGGGGAAGTATAAGTAAGCTTCCTGAGAAGTAGGGGCCAGGGTTTAGAGCACGGGTGTGCTGGTCCTACTTCGGAAGGGAGAGCTACTGTGTCGTAAGCAGAGGATGGGGAGAACAGATGATGAAGCAGGTCTGTACATTGGTGGAAAGATGAGAGAGAGAGAGAGAGAGAGAGAGAGAGAGTGCCTCTGTGTTACATCAGAGTGTTTCCTTTTCTGTACCTCTCCAGTTTAAATTGAATAAACATATCAGCAAATGAAGAAATAATTAAATATGCTTTTAATGTGAACGGCAACCAAAATTTCAGCATGATTTAGGAATTAAGTTGTTTATTCTTGGGGTGCCTGGGTGGCTTAGTTGGTTAAGTGTCCAACTCTTGATTTCTGCTCAGGTCATGATGTCAGGGTTGTGAGATCGAGCCTCATGTTGGGTTCTGTGCTGGACGTGGCACCTGCTTAAGATTCTCTCTCCTCCTCTGCCCCTCCCCCTAAAAAAAAAAGTTGTTTGTTCTTAAGTACACTGGTTTCTTCTTTGCTTATCCAGGCGATCCTACAACAAATAATCAGCCCAGATCCTGTCCCCCATCATCCAGTGTGGTTTGTTAAATACCACACTTGTGCTTTTCCTGGGTTCTGGCAATCTTAAGTATATTCCTACTGTCAGCTTGGAATTCCTAAATGCAAGAATGTTTCTAATTGAGATCTGGAGGATAACCAAGAATAAGATTTGTTGTATTTACAAAGTGACTTGTTTATTTATTTATTTATTTTAAAGATTTTTATTTATTTATTTGACAGAGAGAGAGAGATCACAAGTAGGCAGCAAGGCAGGCAGAGAGAGAGGGAAGCAGGCTCCCTGCTGAGCAGAGAGCCCGATGCGGGGCTCGATCCCAGGACCCTGAGATCATGACCTGAGCCGAAGGCAGAGGCTTTAACCCACTGAGCCACCCAGGCGCCCCACAAAGTGACTTGTTTAAAAAGTAGACTGTGTTCTGGTCTTAAAGATCTTAGTTTGTGGTTTCTTATGCTTTTTAAAATAACATCTGGTGTGGGGAAAATGGGTTCTAAAATGTAAATGCCCTGCTGGGTTTTCTTTAGGATAAAAACGGTCATATAGCATTGCAGAGCGATGAGAAATGGTGCGTGAAGTGCTTTGCAAAGGTCTAAGTAAAGAAAGTACACTGTAGTCCTAATGATGTAACTATATACATGCTTAGACGTCTGATCAGAGACTGTAAGAACAAGAGATATTGCTTATCTAACTGAAAATAATTGTTAAAGCCACAGAGGTTTTTTTTGTAATGGGTATTTTTAAAGATTGTTTTTATTTATTAGAGAGCACAGGAGAGAGGGGCAGAGGGAGAGAGATAAGCAGACTCCCTGAGACCCCAGAATCACGACCTGGGTGAAGGTAGACGCTTAACTGACTGAGCCACCCAGGCGCCCCTGTAGTGTATATTTTTATTTTTATTTTTTATCTTTTTATTTTTATTTTTTTAAGATTTTATTTATTTATTTAAGAGAGAGAGAGAGTGAGAGAGAGCATGAGAGGGGAGAAGGTCAGAGAGAGAAGCAGACTCCCTGCGGAGCTGGGAGCCCAATGCGGGACTTGATCCCGGGACTCCGGGATCATGACCTGAGCCGAATGCAGTTGCTTAACCAACTAAGCCACCCAGGCTCCCTGTAGTGTATATTTTTAAAAGTTAAATATAAGCTTTATTTTTTTTACCATTATAAAACAATGCATATTCATTATAGAAAATATAAAGAAAGCAAAAATCCAACAAAATCACAGCATCCCAAAATGGTAGTCACCTTTAGCATTTTAGCGAACATTCTTCCAAGTCATCCAAACATTTCTAAGAGATATTGTAGACACGTATGTGTACACACACACATGCACACAAATGCACATAAGCATATAAATATAAATTTTACATGCATGGCATCGTGCTGTTCTTTTTTTTTTTTTTTAAGATTTTATTTATTTATTTGACAGAGAGATCACAAGTAGGCAGAGAGGCAGGCAGAGAGAGAGGGGGAAGCAGGCTCCCTGCTGAGCAGAGAGCCTGATGCAGGGCTCGATCCCAGGACCCTGAGATCATGACCTGGGATGAAGGCAGAGGCTTTAGCCCACTGAGCCACCCAGGCGCCCCTGGCATCATGCTATTCTTGTTCTGTAACCTGCTATTTTAACTTAGTTCATTGTAGACATCTTTCAATGTCTATGAAAACGTAGTAAAACCATAGTTTTATGACTGTGCAGAATACCATTATATATTTATCTAATATTTTGTTAATTCTCTCTTAGTGGACATTCAGGTTGTTTCGTATTTCACCAAAGGAACTCATGCTGCAGTGAGCATCCTTTGCGAGATCCAAGTGAATGGCACATTTTTTATACATATTGACAAACATTTTTTATACATATTGACAAAGTGACCTCCACAGTTGTCCAAATTATATTTCTGAGAGCAGTAAATGAAAGCACTGTATTCCTCCAACTTAGCCAACCGTGGATATTGTTAAACTTTTTAATACTTGCCCATTTAATAGAAAAATTATGTTTCAGTATTTTTTACATGCGTTTCTTTGATCCCTAATGAAGTTGTGTTTATTGGCCACATGTTTTCCTCTTTCATGAATTTCCTGTTATCACCCATATCTACTTTTCTGTTGGGTCAGCTTCTCATTTTTAAAAATGAGGAAACTGAGGTTTAAAGAAATGAAGTGACTTTCCCATGGTCAGCCAGCAGTTTAGGGAGAGAATCGGTAATGGTAGCATGCTGGAGCTGGAGGGGGATCTTAGACATCAATGAGTCCCAACCCTCTAATGTTACAGATGCAGAAACAGAGGCCTAAAGATATTAGATGACTTGACTAAGGACAGCTACACAGCTCATTTATGACAGAACCAGGAATCTGAATCATGTCTCATGAAGAGGGAAAGGCAAGTAACATTTTTGAGCCTGCTGTGTTTCTTACATGTTTTCTCATTTAATTCTCACTATTATTTTAATATAGTTGACCCTTGAATAATGCAGGGATTGGGGCGCCGACCCCCCCCCGTGCAGGCAAAATTCTCTTAGAACTTTTGAGTCCCCCAAAACTTAATTACTAATGACCAATTTTTGACCTGAAACCTTAACCAGTAACATAAACAGTTGATTAACAGATATTTTGTATGCTATATGCATTAAATACTGTAGTCTTACAATAAAGTAAGCAGAAAAAAGAAAATGTTATTAAGGAAATCATAAGAAAGCAAAAATACATTTACAGTACTGTACTGTATTTGCCAAAAAAAAATCCATAGGTAGGTGGACCCGTGCAGTTCAAACTCGTGTTGTCCAAAGGTCAGCTGTACTCCCATTTGAACAGATGAGGTGACAAAAGTTTTTCTGTTCAAAGAGCTTCAGTGATTTGCCCAGTCACACACCTAGTTATTTGCAAAACTGGACTAGAATTCAAGTCTTCCGATGCTTAATCCAGGGTTGTCATTGCCTCATAGCGTAGTAACAGTAGACATGTTTCTTGACTTCACTTAAGTACTCATTTGATAACATATGATTTGCCTCTTGAGAACTTGTAAATAATACTCTGCCTCTGGGGGCGCCTCAGTGGCTCAGATGGTTAAGCATCTGCCTTCGGCTCAGGTCATGATCTCCAGGTCCTGTGATTGAGCCCAGCGTTGGGCTCCCAGCTCAGTAGGAAGTCTGCTTCTCTCTCTCCCTCTGCCTCTCCCTCTGCTTGTGTTCTCTCTCTCTCTCAAATAAATAAATAAATAAATCTTTAAAAAACAAAACAAAAAACTCTGCCTTGTTTAACGGTTCTTGTTTGGCACTGGACACCAATCACTTAGGAACTGAAGGAACTTTTCATTATAAGCAAAAACAGATCAGGGGCCCTTGGGTGGCTCAGTCTGTTAAGCATCAGACTCTGTTTCAGCTCAGGTCATGATCTCAGGTTCTTGAGATCAAGTCCCGCCTCGGCTCTGAGCTCAACGGCTAAAGTTTCTTTCTCCCTTACCCTGCGCCCCTCCCTGCGTGCTCTCTCTCTCTCTCAAATAAATAAATAAATCTTTAAAAAAAATAAGCAAAAACAGACCAGAGACCATGTCTTATGGCTTATGGGTGAATAGATTTAAGATCCATGAGCTAGATATAACCTAAGTTTTTTATGGTAGAGATGTCTGGGCTGAAACTCTCAGTATTTCCTTAGAACCATGTTTATTCCATAGAGAGTAAAATCTTAACATATAAAATGAAAATGACATGTGAATTCTCTGAAGTGTAAAATGGACCTGAAATCATCAAGGGGTCAATAGGAACAAAATCGAAACCATGTCAATTACATCCTCCATATCTTTAAAAAAAAAAAAGCTCCTGTTAACTTTCAGTTCTTGACAGGTCTCAGAATTTCAAAATCATATTAGAGCTAATTTGGTTGAAGCTTCATCCTACAGAAATGTACAGAGATTAGTATTGACTTCCGTATAACTTTGCTGACACCGTTGGTTTGCTTCAGTTATATAGAAGTTAGTTGGTAAAAATATGTGTTCTGCATTTCTACTTTCCAGAGAGATCTTGTAAATGTTTGGGTTGATGTTTTTTAAACCTGCTAGTTTCATCTAACTAAGTTGGGGAGAAATGAAAGAGTGTAGCGTATGATAGAATCTTCTTTTTTTTTCCTTTACAGAGGATTTTATAGGCTTATAGAATAGGGGGGCCAACAATTAACTCATATTATTCTAGTCTTTAACCATGGGGCTCTGTTAAGTCTCATTATGTAAGAAATAGACATTATTTCTTTGGTATTCTTCTGATTTACTTTATTGGCATAAGAGTTACGCATTAATTAGCACTTAGAGATTCTGGTAAAGTCAAGGGTTTTTGTTTCATTTTGCCTTTTTTGTGTTTTCCTTTTTGTTTTTTCCTCCCCTCCTGTAGCTTTTGTGAATGGAAGAATATAAAAAAATCAAAGTTGAATGATTTAGGGCAGTGGTATGGTTTAAGCCACACCACATTTCTGCCCATGCCAAGATGGTTACTTAAGAGTAGGGACCGTTAGCTCAGTCCACTCCTGAAAAACAAGTATTACCAGAAGTAATTCTTATTCTAGCATCAAACATAACAGTCCTTTAAAATCTCCTTTGGAATGTTGAAAAGAGATCAAATGAAACCTTCAGAATGGTTATTTATTGGGGAAGAAGAAGCCTCCAATTTCATTCACCCATTGTAGCTCCACTTTCTCATTTTAATGCTCAGTCCACAGTGGCGATGGTAAAAGATGTCCCGCACCTACAGAGATGACAGTGGGAGAAGGGACATCACCTTTCCATTTATTGCTTGTTGCAATTTGGCCTGTTTACAGACAGAACTGGTCTGTGGGTTCTTCTAGTAGAGAGCAAACGAAATCAAGGTAGCAGCGAGAAATCAGCATTTACACATGACCTGTGAATTGGCTAATTTTTAACCTGCAGTTAGTTAAGAAATGATTACAGCCTGAGGAGTCATGACCTCAACTTTTCATCAGCTCCATTGGATTGTGCCTCAGTTTGGAAATGAAGGAGGTATGCGGGAAGTTTTAATTGTACCTGTGTGATTTATCCCTAGTCAGCTCTTTAATTTCTTCTGGCTGTCTGAGGTTTCCGACATGCTGTAAATTTCCCCAACTTTTTCATTATCTGCAATTTCTTTATGACTCGTGAATCGGAGTGGAGAGAGAGTATGGATTTACAGCAGAGATAAACATGTCCATAAAGTCTGTATCTGTGTCAGTAATTGTACTGCTGTCAGTGACTGTCCTGTTTTACAGGCCTCTCTTGGGAAAGGAACAGGCTTCTCCACCAGCCGCACTGAAGTGCTTGCTTTGATTTGCATTAACTTGCTGGGAGATTAGGTAGGAATGGTGGGATAGGAATTGATACTGGACCTTGGCCTCTCTTGTTTATTTGTTTGTTTAAAGTCAGATGACATTGTGTTGGGTAACTTGTGTATTGCAAATAGACCATGCACTTTCACTTCCTAAGTGAAATGCAACTTGATGGAGATGGTAGATGTGAAAAAAATCTCTTCTAACTTCTTGTTATGTATTGCCTTTAAGAGGACTTCCCGTTTTCTATCACTGTTGATAATTAAACTTTCATCTTTCTATTTTCCTTTCTTTAGTATTAAAACACAGGATTTCTCTTTCAGAACATTCATTCCTCAAGTGGGGCCAGCTAGAGTTTTGATGATGATTCTATCTGCCATGTCTTAATTCTCAGCTATTAATGGCTCTTTGCTGATTGCTTGAAGTGGGGTGCCCTCAACCATTTGCCGTGAGAAAAGAAGTCTTAAATCATAGAGAAATTCTTACTATTCTGTCTTTAAAGACCCTTCAGGGTTTCCTGTATTTCCTTAGGGCAATTGTGAAAGAAACCAAAGAGAAGTCCTTTAAAAATAGATGGAGAAACAAACACACACATTTTTCTTCTAGTACATTTGGTATTGGAGCACATCCCTCAAGAATCAGAACTGTCCTTGCATACACTGAACCTTCTGCGGGGCAGTTTAAAAGAATAGTACGTGACAGTACAGTTTAACAAAGAGAGGATAAGTTGCAGCATGAATCTCGACCCTCAGTGAGCCCACACATCTAAGTAATATGGAGAGTTATCTAGTTGATTTTTCCATACCTTTAACTTCTCTTCCTCCTTCTGCTTGCGTTCTTTTTGCCATCTTTCTACCAGTAGAAGGGAGAGAAAGGATTAAAAGAGATGATATGATACAAAATTGTTTGGCTTCTTTCCAGAAGCTGTGGTGAAAAGTATGGCTAGAGAAAATTGTGGCTAAAACGAAATGTGAAATTATCTGTGGTTTTCTCTATCTCTCCTGTTGCCATAATAGAGTTTCTTCTGACTCAGCAGGGGATAAACTTTCTTTGGGTGAGAGGAATAAGCCACTCAGGCGCCTTATTTGTCAGTCAGTCCTTGCCCTTCTTTAGAATAGGAGCCTGCTCTCATTTTCTTCCTTCTCATCACACCAAGCAGTGTTCCTCATGGAGTAAGTGACATTGTTAACCTAATTCTAGTTTGGGAAATTTCTGGTATGTGGCTTCCTAGGTCTGATTTAACAAACATACACAATAACCTAAAAACGACCAACCAAACAAAACCCCAAGTTGTCCTCTTAACTTGGTGTTGTAATTTCTGGTTTTGTTTTATGAACTTAAAAAATTTTCTTTAATGAATGCTGTATCGGAAGTGCTCAGCATCCATTTTGATGTAGACCTTCATTTTTATTTTATGCATTTAATATAATCTGGTTGTCTGCCCAAGTTTGGACTAGGTTAAGGAGTTTCATCTATATGCCTGCTCAGTTGGTCAAAGAATGAGATGTCTCGGCCTGACTACAGAAATAAGCCTTCTGATTGCTCAGGTTGAAAGGCTTGTTGTTACTATGACTATCCCCTCCCCGAAAATAGTTTTGGAGGTGGGTAGAGTTTAGTATTCTAGCTTTGCAATGGAAGCACTTTTCTTCTGGTTGGAGGGAAAACAGTTTATGGTTGTCTGCTTCTGTTTCTGCTGCCGTCAGCTGTCAAATTCAGTAAAAACAAGGGTCTAATTAGTCAACAGTATCTCAGTGTTGGAGGATAATAGCATTAACAAAGAAAAGAGCAACACGATAAAACATTATTTGAATATGAATTTGTGTACCTGCTATTCGCTGAAATGGCAAATTCCACAGCAGGAATTGATAACTTTGTGTTAAAGGGTTAATAAACGTATGCACTGGAGAATGATTCCGGAACACGTCTCCAGACTGAAAAACGACAGGCAGTTCTTCCTCACTGTCCTCAATCAGGCTGAGAATGGAATCCAAGAGTAGCCAGGCTTGAAACTAAAGAGAAGGCTGGAGAATCGACCTGTTAACTGCTTGTAGAAGGGACCGTTCTCTGGTCAGAATCCTCAAGTGGTGTTTTACTTTTTAAGATCCCAGACTTCCTTGGCTCGTATAGATTAAAAATAGTGTATTTCAGATTTTCAAGTAAAAGAATATTAATGCCACAAACAGGTCAAGAAATGAGCTTCTCTTCACTAACTGAAGAAGATACGCCATCAAGCCTTTTTTTCCTTCCACAGTTCTTTTTATGAAAACACATTTTAAATACCCAGTGAGCCTCGCACCAACACACATATGTATATGTATATATGTACGTATGCACAGGTACAAATATGTGTGTGTGTACTTTTTAAAATATTTATTTGTCTATTTCTCCTGAACTATTTGGAAGTAAGTTTCACGCATCAGGCACTTTACCCCTCAATACTTCAGAACACATTTCCTAGGAATAAGGACAGTTTCCTACATAATACTGTAAGTATTTTTTAAAGATTTATTTATTTATTAGAGAGAGGGAGAGATGGGGCACCTGGGTGTCTCAGTCGGTAGAGCCTCTGCCTTCGGCTCAGGTCATGATCTCAGGGTCCTGGAATCGAGCCCCACATTAGGCTCCCTGCTCAGTGGGGAGCCTGCTTCTCCCTCTTACCCCCCCCCCCCCGTGCACACACACGCTCTCTCTCTCTCTCTCAAATAAATAGATGAAGTCTTTAAAAAAAAGAGAGAGGGAGAGAGAGAGAGCAGGAGCAGGGGGTGGGGAGGGGAGAGGCAGAGGGAATAGGGTGAAGCAGACTCCCCACTAAGTGGGGAGCCTGACGTGGGGCTCGATCCCTGGACCCCAAGATCATAACCTGAACTGAAGGCAGACACTTAACCAACTGAGCCACCCAAGTGCCCCAATAATATTATAACTATTATGTCCAAGAAACATTAACAGTAATTGCAAAATATCTAATATCCTTTCACATTCAAAATTCCTCAGTTGTTCCTAAAAATCTTGTGTAGCTTTTTTTAAAAAAGATTTTATTTATTTATTTATTTATTTATTTATTTGAGAGAGAGAGAGAATGAGTGAGCAGGGGGAGGAGCAAAGGGAGAGGGACAAGCAGACTCTGAGCTCAGCGCAGAGCCTGATGTGGGGTTTAATCCCACGACCCTGAGATTGTGACCTGAGCTGAAATCAAGAGTCGGTCACTCAACTGACTGAAGTAACGTGCTTTTTTTTTTAAACCAAGATTCAGTCAAGATTCAAGCATTGCAAATGTCAGTACATCCTTTTTTTTTTAAATTATTTTTTTATTTAGTCATTTGAGAGAGAGAGCGAGAGCAATAGCACAAGCAGCAGGGAGGGAGGTCAGAGGGAGAGGGAGAAGCAGACTCCCTGCTGAGCGGGGAGCCCGATACAGGGCTCTACCCCAGGACCCCAGAATCATGACCTGAGCCAAAGGCAGATGCTTAACTGTGTCAGTACATTCTTGATAGGAGAACATTTAGTACTAAATTCTGCATAGCAGCTCTTTTAATAAATGTTTACCAGGTTTTTTTTTCCTATGGTGAACATATATTTACTCAAATGACTATCATTTTCTATTAGAATATTGAGTTTCAAGTTCTCCCTCTACAACAAGCCTCCTTTATCAAGCTTTTTTAATCTGTTTCTGATATTCTCCCCTTCTCCTAACCAAATTAGCTGTAGACTTGTTCTCTCTCCAATAACTACTCCACTCTGCAGTCAGAGTAATATTTTTGAAACACATTTGACATGTGACTTCATTCCCTTCTTAAAACCCATCAATGGCTTCTCATTGCTCTTAGGAAAAAATAAGAAATCTTTAACTTGGCCTTACTGCTCTGCATGATCTGGCCCTTCTCACACCATGCTCATCTCACACCATGCTTCCCTCTCTGACCATAGATTCTACAAATTCCTCAAGAGGAAGAAAATGAGGTAAAGAATGGGGAACACCTTTTGGAAGAGATGAAACTTGAGTAGGACTTCATGGCTAATATTTGCATATGGGAGGAAGGAAGACACTTCAGACTGGAAGCAGTTTTTGAGTACGGATTGGGTAGAGTACTAGAAAGCATGGTGTTATGGAAGGCCTGAAGGACCAGGCTGAGGAATCATTTTCGGAAGTCTGATAGCTACCTCCAGGGAGAATTGAAGGATGTGGTGATGGGTCCGAGAGACTAGCTAGGAAGCTGTTGCGATCCAAGAATGCAGTGCTGCTTGTACTAGATAGGACAGAGTGAATGCAAAAGAGAGGGAGGTTGAGAGATCTTTGGAGGGAAAAGTAGATACGAAATTGTAACAGACTGGAAGGACACAAGAGTCAAAATGATTTTAAGATGTTAAGCCCCCGTGATCAGGAGAATACAATTTAGGGTAGAAGTGGGGTACCAAGTGTTAAGGCATCACTGAAATGAATAACTTAAACATCAGTATTATTGGCTAAAAAATTGTGGATATCAAGTCTGTTAGGATGAGGTTCAACTGTGTGTAATAAGAAATCCAAAATAACTGTGGCTTACACAGAGCAGAGCTCTTTTTCCACAAAAAGGAAGGCTCGAGGTAGACAGGTTGTGCACATCACAGTGTCATCAAGGACTAAGGCTTCTTTCTTTCCACTCCACTTACTTAGCGGCTTCCATCCTAAAGGCTACCTCATAGTGTAAGATGACTACTAGAGCAGTAGTCGTTAGGCCGGACGTGTAGGCCAAGAGAAGGTGGGAAGGAAGAAGGGTAAAGGAGGTTGGGGGTCCACACAGCTGACTTATTTTCCTTTAAGCAGCTTCCTAGAAGTGCCATAGAACTTCGTCATCTGGACCAACCTAGCTGCAAAAGAATGTCATCTTTTATTCTAGGCTGTAATTTTGCTGGCTAAAAATTAGGGGTTTTGTTAATAACGCAGAGGGGGATAATAGGTATTGGGATAAGCAATCAATATCCTCTGCCACAGGTATCAGAAGGCCTGTGCAAGAGCAGTGATGGGTCAGTAGAAGTAGAAGAATGTGAGGCGATGGTTATGTTGTGAAAACTCAGAATTAGTGATTTTAGAGGTGCATGAATGATTGTTAATCTGTGAATTATACTTCATGCTTATACCTTATTGATTATGTTGTGTGAATTAGAAACAAAAGTTAGGGATTGATTTTCTTTACCATATGGTGTGTTTGGTATTCCAAAAGTCAGTAAATGCATACTCAGTGAGTCCTTTTAAGAGATCTTGCGGAAGGGGCGCCTGGGTGGCTCAGTGGGTTAAAGCCTCTGCCTTTGGCTCAGGTCATGATCTCAGGGTCCTGGGATCGAGCCCTGCATCGGGCTCTCTGCTCAGCATGGAGCCTGCTTCCCCCTCTCTCTCTGCCTGCCTCTCTGCCTATTTGTGATCTCTCTCTCTCTCTGTCAAATAAATAAATAAAATCTTAAAAAAAAAAAATCTTGCAGACCTTTTGGTGGGGGGAGCTATTTTTCCAAGGAAGTAAAATCTCAGCTTTTAAAAAGTCTTTGGGATGCAAACCACTCAAAAATTGTCGGCTTTTAATAACTGACCCTTTTTTATGGTCAGCTTATTAATATTTATATCTACTCAGTAGGTTCTGGATAGATATTTTTAGTAATGAAGTAAAACACTTGGTTCTCTGATTTCTGTATATTTATCAAAGAAGATCCTAAGATTTTTTTTAAAAAATTGTTTTAGTAAAATTTTCTTTTATGCAGTTAGCCTGGACTAATGACAGTGAACCCAAGGGCTGATTTTTATTTTCACTGTATCTTACATAGCCTTCATTATAATAGGGTATCATTGTTATTGAGTCAATGGTTGAATTATTTCTGAAGCCCAATATGATGTAGGCTCTGGTAATATTTAGAAGTTAAGGGCAGTCTTCATTGTTTAACATAATCAAATTTGCTTTATAGCCAGTAAAAACTTTAATGTCTTTTATTAATATATAATATATAATTAATTTTATATTATTGATAAAATAAGCTATTTTTACAATGATTGTATTGCTAGTTTTAACAAAAACTAGCCCCTAAGAATACTTTTTTTTTTTTTAAGATTTTATTTATTTATTTGACAGAGAGAGAGGGATCATAAGTAGGCAGAGAGGCAGGCAGAGAGAGAGGGGGAAGCAGGCTCCCTGCGGAGCAGAGAGCCTGATGCGGGGCTCGATCCCAGGACCCTGAGATCATGACCTGAGCCGAAGGCAGAGGCTTTAACCCACTGAGCCACCCAGGCGCCCCAAGAATACTTTTTGCAAAATGCATGAAAATAGTTTCATTTAGAAGCATTTTTTAAAAACAATCCAAAATGCCAAATCAATCTTTTAGGTTTATGCTGCTTAAAATGGTAAACAAAAACAAAAACAAAAAAATGCACAGCATGTTATTTAATATTTAAAGATAACTTCTTACTTTCCTTATAGCACTTTGTCTACTGCAGAAAGTGTATGATTTTGCCCTACTTCTGGTGACTGGATTCTCATCCTTTCAATAGGATCAATATTAAGCCAGCCTTCTTTACCTCCTCGATCCATATTAAACCTGTCTTGGAAAGAGTCCGTTTATTGGATAATATAGCTACGCCGGGGCTCTATGACAATATCTTTTGCTGCCTCATTAACTCAGGAGCATTAGAACAAGATAAAAATGCCCTAAAGCCTCTTATCTGATGCCTGGTGAAACCTGCTGAAAGCGGGAGTACCATTAGTTTATGTTAGAAATCAAATGGCTCTCTCCAGTGCAGGAAGTACTGATTAAACGTGAAGGGTCCCTGGAGGACTCTACAGCTGTCACAGGGGTGGTGGCTGTCCCTCACCAAAAGAGAAATCTGGGCCAGAGGTCCCAGTGGGGTGGTGCTTTAAGAACTAGCACGTGGCTGCCCCAGCTGTTCTGCTTTGCCTAATGAATTGTTTTACAAGAAGAGGCTGGGTATTGTCATCACAAGCTGCCTTCCTTAGAGACTGGAGCAGGCCAAATAATAAGTAATGTTAGTGATGGTAATTGAAATGTGATGGCTCTCCTGGGATCTTCACAGCCCTGGAGCTGGTTGGCACTTGTAGATTGTCTTTCCTACCAAGGCCCTATTTGAAGTGTGCCTTCTTTCTTTCTTTCTTTCTTTCTTTTTTTTTCCTGTTACATAAAAATGTGTGAATTTTTTTCTCTCCTCCCCACCATAGAAATTCATTGACAGAAGCAGACTTAGGAACATTGTAGTAGCTTTAAGTACAAATAGAACAGCTTTGACTTTTTTTTTTTTTTCTTTTTTGGTGCAGTATGGTGGTTTTATTAAAACATGGGGACAGGACCCATGGGCAGGAAGAGCTGCTGCCCCGGGATTGTGAGGGGCAACTGATTATATACTTTGGGGTTGGGGGAAGTAAAGACAAAAGGAAATTCCAAAAGAATTTTCATGTACAGCTTTGACTTTTTCATTTAAATTATCAACACTGCAGCAGTAAAGAAGAGCTACCACATTATCTTTAGTCTCTTGAAGACTACTGCGGAGATCTCTCTAGGCTTTAAAGGAATGCTTTACTTATTTTTTTTATATTTCTTTAAGAATTTGATTATTTTTTTAAAATTAATTTTATTTTATTTTTTCAGCGTTCCAAGATTCATTGTTCATGCACCACACCCAGTGCTCCATGCAATACGTGCCCTCCTCAATATCCACCACCAGGCTTAACCAATCCCCATCCCCCTCCCCTCCAAAACCCTCAGTTTGTTGCTCAGAGTCCACAGTCTCTCTTGGTTCATCTCCCCCTGCGATTTCCCCCAATTCACCTTTCCTTTCCTTCGTCCAGTGTCCTCCATGTTTTTCCTTATGCACCACACGTAAGTGAAACCATATGATAACTGACTCTCTCTGCTTGACTTATTTCACTCAGCATAATCTCTTCCAGTCCCGCCCATGTTGATATAAAAGTTGGGTATTCATCCTTTCTGATGGAGGCGTAATATTCCATTGTATATATGGACCATATCTTCTTTATCCATCTGTCTGTTGAAGGGCATCTTGGCTCCTGAAGAAATTAAAAATAGAGCTACCCTATGACCCTGCAATTACACTAATGGGTATTTACCCCAAAGATGCAGATGTAGTACAAAGAAGGGCCACATGTAGCCCAATGCAACAATGGCCACAATCGCCAAACTGTGGAAAAATTTGATTATTATTTCAGAGAGACAGAGTGCAGGGAGAGCAGGGGTGGGGAGGAAGAGGGAGAGAGAGAGAATCTCAGGCAGATTCCCCACTGAGCATGGAGCATGGGGCTTGATCTCACCACCCTGAGATCATGACCTGAGCTGAAACCGAGTTGGATGCTGAATTGACTGAGCCACCCAGGTGCCCCTAAAGGAACGTTTTAAACTTACACAAATAATTGACACTCTTGATTTAAAATTCTTTAAAATAGCATAATAGGATATAAAGTGAAAAGTAAAAACCTTGCTTGCTGAACTTACCGGAGGTAACCATCAGACATTTTCTATGCAGAATCAAGTTTATATGTTACCACATACATATGAGATCATAATATATGAACTGTTTTGTGACTCACATTTTTACCCGACAGTGTAGCTTGGATATCTTTCCACAGTGATATAGATAGATCTACCTCATTGTTTCCCAATTGCTGCATAGAATTTTATTGTATCGATGTGCCAATTCTAGACTCTTCCTAGATAGTTTGACCTGGACCTGTGAGTGAATACTTATTGTACCAGCTGGTCGCCCTCACGGATTTGTATTCTGTGGTTCACCCTTTTACTGCAGTGATTTTACTTTCTTTAGGAATGTTCTGAGACTTTTAAAATAGGAAACAGTGGAGATAAAACTTTTGGGGAGGGGTAGTGTGTCTTGTCATATACTCCCAGCTGGACATCCATGTAGTAATATGTGCCCTACTACATGCTTTAAAATCTTTGCTTAGTCCAGATAGATGGGGAAAACAAATAGCCCTTAATGGATGTTGTCTCAGACATCAACTAGAGGCTTCCTCTCAAGTTGAATGAGTGTTCGCTCCCCTAATTTTCTACTTCAGAAGTTCCAAGTATCAAGTTATGAATGCATTAATGGACTCGGGAAATGATTTGTTAGCATGTGAAAATGAGGACTTAGGTTTCTTGTGTTAACAGCTTGGCTAACAAAGCAAGTTTGTACCTTGTAAACTTTAGGGGCCTTGCTGGGAGTAGCAGTGTGATGAATGAAGCAAAGCAATTTTCCAGGAGCATTTCAGGTCAGTGATGGGAGAAATCACTTGTCTTCTTAGGCAAACGGAAACTTAATTTTAGTTGCATCTATCTTCAATAGGATCTATGCAGATCGAGTGATAGAAATTGTCACTTCCATCAAGAGTAGGAGCATTTATATGTCTTTTTTTAAAAAGATTTTATTTATTTAGCAGAGAGATAGCGAGAGAGGGAACACAAGCAGGGGGAGAGAGAGAAGCAGGCTTCCTGCTGAGCACGGAGCCTGATGCAGGACTCGATCTCAGGACCCTGGGATCGTGACCTGAGTTGAAGGCCAATGCTTAACGACTGAGCCACCCAGGTGCCCCACATTATATGTCTTTTAACTCAAAGCCCTTTAGACTCATTCTTTCAATACTTCAAAGGTCTGATTTGCCCAATCATTATTGAAGAGATGTCATACTGATAAGTTGTGAGATGCCAACTAGTTTTGTTTCCAGTTTCTTCTACGTTATTTTCCTTTCCTTGATCCATTTGAATTGATGCACGATGCTTAACTTAATAATTGGAGGCTATTATATTTTTTAAGATTTTTAAAAATTTTTATTTATTTATTTGAGAGAGAGAGAGACAGATAGTGACAGAGATAGCGAGAACAAGCAGGGAGGAGAGGGAGAAGCAGGCTCCCCGCTGAGCAGAGAGTCCAACGTGGGGCTCGATCCCAGGACCCTGGGATCATGACCTGAGCCAAAGGCAGACGCTTAACCTACTGAGCTCCCCAGGCGCCTCTGGAGGCTATTATTAATAACAATTCCTATTTACCTCTTGTCCAAGCATTCAGCAGATTCTTGAGACACGTGAGTATATCAGAGATTTCAGTGGCTCTTGTGGGCTAGTGGAGATTCTCTAGGCCTGTACTATTAAAAATGTTAGCCACTAGCTGCATGTAGCTGTTTAAAGTTAAATTAATTAAAATAAAATAAAATAAAATAAATTTAATTCCTCAGTCACACTTGTAAATGCTTGGTAGCCACGTGTGTCTAGTGGCTACCATATTTAACAGCATAGACAGAGAACATTTCCAGTAGACAGCATTAACTCCGAAGGTTGGCAAACTTGGCCCACAGCCTGTTTTTGTAGTTCCTATGAACTAAGAATGGTTTTTACATTTTTAAAGGGTCATAAAAATAAAACAACAACAACAAAAACAGAAAAATATGAGACTGAGACTGATTGTGGCCCCCAAAGCCTAACATATTTACCACCTGGCCCTTTATAGGAAAAGTTTGCTGACCCTTGGACCTGTGCCTACTTCTCTTAATAACATTTCAGCTTTCGGATCAAGTTGAGGTTGGGGGTTTCCCTAAGCCATCCGAAGGTTGTGAATCTATTAAGCAAGTCAGGCAAATTTAGGAGTAAAGTTTTTTTTACTATAGATAAACCATGGAACGAGTCAAAGCTTACACAAATCAGTTCCCTGGAGCTAGCACAAGAGGGATGAGCTTTTGAAATAGGAAAAGTTCTTCGTAGTATAAATGATCAACTTGCAACAGCTTTGTGAATAATACCTAATGTAAAAAACATCATTCTGATTTTATACACTATTTTGTGATTTTTAAGTATTCTGTACTCCCATCTTGCTCTGAAAGAAATAGAATGAGTACATTTCAGCAGATGTACTTGACCTTTCAACGAAGAATTTACCATGAAGATTTTTAACTGTTCAGTTATTTTTAACTGTCAAATTATTTCAGCCAATCTCTCCTAGGAAGAATGAAGCAAAAAGTTTCTTCTGCTGGTAGTCTCAACATCTGAGAGATCATCTTCCTTTGCCAAATGTAGCTAACAGTTTCTCATTAAATGTAAAGCTTATGAAATCTGCTTATGAAAGTGAGCATCTGGCACTTCTGTGGTAAATTATAGTCAACTTGTTGCCATCAAGATAGGACCTTGATATTCATAAGGGAACTTTGTGATTTCCCAAGTTTGTGCTAACCCATAGCGTATTATTTTTCCTCTAAAATGCAGTAAGGTACATTTGAAAAAAATTTAAGTTCTCCCTTTGGGTTTTTGATGTAAATTATTTCATAATTAGAAGTAACTAAAGTAATTCCTCCACTAAAATAAATGTTATACTATAATATATTGAATTGTTAGTAGAAGCATTAATTTGACCTTCCCTGAAGCTTCAGATTTAAGATAGAGATGTCACATTATTATGGGCTATGTGGTGAGATTGTGAATTATACTGAACCCCAGAAAAAGTTACATTTCAACATTAGCCTTTGAGAAAGAAAGAGGCAAGTGGTAGAGGAGATAAGGGAGAGAATCGTGAAGCAGTATTCTGAGAGGGAACCTTCATGAAGTGATAGATTCTTTCTAAAGAACAGTAAGAATGGTAGCTGTGTTGTGCTTTTATTCCCTGGTACAAAATCAGTGAAAATTTTAATACTTAAAGTTTTATTCATTCATTATAACTGGTTATAGTTTCAAACAGCAATTACCCATGGTAGAATTTTGACTAAATTTATGAAAACCCCACAAATTTGTTCTAGTCTTTCAGTTCCATCCTCTTTGCCATTCTTTTTTTTTTTAAAGAAAAAGTTAACTTCTTAAATTTATTTTTTAGTAATCTCTACACCCAACATGGGGCTTGAGCTCATGACCCCAAGATCAAGAGTCTGTGTTCTTCTGACTGAGCCAGCCAGATGCCCCCTCTTTGCCAGTCTTTGAAAAATCATTTCTTCTTGCTCTTTCTTGCTCTTTCAGTTTTCCCATGTCAAACCTTTGCCCTCCAAACCTTTGCCACCCTATTGTCTCACTGGTATTAATAGTATTCTTGTGAAAATAATCTCACTGAAGTCATACAATTCCCTCTTCTATAAGGCATGCCAGTAAGCATCTAGAGATGGCCTAGTCTCCAGTAAGAGATTCCGTAATGTTTCTTATATAACCAAGGATGTACCTCTACTAAAGCTGGCTGTAATCAAGTTTGAAATCTTTGTCCATGGCATTTTATGATGCCAGGCAAAGTATGGCAAGGTCATATACCTTGGGTTTGTATTTTACACCCCAGTAGAAAAGTCAGAAACATTAAGAGGAAGGAACATCAACTTGAGATTTAAAGTTGCAAACCATAGCCATTTAGGTTCATCCATGATGAGGAGAACCTGAAATTCAAGCGTTTGAGAAATTAGATATTTCTCCATTTCTGGCACAAAGTATTTATAAGACATACCCCCTGCCCCCCGCAAAAAAAAAGACCTACCCAAAAAAAGTTGCCCTGTATCTGAGGTTTTTTTATTGACCTATCCATGTTTGGAAAATAACTTTTTTTATGTCCTGAGATTCTCAGATTAGTAGGGCAAACTTAATTTTTGCATAATGTCTGCACATTGCTACAAAGTAGATAAGGTAGCCTGACCTTAAACTCCAAATACCTATAAGGATATCTGGGCATCTGGGTTTTTCACCACTGAAATCCCAACACTTCTTATAATTGGTACATGATAAATATCTATTGTCTAATAGATCCTGTGTGATCTAGGCACTTTCTTTTCATATCCATGTTAATTTTTTTTTAAAGATTTTATTTATTTATTTGACAGAGAGAGACACAGCAAGAGAAGGAACACAAGCAGGCGGAGTGGGAGAGGGAAGAACAGGTTTCCCACTGAGCAGGGAGCCCGATGTGGGGCTCGATCCCAGGACCCTGGGATCATGACTGGAGCTGAAGGCAGACACTTAACACCTGAGCCACCCAGGTGCCCCAAACAATTTTTTTAAGATTTTATTTATTTAGGGGTACCTGGGTGGCTCAGTTGGTTAAGCCGCTGCCTTAGGCTCAGGTCATGATCCCAGGGTCCTGGGATCAAGCCCTACATCAGGCTCCTTGCTCAGTGGGGAGCCTGCTTCTCCTTCTCCCTCTGCATGCCACTCCCCCTGCTTGTGCTCTCTCTGTGTCAAATATATAAATAAAATCTTTTTTTTTAATATTTAATTTATTTATTTGAGAGAGAGAGAGCATGAGAGGGGAGAAGATCAGAGGGAGAAGCAGACTCCCCGTGGAGCTGGGAATCCAATGCGGGACTCGATCCAGGGACTCCAGGATCATGACCTAAATCTTTTTTTTTTTAATGATTTTATTTATTTACTTTAGAGAGAGAGGGAGAGGGAAAGAATCTCAAGCAGACTCCCTGCTGAGCACAGAGCCCAATGCAGAGCTGGATCTCATGACCTTGAGATCTTGACCTGGGCCGCAATCAAGAGTCGGACGCTTAACTGAGTGAGCCACCTAGGTGCACCAAACAATTTCTTGTTATGACTGATAACTCTTTCTTTTTATGAAAGCTTTCATTTCACATTTTCTCCCAAATCACACTGTGGTCACAAGTCCCGTGTTTCCTGTACCATCCTCACTGCCTTTTCAGCTTTCATTTTTCTCTTTCTTGATGAATATTCTTGGTAAAACCTGATGCACATGATAAAACATTCCCATACACTGCTGGATATGTGATGGAACTATTTGTGTTATAGATCTGAGCTAACCTCAAGAAATGTATCCATCTTTTGGGGTGCCTGAGTGGCTCAGTCAGTTAAGCCTCTGCCTTCAGCTCGGGTCATGATCCCAGTATCCAGTATCAAGTCCCACATCAAGCTCCTTGCTCAGTGGGGAGTCTGCTTCTCCCTCTACTCTTCCTCCCTGCTCATGATCTCTCTCTCTCAAATAAATAAAATCTTTAAAAAAACAAACAAGCAAACAAAGAAATATATCCATCTTTTATTCCAAATTTGTAGAAACTTCTAGTCCTCTCCAGTTTCCATAGTGTTATCTTTACTATGTGTAAAAGTACCATTAGGGAACATCACAGCCTCAGTGGGATGCTGGTGGTGAGTGGACTGCTAGGCTCACTAACTAGCTGAATGACTTGCTCTTTAGTTTGTATTGTTTAGATTAGTTCCTCAGCAAAATTGCAAGTAAACTCCTGTGTTATATTAACTTTCATGCCTTTATAGTTGAAATCCCACAGATATGAAAGACTTGGATTCATATACTGGTAACAATTATGAATTGTTTAGAATAACTTGTTTTCCTCCTTAAGTAGAAATTACGGTAAAATTCAATTCTTGTGTAATGGAACTATTCAGTGTTGTATATAATGTTGCAGTCTCATTTTTTTGGGAATATTTTATAACACTGTTAGAAGAAAAATAAATGGTTTTTGCCACAAATGAGATTTAATAATTATTTAAATTAATAATTCTGTCCTTAGAGATTATATTTGATTCTGTTTTTATTGTTCACCACCAGTGTGTGAAATGAATATATGCAAAAATGGTCTGTTATCACCTACATTTGCTTTGGTGTTTGAAGGGTGCAAGCAGTGAGGAGATCCCAGTTTGCATGATTAACCTTGTAAGGACTATGGATCCTTCCAAATGTAGGAACTACTCCATACTTTATTGAGGTCAGGAATGAAGGTGGTTTTGCGCAAATTAACAAGGAAATCCTAAAATTCACATGAAAATATAAGAGAACCAGAATAGCTAAAAAATCTTAAAAAAGAACAAAGTTGAAGGACTCACAGTCTCAAAATTTTCATACAAAACTACAGTAATTAAGACTGTGTGGTATCAGTATATAGGTATCTTTATAGATGAATAGAATTGAAAATCCAGAACCCCTCATATTTATAGTCAATTTTTGACAGGGGGGCCAGATCATTCAATGGGTGGAAAATAGTCTCTTTAACAAATGATACTGGATATCCATATACAAGAACCTCAAATTGAATCTCCTGTATTATATTATATATAATTATTAATTCAAAAATCCATTATAGACCTAAATGTAAGAGCTAAAGCTATAAAAAGTCTTAGAAGAAAACATAAGCATAAATCTTTATGATCTTAGTAGGCAGTGGTTTCTTACATATGATTCCAAAAACACAAGCAGAAAAAGAGAATTAAAAATTGGACTTTGTCAAAATGTAAAAGTTTTGCGCTTCAAAGATACCATTAAGAAAGTGAAAAGGCTTGGGGCACCTGACTGGCACAGTTGGTAGAGGATACAACTCTTGATCTTGGGATTGTGAATTCAGACCCCATGTTGGGTGTAGAGTTTGAGAGAGAGAGAGAGAGGGAAGTTAATTGAAAAGACAGCCCACAGAATGGGAGAGAACTTTTGTAAATCATTTCTATATTGTTTGATAAGGGGCTTTTATCCAGAATATATAAAGAACTCATATAATTCAATAATAAAAAGACAGCCCAATTTTTAAAGTGGGCAAAGGATTTAAATAGTCATTTCTCCAAAGGTATACCTATTATATGCCTACTCTCCAATAGGCACAAGCAAAGATGCTCAACATTAATCAATAGGGAAATGCAAATCAAAATCATGAGCTACTACTGCATGCCCACTGGCATGACTATAATGAAAAATATGGACAATAACAAATGTTGGCAAGGATGTGGAGAAATTAGAATCCTTGTGCACTATTGTTGGGAATGTAAAAATAGTGCAGCCATTATGAAAAATAGGATGGTACTTCCTCAAAATACTAAAAGTAGAATTACCATATGATCCAGCAATTCCACTTCTAGGTATATACCCAAAGGAATTGAAAGCAGGGATTTGAACAGATATTTGTACACCCATGTTCACAGCAGCATTATTTGAAATTGCCAAGAGGTAGAAACAACCCAAGTGTCCATTGATGGGTGGATGGATAAACAAAATGTGGTGTGTACATACAATGGAATAGTATTCAGCCTCAAAAGGAAGGAAAATCTGACAGGTGCTGCAACATGGATGACCTTGAGGATATGCAAGATAAGCCAGTCACAAAAAGACAAATAATATATGATTCTACTTGTATGCAGTACCTAGAGTAGTCAAATTCATAGAGGCAAGAAGTGGAATGGTGGTTGCCAAGGGCCAGGGAAGGGAGGGAAGGAAGAATGGGAGTTATTTCATGGATGTAGTTTCAATTTTGCAAGAGGAGAAAAGTCTAAACATAGGTTGCAGAACAGTATCAATATACTTAATGCCACTGAAGTGTACATTTAAAAATGGTTAAGATGGTGAGACGCCTGGGTGGCTCAGTTGGTTAAGCGTCTGCCTTCGGCTCTGGTCTTGATCCCAGGGTCCTGGGATAGAGTCCTACGTCGGGCTCCTTGCTCAGCAGGGAGCCTGCTTCTCCCTCTGCCTGCTCTGCCTGTAATGCCTGCAGCTCTCTCTCTGCTCTCTCTCTGACAAATAAATAAATAAAATCTTTAAAAAAAAAAAAAAAAAAGGTTAAGATGGTAAAATGTGTGTTATGTGTATTTTACCACAGTTTAAAGGGGGGGACGGCAAATTTATGGTATATGAATTATATTTCAATTTTAAAACAAATTATATGGGGAAAAGAAGAAAACAAATATATGAAACCAGTCCAGGAAGCCCAAAAGGATTTGAGGAAGTCCATTATATGCCTACTCCACAGCCTTTATTCATTCAGGAAAAAACTCTCCCTTTCCAAAGCAATGAAATTATTTTTTTGTTTTAATGTCAACATGACTTTTCAAAAAAACCTTTTAAATATAACAGAAAACATAAGCTAGAGGTGTTCCTGGTTAAGAAATGATAAATAATGAAAAAAGACCAGCAGACAGGATTCTGGCATTATTAATGCTATTACCTCATTATCATGGCAAGCCAGAGAAGGTAAAGCTATCCTGAAATTTTATTTGGTTCTCTTATCAGTTTTCAACGGGTAAGAGGGGAGTGCATGCTCAGCTCAGTTCACAGGAGGGAGCATTTTCCCTCCTACACCCACCTTTCCTGCAGCTGTCCTTACGAGGGGCAGGACGCACAGGCTATGTACCAAATGCCATTGTCAAGCACATGCCCGGAGATATTTTTATTGATCCAAATCATCTAGTATTCACCAAAGGCAGGACTTGGACACTAATTAGGAAAGGTTGTTAGAAAAGAAAAGGCAGAGGCGCCTGGGTGGCTCAGTTGTTAAGAGTCTGCCTTTGGCTCAGGTCATGATCCCACGGTCCTGGGATCAAGCCCCACATCAGGCTCCCTGTTCAGTGGGGACCCTGCTTCTCCCTCTCCTGCTCCCCCTGCTTGTGTTCCCTCTCTCACTGTTTCTCTGTCAAATAAATAAATAAAATCTTAAAAAAGAAAAGAAAAGGCAGTTTCCAAGACCATACCATCTGTCCACTCTACTGACACAAATCAGAGTTGAATCCAGTCTGTGTCACTGTGTCTTTTTTTGACATATAATGATTTTTGTATTCTACTCCCTTCAATTCTTGAATGAGCCTTTCCTACCCCTCCTCTTCTTTTATTCTTTCCCAAAGTAGATTTGAAATAATCTCTTGATCATCCTTGTTACTTGTTGTAAAATCTGACTCTACTAAAGGTTCTAAGAAAACTAAAGGTTTTCTTAGATATTATAATAAATAAACATTTATTAATAGCCTGCTATGAAAACCAATGTGCTAGACCCTGGATGTCAAAAACACATAAACTCTTCTGTTTATAATCTGATTAGGGTGACCAGACAAATATGTAAAAAGATCACAGTACAAGAGAGCATGTACTGAGTGTCACTTGAGTACTGTGGAAGTTCAGAAATGAGAGCTCATAGTGGGTTGAAGGTGGTTGGGTAGAGTCTTTAAAAAAAAAATGGAATTGGGGTGCCTGGGTGGCTCAGTCATTAAGCGTCTGCCTTCGGCTCAGGTCATAATCCCAGGGTCCTGGGTTCGAGCCCCACATCGGGCTCCCTGCTCAGCAGGGAGCCTGCTTCTCCCTCTCCCACTCCCCCTGCTTGTGTTTCCTCTCTCACTGTGTCTCTCTCTGTAAAATTAAAAAAAAAAAAAAAAAAGGAATTTAAAGTGGAATGAAAGAAATAAGTTTTATTTTATTTTTTTTTAAGATTTTATTTATTTATTTGAGAGAGAGAGTGAGAGAGAGCAGAGGAAGAAGCAGACTCCCCACTGAGCTGGGAGCCCGATGCGGGGCTCGATCCCGGTACTCCGGGATCATGACCCGAGCTAAAGGCAGATGTTTAAGTAACTAAGCCACCCAGGCGCCCCAAGAAATAAATTTTATATATCATCATTGGCAAATTGGTTTCCTCCACACTGTAAGTTTCCATGTAAAATGTAACATTCCATGTAGCAGTTACTACTTGATTAACCTGCACAAATCCTCTTTTCTCATACTCATTTTCCTCGCTGGCAACCCAGATTTGCTTAGTACAGTAAAAGGCATTGCCTATTTGTCTATTTGTTCACATATGGACAAGTAATTAAGTAGGGAGGCAAAGTGACCTTACATCACATTTTGGCCACTGAGCCATGCAGTCGCCTCTGTGGGTTTACTCTGTTTAGCCTGTAAAGTGGTAACAAAGAAGAAAGTAGCCACTGTCAAGTATCTCTGGCCTAGGAGGGTGAGTTTGACCTGCACTTTGACAATGATTTTGATTATTTCTGCTTTCTATGTTGAATGGATTTACTACCCATCAGAGTCTCAAAGACCCTTAATTTAAAAAATATATTGATTTTTTTTTTTAGTCTTATACATGCTGTTACCTCCTTACGACATGCGGTAATGATTTCTGAATTTTCATTAGGCACAACTCATTGTTCAAGCACTGAAGCAGTTGGGTTACTTTTGCAGCTAATTCTTGGTTAAATAAACAAAAGTCCTTTAAAAAGATTAGCCAGAACAGTTTTTAAAACCCACAGTAGCACTGCTGTATATCAGTTCTGGCTTGGCATACTTTGACCCATGACTGCAGTGTTTTATTACCCTCAGCTACATCAGGACACATACTTGTAAGACCACTTTTGTAGCAGATATTTTTATAACTCTACAAAATGATTAGACTGATATAGAGCAATTCTCTAAGTACATAGGTATTAAAATATTCTGGCAGCTGTCTCCTTTTTGCCTTTAAGTTGAGACATCATGATGAGATAAGACTGTACCAGTTCTGATTGGTACGAGAATGTAGTTAGCCATGGTATTTTCATATTATTGACAAGATCTTTGTCACTGTAAATAGGAGAAATCTTGGAGGAGAGGTTCCCATTATAGTAATTCCAATTCAATTCTGCTAGTACTGTTTTTTCAGAAACTACATTAAAACTCATTCCATGTAGTCAGGAAGGAAGTTATGGTATTAAACTGAATTCTAACTAAAACAATTTAGCTTGTGCTCAAAAATGTACTGTATCTTTATCTGGGAGTTTGAGGTATTGATTAGGGTTTAGAGAGTGTTTAGGAGAACCTGAATGGAAGAAACCTGGTAAATTGGTACTAGGGTATAGTGACATGGGACAGACTCAGATAGGCTTCTAGCATCCTATGGACTATAGGTCATAGTCCTCAAGGGGGAACCAAGAGTCTGGGAAGGTCTCAAGTAACGATGTTAGCAACTCTCTGACCTCTCTTCCCCTAAGTACTCCCAACCTGCTTCCAAGTGTCTCAAATTTTTCTAACTGGGAACGATTTCCAATTGAAACATTGGCCTTTTGCTGAGAAATACGAGACTTTAAATGGCAAATGATTATGGGTACTACCATTTTGGAAAACAGGCAGTATCTTCTAAGGGTGATCATACATATATCCTATGACCTGGTAATTCCAGTGCTAGGTATATGCTCTAGAAATAGAAATGCAAACATTGGGGCGCCTGGGTGGCTCAGTTGGTTAAGCCACTGCCTTCGGCTCAGGTCATGATCCCGGAGTCCCGGGATCGAGTCCCACATTGGGCTCCCAGGTCTGCGGGGAGTCTACCTCTCCCCCTGACCTTCTCCCCTTTCATGCTCTCTCTCATTCTCTCTCTCTCTCTCAAATAAATAAATAAAATCTTTTTTTTAAAGATTTTATTTGTTTATTTGACAGAGAGAAAGAGATCACAAGTAGGCAGAGAGGCAGGCAGAGGGAGAGGGGGAAGCAGGCTCCCCGCTGAGCAGAGAGCCCGATGCAGGGCTCGATTCCAGGACCCTGAGATCATGACCCGAGTTGAAGGCAGAGGCTCAACCAACTGAGCCACCCAGGCACCCCAATAAATAAAATCTTT
>CM052896.1:102567685-102678559 GCA_028534135.1 Potos flavus
GGCTCGATTCCAGGACCCTGAGATCATGACCCGAGTTGAAGGCAGAGGCTCAACCAACTGAGCCACCCAGGCACCCCAATAAATAAAATCTTTTTTTTAAAAGATTTTATTTATTTGACAGAGAGAAACACAGTGAGAGAGGGAACACAAGCAGAGAGAATGGGAGAGGGAGAAACAGGCTTCCTTTGGAACAGGGAGCCTGATGCGGGGCTCGATCCCAGGATCCTGGGATCATGACCTGAGCTGAAGGCAGATGCTTAACGACTGAGCCACCCAGGTGCCCCCCCAATAAATAAAATCTTAAAAAAAGAGAAATGCAAACATTTGTATACCAAAACATGCATACAGAAATATTCAGAATAGTGCTGTTCATAATAGATCAAGACTAGAAATGATCCAAAAGTTCATTGACAGTAAAATGAACAGATAAATTCAGATATATTCACATGCTAGAATATTGTGTAGCCCTGAAAATGAACAAACTATTGCTACATGCAACAACATGAATGAGTCTCAAGAACATAACATTGAGTAAATAAAGATAGACACAAAAAAGTATATATTATACAATACCATTTATATAAAGTTCAAAAACAAGCAAAGCTAACCTATGATATAAATCAAAATAATGGTTGTACTGGGGGTATAGTGGTGGCTGGGAGGGAGCGTTAAAAAGGAAACTTCTGGGGGGCTGGTAATGGTTCTCTATAAAGACGCATGTGGTTGTGTATCCATTTTGTGAAATTCCACACATATACTTATGATTTGTACATTTTTCTGTCTATATGCTGCACTTTAAAAATTAACTAAAAATTTTTTTTAAAGACAAATAGTGGCTGAGATAAAAATTGAAAGTAATTCACTCTGAAGTCAAATAGCTAGGCTGTTGTTAAATTGAGATGCTGGCCTTTCTGGTTTGATATGGGAAGCTCACGAAAGAAAGTTATCAGGCATTAATAGTATTCCATCCAGATTTCAAAATATTGCTTTGAGCAGGTCTTATATCATTGGATAAGAATAATAGAAATTATTTTCTAGGGTATTTTTGTCATGGATAGGTGTGAATATATACAACTTTTTGTGCCTTGAAAGTTTGCTTTTAACATAAACATCTTTAGTATTAAAAAATTTGTTCCAGAGAGTCATTAAATTAGGTATCCCTGTGAGAGAGACAGAATAGTGATAAATGTGATTCAGTAGATGGCAGTATTCCCTTTGAAGTTTTTAGTTAAAATGTGGATATGTGGGGGTAACTCCTAGCAACTTTCTTCAGTAGGAATGATAAAGGGTCACCTGCTGGAACAAGTAGACCAGAAAGAACATTTTAATATTTTCGTTCATGTTACATGGTATTTCGTGTATTGCTAGGAACTATTTTGAATGAACCCATAAGATGTAGAGTCCACAAATGTAGGGGACAGATTTTTCCTCATAAAATCCTAGAATGATAGCCTGCAATAGGAAGTTTGTTTAATGTAGTATTACTTTAAGTGGGTGTTAATGCATAGAATATTAGGAAGAATTTGAGCAGCATCCTTTTTTTTTTCTGTCTTGTATGTAGGAATATATATATGTCAAGACTGAGATAATGACTGCCTTGGACAACAATGTCAATGAAATTTATTGATGAGGAGATTAGGGTGCACTTGAGCACAAATTAAAAGAAAAATTAAAGTGATTGACCAGTCTGTTTTTGTTGGTTATTTTAATACAAGTCAATTGCTTTTTGAATAGTCTCTCTTTTTTCTTACTGAAATTTTCTTAAAATGGTAATACTTGATGAAAGCAGTGGGGTTTAAGAAATCCTGTGGCATTATAGGAGTTTTGGTTGTAAGGAATTTGACATGGATCCGAGTTATATGCCAGAGAAGTCAAGAGTTATGAGCCAAAGAATAGAACGTGCCCATGGTGCAGAATGGGAGACCAACAAACAAACTAGACAGAGCCAGAAGAACTACATCAAGTTCTGACTTTGCTCATTATTAGCTATTGACCTTGGACAAATCACTTAACTTACCTAATTTTTCTTATCTGTGAAATATAGGTGATAAATAACTGCTTTGCCTTCCATATGGGTTGTTAAGTGCCTCAAGTAGGTGCATTGTCTGTAAGGGTGCTTTATTAATGTTAATGAACTCTACAGATGGACTCTGCATTGTTTTTATTACTGTTTAATTAACTTTTTGTTTCCTCTGCCTGTAGCTGGGAAACATTGATAAGCGTATCTTCAACAGCCATCATTATATGAGTACCTACTAATAGGTACTGTTGCTAAGTGCTTTAAGTGCATAGTTTCCAAAGCCGCACAGCTACTCTAGGAGTAAGTTGGACCATTGACCCTATTTTATAGTTCACAAAGGTTTGGACTGACCCAAGAGCTGTGAATTAATTAAGTCCATGTCATCTGACTCCATAGCCGTTGTTTGTAGTAGGCTATACTTGCCTGATGCACTTCAGTTTTTACTTTTCCCTAGCTAGTATTTTAGAAGCCAGGGCCATATGTAGCATTTTTATATATTGGGCAGCTGAAATAAAGACACTGGGCCTTAAAAGAAAATTTTATTACGTTTCATTATGGAGTGATGAACAGAATCCTAACGTATGCATTTGTTAATTTGTGAATGGGGAGGGTTGGTGCTCCTGACTTGAGCCTGTTTCATCTTTAGCCAAATCACATACAGATCATTTCTCAATGATTCAAACTCAAGGAGAGGAACAGTAACATCAACACAACCTAAAGTCACAGTGACACAATCTGAGGAGTGTTGATATTTGGTTTGAGGATATATTGATTTTCTTTGCAAATACCCCTCCCAATTACTTATTTTTCCATATTACAACTGCTTTGCTTTTTTTCTTTTTTGTATATTTGTGTGTGTATGTGTGTGTTTTAGAGGGTTTCCCATTTATTGTAATTATAATACTGACATTTTGCATGAAGATAACATTTCTGGGAGAATACATTTTTTTTTTAATTTAATTTAATTTTTTAAAGATTTTGTTTATTTCTTTGTCTGATAGAGAGAGAGCACAAGCAGGGGGAGCAGCAGGCAGAGGGAGAAGCAGACTCCCTGCTGAGCAAGGAGCCTGACACAGGACTCGATCCCAGGACTCTGGGATCGTGACCTGAGCTGAAGGCAGACACTTAACCATCTGAGCCACCCAGGCGTCCCCTGGGAGAATACATTTGAAACTGATAAAGTAAATATACTAATAACTAAATGTTTTTGCTGTTCCTGTCAGGTAAGAACAAATAAATACATATGAAAATTTTCATTTATAAATGTGTTATTTTCACTATTCTAAAAATACTGTTTTTAATGAAAAATGACTTTTTGAAAGTATATCTTCAACCTTCTATCGTAAAAATTTTTAAATTGCTTATTCATGTTTTGGCCACCTTGTAATTTAGTTTATATATTGTCACTTCTGTTTTTTAGTTAGATTTTTAAATTTTAGAATAGTTTTAGATATTTATGGGAAAATTGTAAAGGACAGTTTCCATGTAACCCACACCCAGTTTCCCCTATTATTATGATGGTACATTTGTTACACATTTGTTACAATTAATGAACTTTATGGACTTTTTTTATTTGTTTAACATTTTTCCTGTACTTTATTCAGCTTTCCTTAGTTTTGCCCTAATTCTGGAGTCCCATCTAGGATATCATAATTACATTTAGTAATCATACCTCCCCATAGTCTCCACTTGGCTGGGACAGTTGGTCAGGCTTTCCTTGTTTTTGATGACCTTGACAGTATTAAGAAGGACTAACTGGTCAGGTACATTGTAGAATGTTCCCCAATTGGGATTTGATGTTTTTCTTAAAATCACGGTTTACCTTTCACTGCATACACTAGGTTACATGGCGAGGTTGCTCTTAATCATAGTGAACTCTGAGGAAGGCAGATTGAGATTTGAAAATATTGGCTGTGGATAACCCACACAAAGATAAGCATTAACATTCTTTGTTGGCATTGAAACATTGGCTACATTCTTTATGTTTTTTGTATTTTATCATTTTTCAGAAGAAGCCAGTCCTAATTCTGGCTGAAAACAAGAGTGTAGGTTGTATGATCTGCTCATGTCCCCAAAACAGTTTCATTTCTAATTGCACCTATTGGGGCAGTTAGCATGGGTTTAATGTTACTCTTAAGAGCTTTACTTAATTTGAATTGGCCTTTTAATTAGTAATGGGCAATTTTGGGTGAATTGTTAATTGATTAGAATTGTGGAAATCATCTGAAAAGCTGTTTTGTCACTGTAGCATAGAATAGTAGAAGATTAAAACGGGATGTGGTTTAGTTACTATTCTAAGACGAAGGCTTGCAAAGTATTATTTTCATGGTTTGGGTTTGTTGTTCCAGCCTGGTGTCTTAACTCTGCTGAGAATGATTGTCTTTTAACTCACCAGGTCCTCAATTCTACTCCATTAAGGGCCACTTTTCTGCCAATCAAAAAGCAGCATCCCTGAGATTGATTTTTGTTACAGTGGATAGTAATGACTGCCGAGTGACAACATTTCAAACTCTTTTATGTAAACAGAAAGCAATCAAATAAGTACTAATCCAAGGATTATGTGGACCCAAATCCCGTGGCCAGAAGAAGAATCTCTGCAGTGTGTGTCCCTGGCTCTTTGCCTTCTGGTCGCCCCTCTTCGTCCTGGAAATCTCGCTTGCTGCTGGTGCTGCCTGTTAGATTGCAGGATGCGGCGACCAAAACACTCCTGCAGCTCCTGGATGGAATTCAGAAAGACACTTACATTTCCATAAATAAATTAGGAATTCAGTGGTTTCTTCGGGCTAATCAGGGCAGGCTGATAAACCTTGCTAGCTGTTTAATAAATGAATTGTGACTGATTACCTATTAATATGGACGCCTCAGGAATTCACCCAGGGGGAAGCAGAGCAGTGAAATAGAGAGGGGCATGGCCCCTTGGGAAATCAGGGCTTCATGTTTGCAGCTTAAATATCTCTGTGAAGTATCAATAAGGAGGTAATTGAATTTTGAACACAAACATGAGCGCCGGATGGATGAAAGGGGGAGGGGGGATCTGATCATCTCTTCTCTGCCCCTTCATTCTCCCCTCCCCTTTTCCTTAGAGACCACTCTAGTAAAGATAGATGCTAAATCCATTAAATAAAGATTAGACTCTGTCGTAGTAGAAAATGGCAGCTTAGCTAGATCCCCGGGCAAATTGGGGCCTTTTGCAATACAGAAAATTAAAATATACATTTTTAACAAGTGTGCTATCTTCCTACCAATAATGCCAGGCTAGCTTGTGGGGTTTACTCCTCCTTCAGATTGGCTTTTGTTTGGACAGATCACTTTCTCTTGTACTAATGCCAATCTTTTCTGTATTCCTGGAGCAGAAGGGGCTGGGTTTATTTATTTATTTTTAAAGCTTCTGTTGAGGCCTTTCCTAGCATCCTGCTTGCTTGTAATCAGAGGAGTGGGAAGGAGATTAGTGTCCCATGAATTGACGGTAGATAAATGTTCCTTCCCCTTAACTGGTGGGTCCAGAAGAGCCCAATCACTTGTATTTCAGGGATGATTGGAGACTGTACAGCCAAGCAAGAAAAGGGCTTACAGACTGAAATAAAAATTGATATTTTAGATGCTATTTTATTTGGCATTATTTCCTCTAGATAAGGTTATTTATTTGCTTTGTTTTATTTTAAGCCAGATAAAGTCTTATTAATGTAGAAAAAGAATTGGCATCATTTGATTACAGATCATAATACCCCTTTTTGAGCAATATCAAAACACAAGCATCAAGCCCTAAATATTTTTGTTTCTGTGTATGAATACCCAGTAGTGGCTTTTTGGACTAACCTTTGTTAATATGTCAATCTACATGTTCTGATAATTCTTTCATAAGGCTTCAGTCAGTAAGTCTATCAACAAGTTTTATTGAGCATCTCTTAGGTGGGTAGCATTTTTAGATGCAGTAGTCAACAGCAAGAAAGTCTATCCTCTGCTGCCACAAATATTTCTTTAAATATAAATAAAACAAAGTCGGTTATGTCATACTCCTGCTTATAAAAGTTCTTTGGCTCCTTGGGTCTTATTCATAAAACAAAATTCAGATTCCTCAGGCTTTCACAAAGGACTTTCTTAACATTGACCTAGCCTTTCTCTCTAATTTTATCTGGAAAACTTATACTTATTCCCTAAGGCTATTTCAAATCCCAGTCTCTCCATGTAGTATCTCTCTATTCCCCCAGGCAGAGTTACATTTTTGTAATCATTTAGTGTGGGTTCTACACTTGGTGGCTCTGAGGATTGCCCATGGGAGAAAAAATGTACTTCTAGTCTCTGTAATTAAGGACTTTCGTGCATTATTTGCCAGATTGCAAACATTCCCAGTTCTTTGTTTCAACTTAAGAGGTAGCTTGATGGTCAAATTTTTAATGATTTGTCCTTATGTATTTCACTTTATAATTTAACTTTGATTTGTGTCGATCTTTAATGGTAAGAAAGAAAGTGTCTGTTTGCTGTCCCTATCATTACTGCAACCTTAAGTTAGGTTTCTCCAGAGAGCAGAAATCAAACTTATTTAATCTGATTGCCACAGTTCACAAATGACTCTTTATAGATTTTGAATGCTAGTTCTCAGAGTTAAATAGTGCAAAATTTCAGAATTTTCTAGTCCCTCACATGTTGCACATTACATTCATGTTGTACTTAGTTTTCCTTCCAGTTGCCCTAACTTTTATTTCCTGCCATTTTTCTGGGCCCCAGAGCTCATTCCACTTATTGACAATGCAGGTTTGCTGGGGCCATGGAAGTCAGCATTTTAAAGGCTCTGTATTCCCAGTGGTTGGATCTCAATCATTGTAAGTTTTAAGCCTTATTTAACACTAACAGATTTATGCAAATAAAATGTGTTTTCTTTTTATACTAATAATTTTCAGTGTAGATTGTATATTTTCATTTAATTATAACAAAAATTTAACACTAGAAATTCTGAGGTTAAAAAAACTTACCCAACTAATCTCTAAAAATTTTAAATAAAGGATATTGACTTTATCCCTTTAAGAGAAGACTGTTGGCGACTTCCTTTCCTAAAGCTTTCTGGTGATCTTAGCATAACCTTCATTCAATAAAATATCTCTTTCCTTCCTTTGTATGTATATCACATGGTACCCTTAGAATTACCTGGAATGTAATGTTGCTACCTAGGCAATTACTAATTTTAGTTTCTGTATGTGTATTGTTAATGCTGAGGTATGTGTCTTGCTCAGGAAGATACTGTAGCTATGGTTCTTAACCTAAGAGTCCATGAATCTCCTGAAATTTAAAGAAAATTGTATGTGTATGATTATACATGTATATTTCTCTGCAGAGAGTATTAGTGGCTTCCATTAGACTTTTTCAAAGGTCTCTGTTAGGATTGAACTGTGTGCCCCTAAAAAAGATATGTCAGAATCTTAGCCCCTGATACTCCAGAATGTGACCTTATTTGGAGATAGGGTCTTTACACAGGTAGTCAAGTTAAAATGAGGTCAGTAGAATGGATCTTAGTCTAATATGACCGGTATCCTTATACAAGAGGGAAATTTAGACACGGAGACAGACATACATAGAGGGAAGATGATGTGAAGAAACACAGGGAGAAGACAGCCATCTTAAAAGCCAAAGAGACAGACCTGGAACAGATCCTTTCCCCATGGGCCTCAGAAGGAAGCAACATTTCGATACCTTGATCTCAGACATCTAGCCTCAGAACTGTGAGACAGTAAGTTTTTAATGTTTAAGCCACTCACTTTGTGGTGGTTCGTTACAACAGGCCCAGAAAACTAATATACTCCGCATTGGTTAGGATACGTTTGTCTGTAAATTACAGAAAACCCAACTACAATGGCTTATAGGATAAAGATGTTCCGTATAGGTACTTCATTTTTAGGGGTGGTTAATTCAGTTACTTAACCTTATGACCAGAGACTCCTGTTAGTTCCATCTTGCTGATGTGTCACCTCAGTGTGTTGGATTCCCCCCCTTAGGTTGGTTTCCATCATGTTTGCAAGATGGCTGCTATAGTTTTTGACATCATTGACTGACAACACTATCCTAAGATAGAAAAGGGAATTGTTTTCCCCCATGCTTCTTCTTATCAGTGAGAAAAACCCCAGAAGCTCTGAGGCAAATTTCCCCTTGCATGTCATTGAACAGTGCTAGTCACATTCCTATGTCTAATCATTGCCAAGAGAAATTAGACTACCTACCATTATTGGTTTAGATGGACTAAGACTGGTTCCTCCTCAGAACTAGGAAGGAGCCCAGTCTCCCCTGAGTACATGCTCACCCTTTACCCAAATAAAACCAGGGTTTTGTTAACAAAGATTAAGTGAGGAAATAGCTATGTGTAGACATCTACCTATGTCTATCAGTCTGTGAGCCCTAAAAGGTTAAGAACTACTGTTTTTAAGACAGGCAGTGTTTCTAAAGTGCGATACCTAATCAAGGTTAAGCTCTGTTCAGATATCAAAAGAGTGACCCATGTTTAAGAATTTCTAAGTTAATACTAACTGAAAGGATTGTGTTTGTTTGTTTTTTAACTTAATCACTCAATAAATAAGTGAGCGCCTCCTATGTGGACATACTCTGCTGAGCATGAGGTTACAGAGAAAAAGAATGTTCTTGTCCTTGAGATTACAGTTTATTGGAAAGCACTAGGGAAGTGTACTTATCTCAGACAGGATCAGAGGCACCCCTCCCTCTTTTTAGTATCTGGCGCATTGTAGGTACTCATGACTCATAGACCACTAGAAGCAGGAAGATCAGTTTTAAAAGATGCAGTAATGCAAGAGTTTCAGATAACTGTTTCTAACTTGAATAGTTTTTAACTGGCTTTATTAACCAGAATAGAGAAAGTAAGTAAAAGCACTGTTTGGGGCTGGGAGATACTTGCTTTCAGCCTGTTGTGTCTTATTTACCCATGGGACATTCTAAATATCACTTTTAGGGGCGCCTGGGTGGCTCAGTCGTTAAGCGTCTGCCTTCGGCTCGGGTTATGATCCCAGGGTACTGGGATTGAGTGCCACATCTGGCTCCCTGTTCAGCTTCTCCCTACTTCTCCCTCTCCCACTCCCCTGCTTGTGTTCCCTCTCTCACTGTCTCTCTCTGTCAGATAAATAAGTAAAATCTTTAAAATAAAAATCTTTAAAAATAAGTACATAAATACATCACTTTTATTTAGCTAAATATTGGTTTAATAAACAATGTAGGCATATGCAAATTAACCTCTATCTAGTCCTTCTGCTACTTTTATAGTCCATCACATACAGATATAGTCTTGTTTCTTATTAACATCAACAACCTACATTTCCTGATATGTAACTAGTGCTCTGCCCAGCTCCTTATCCATATCTTGATACCACCTCTGTGAGGGGTAGCTACTATTACTATCCTCATTGTACAGATGAAGAAAGGTATTGAATGACAGTGCCAAGACTAGAACTCAGACCTGTGTGATTGATTCCAAAGCCTCTGCTCCTTAACTTGCTTGCTGAACATGGCCTGAGTTCTCTGACCACAGTAACTAGGGAACGCTTTTGGTCCTGGCCCTGGATGCTCTTCTGAGGACTGCTTAGCACTGCCATGAATGTCACTTCTTAAGGTCAATCCTTGTCTTCCCCCTACCCAGCTAACTACTAGAAAGAAACATGAAGCATACTATAGCTGTACAGCTATGGGTTGAGGAGGAACTTAATCCAGCCCTTTCCTAGCTTAATTATGACTTGCTAGCATTTTTAGAGCCCTGAATTTCTCAAGAAAAACAGACACTGGGATGCCTTTTGACTAGATGAAGGCAATTTGAGAACAAGCCCCAGACCATCTTCTGTCCCATAGCAAGATATTAGCATTGACAACTCACTCCCTTGAGAAGGAGTCCACATAGTGACTAAAGCAAACTCCAGACTTAGCTTAAATGGCAGGTCCTTTGGAAGGCTCTACGTGATTGCTAGAGTAGATTATTCCTACTTGCACGTTTACTCTCATGAAATACAGCCTACTAGCACAATCTACTTCTCCCTCCTAGAGTGTCGGCTTTGTTTTCCACTGGGTCCCCAGTGCCTGATGCACACATAGGTGCCAGGAAGGTACAGGAAAGGAGGGGAAAGGCCAGACAATTTCTGGGTTTAAGCAGTCTCTTTATTAAGTCATCAGTGATCTCTTTATCTCTAAAAAAATTCGGTTTGGCTGCTAGTGTTATTGCTGCTCTTACCTCTTCTGTTTTGTCTCTGCCTTTGTGTATTTGTAAATCTACAAATCCACACAGAAAGGAAATTCTGGCATTAACTCAAGCTGCTGTATGATGTAGCTATGCAAAGGATTATTTATAGACCCAAACACTCTTCTCTCCATGAATTTATAATCTCTGTAGAATGAAAGGAATTAGATCCCCCGAGGTGAATACTGTTCTTAGTTAGCCCAGATAAAAACCTCTGATTCTTTTCTGTCAGCTGTATGTAGTCCCACATGCATATGGAGGTTTTGAGATCACTGGATGAAAATTACTTTTTATATTAATTATTTGTAATAAAGGAAAAGAGTTTACCTTTTGTACATCTTTCTCACTTTTCTAAATCTTTTATACGTTAGACCATACTGGTTTTTACGAATCCCTTCTAGTTAATGTCTACTAAATTTAATTAACTTACTCTTTACTTTCCCAAGCACTAATGGAAATACTGGATTATAACCAATCTAATACTCTCTGGACATTCTACCAGACACTTTCCTCAATGTGATTTAAGGCAGTTTATAATCACTCCTTGCGGTCTTGAGGCCAGTTTTCAATTCATGAGACTCATATATCCTGGCTAGTTTTAATTAATTTTGCAAGGAAGATGCCAGGAGAAGCACTATTAAATGCTTTCTTATAATCAGGTTCTTTCATCTATTGGGTTCTTGTCAGCCACTAATCTTGTAATTTTATCACAACAGAATCTAAAAGTTTCTCTGACATAGTTGGTTCTTTACTCTTGTTCTTCAGTGCTTAGTACTCATGGTTTGGGTGACCTTATATTTATGGTTGTCTTATTCAGAATTGATGTTGGGGGGGTTTCTCTAGATTTATAACAGTAAGTGCTAGAATTCATTTTTTTCACATTAGGATTTGGGGACAGTCTTTACTTGGTATCATATGTGTTCCATTTATTTGGTCTTTTTGGGTGACCGTAGCAGCCAGAATCCAATGAGGAGTAATCTGAACAGAGAAAATTTTATATAAAGATGTGTTAAATTGTTAACTAGGTGAAAGGGGTAGAAGACTCTAAGGAGTACAGGGGTAGACGCTGCAGAAAGCCACTTCCCCCAGAGCTGAAGGAGAGTGAACTGCAGAGGAAGTTAGAAACTTAAAGGAGGTCCCACAAGGCTGAGATTCAGACCTGTGAAGAGAGGACACAGCGGCCAGTGGAACATGCTGCCCACTGGCAGGGGGTACTCTGCTGGTGAATTTTAGGAGGAGCTGCCCTGTGGTGGTAAATAATCTGAGCCAGAGCAAATCCTGCCACTGGACTGAGTGCCGCTGTGGGCAAGGTGAACAGTGTGGGGACCCCCAGATGCCAACCTGCTCGTCCCTGTGGAGAAAAACCATAGGCTGTAAAAAGGAAGAAAAGTTCTTTCTTTCTGCTTCAGCATTGCAGTCTCCCACCAGTACCCTCTCTGTTGGCAAGCTTAACCTCAAGCCAGCTGACCAAGGAGAAATGTAGCTTGCCGCAGGGTCCAACTCATGTATCCCAAAGCAGGGCAGAGAAGGGTGAGTTAGGAGCAGAGAGGCGATAAATGAGTAACTGGCACAGTGAGTAAAAAGCTTTGTGTAAAGTTTAGTCTCGCAAATTAACTAATTTCATTTTGCATTATGAATAGTTTTGTTTGGTTTCGTTTTTTAATAGTTGTTTATTTTTCTCAAAGCAGGTTACACCTGTAACTTTTGCAGTTGGCTGGGTAGCATTCACAGCCTTGACAGTGCCATCCGAGCCAGTGATTGACTTAGCTATAAATGTCCCTCAAACTTCTGTTGGCTACTTCATGCAGAGGGGTTTAAAAGATGTTATTTAATCAATAAGTTTTAACAAATATTTAAAATTAAGGAAAAATTAGATTGTAATTAGAAGACAGAACATAAGTATGGATAGAAGATGGCTCTCCTAACCTCTGAATCCCATTGAATTCTCCTAATTTCCTTTATGACTAATTTTGTCTTCTGACCATTTTATTTTTCTTGAACTGTTATTATTCTCTTTCTTTTTTTTAGCCACAACAGGATTAGTACTCACTTGTTATTTATGTTTATCTTCCCAACTAAATTGCAAGACTCTTGCTATTAGGAACCATGCTTTATATTATTTTTGTATATTACAAAACAGTATTATGCAGGGGCACCTGGCTGCCTCAGTCAATAGAGCATGGGACTCTTGATTCTTGATCTCACAGTCATGAATTTGAGATTGGGCTTAGAGATTGCTTTAGAAAGAAAGAGAGAGAGAAAGGAAGGAAGGAAGAAGTGAAGATCAAAATCAAGACCCAACTATATGCTGTCTAGGATAAATCCATTAAAACAAACAAACAAACTGTATTTTGCAAATGCCTATTAAATAGATGGAATCCTTTTATATTTATAAAATAAGAGATGGAAACATAGTCTTCAAGGTAATCAGAGAACATATAGGTACTTACCCATTCTTTTCTCCATTGCTACTTTTTCAGAAGCTATCCACTGTCTCTTGCCCCTTAGAAAGACTATAACTAATATTACAAGTATAAAGACAAAACCAAAACCAAGGTGGGAGTGGGGAGTATGACAAAACAGTTAAAATCATGAAGAAAGCTGGAAGGTATCTATGTACAGTGAACAATAAATTTGGGGAGAGAGTGCTTCTAGGTTAATGATGGTTTTATTTTATTTTTTAAGATTTATCTATTTTATTTTTTTAAAGGTTTTATTTATTTATTTGAGAGAGAGAGTATGAGAGAGGGCGAGCATGAGAGGGGGGAGGTCAGAGGGAGAAGCAGACCCCTGCTGAGCAGGGAGCCCAATGTGAGACTTGATCCCGGGACTCCAGGATCGTGACCTGAGCTACAGACAGTTGCTCAACCAACTGAGCCACCCAGGCACCCTATCTATTTATTTTAGAGAGAGAAAGACAGTATGTGTGTATGTGCGGAGGGGAGGGGCAGAGGGAGAGGGAGAGAAGCAGACTCCACTGAGCGCAGAGCCAGACGGAGGGCTCAGTCCCACAACTCCCAAGATCATGACCTGAGCTGAAGTCAAGAATCCGATGCTCAACCAATTGAGCCACCCAAGTGCCGTCGCTAATGATGGTTTTAATGCATACAGTTGCTTTTCTTCCCTTCCCAAACCTCCAAACCCTACTAAAATAAATTTTTTTTTTTAAAGAAAGATATAAGCCCTCAAGGAGAGTAAGGAAAGAGGACAACAGTTATAAAATTTTGGAAGCTAGTAGGTATGTCAACCCAGCAGACCTAAGAAAAATAATCCTAAAAAGAGGAAAGCCAAGAACCAAATCACTTCATATCTCACAATACACCAAAAGCTTGAAGATTGGTATCAGGTGGATGGGGGAGATGGTTTAAATAACAAGAATTCATTGAAGTCTGTTTAAGGAGGAGTCAGATGCCCAGATCACCTGTTTTATTCCACCCCACAAAAGAATGGAGCTTTATTTTCTAGAGAAGACGAAACGAAGTGATTCCTCAGCTGGTGGATACAGACCACCCGAGGATAGGTTTCAGTACTGAAAATGTAGGGAATTATGTACACTCTGTCCTGAGACCACCCCACCCTCCACAACCAGGCTTTTACCCTTCAATCAGGAAGGTAGAAGAGAGGAATCCGACCAGCCCAAGAAGAATAAAGGTACCCACAGTGGAAGTTCCACAACACAACAGCTTGGTCATATTGCAGCAAAGCTCATAGTCACCAAGCCCAACTCCTGTACTCTCAGACTTTTCAAGCAACTTTTTAATCCCCTGTTCTTACACATGAAAAAACAGTGAAGGATTGTCAACATTTGAGAAAAGCCCCTGACATAAAACATTTAAAAAACAAAAGCAACAAATGGAAAAAATCAGCTCATAGAAAACAGACTATGCAAAACTGTCCTATTAATACCCTCAGAGAGAAGATATTGCAAACGTAATTAAGAACAGAATGCTCTTAAAAAGGACTATACAGAGAACAGGAAAGAGCTCATGGAAATTAAAAATGTGATGGGAATAAAAAATTCAACAAAAATTGTCAGAAGTTAAGGAAATAGAGAAGAGCAAAAAGACATGAACTAAGGGAAAAGCAAAGAAAAGAGAACCAATCTGTGAGAGCCAAAAATCTGAATAATAGGAGTTCCAGAAAGAGAAAAAGGGAAACAGAAAGGAAATCATTAATGAAATACTTTTAAGAAAACTTCTCAAAATTGAAAGACATGAAATATATTTCCAGTCTGAAAGGTCTTGAAGCTGCAACCAAAATAGATGAAAATAAACCTGCTCCAAGGCACATCATTATGAATTTTCAGAACTCTGGGGAAGAAGATAAAATCTTGGAAGTTTCCGAAGAAGAGAGACAAAAAACAGTATGTCTTCAACATTGGAGACCATTGGAGCAATGCCTTCAGAATTTGGAAGGAAAATTATTTTCAACCTAGAATGCCAACTCAAGTGAAAAGATGAAATAAAGACACTTTGGACATGGAAGATTCAAAAAAATTGACCTCCCATAAACTCTTATGAACTATTAGAAGTCATGAGGGAATAAGCCAAGAAAGAAGATAACATAAGCTATAGAAAACAGGGGCTCCTTAAGGTGAAGGGGTAAGAGTCCCAGCGTGATTGCTGCATACCAGGCACAGAGGACAATTAGATCATATTGGAAACTTCTTGAGGAAGAGGAAATTGATAAGTTACAGGATACCTCTCAATATCTTAAGATTTAGACAACAAGCAGACATAGACTGTGGTTGAATTAGAGGTAAGTACATTGAAAACCAAGCAAATTTAAAAACCCAAAGAAGGGGCCCCAGGTTGGCTCAGTTGGTAGAGCATGCAACTCTTGATCTTGGGGTTGTAAGTTCGAGCCCCACGTTGGGTTTAGAGGTTACTTAAAAATAATACTGTAAGAAAATAAAATTAAAAACCAAAGAAAACAAAAAGTATGCAAGAAAGAAAAGGTAATCATAGTTTATTACAATGGCTTAGCTATAAATAGCATTTATATAATCATAATAATGTAGAATGTGAATATCGATCTAAGTAAAGTTACAATATATGAGAGGATAGGAGATGGGATGCTTGCACATGTATTATGAAGAATTTAGGTGGGACTGGAGAAAGGAGCTAAATCATTACCTTCTATATTTGGGGGAAGTCAATAGATAATGCCTCAAATTGAAAAATCAAGCAATAGTAATATAAATGTGTTATTTAGTGATGTAGAGACTATAGAGGTAATATAAAATAATCAACTAAACAGGGTCAAATGGTTACCACTGAGAAGGAGTTAAAGGTGAACTATTGTTATCTTAACAAACCTCATAGAATTGATTTTTGAAACATGTACCTGTATAACTTTAAGTTAAAAAATACATAACGTCATTGTTAAAAATAGGTGAAATAGGTAATTGGAGGGACAGAGACTGGATCTTGTAACATTTAGAATGACAAAGCTAAATAATGTTTAATAGAAAAATAAAGGGAAGCCAGAACAGAAAATGTATATGAATAGGCCAAAATAAAAGATGTCTAGCTCTCTTTATGAAAAGGAAACTAATTACTTTGAATTAAAATGTAATTGCTGGGGCGTCTGAGTGGCTCAGTCAGATAAGCATCTGCCTTGGGCTCAGGTCATGATATCAGGGTCCTAAGATCGAGTCCCGCATCAGGCTCCTTGCTCAGCAGGGAGCCTGCTTCTCCCTCTGCCTGCCACTCCCCCTGCTTGTGCTCTTGCTCTCTCTCTCGCTCTCTTTCCCTGACAAATAAAATAAAATCTTCAAAAATAAAATGTGATTGGGGACGCCTGGGTGGCTCAGTCGGTTAAGCGTCTGCCTTCGGCTCAGGTCATGATCCCAGAGTCCTGGGATCGAGTCCCACATCGGGCTCCTTGCTTGGCGGGGAGCCTGCTTCTCCCTCTGCCTGCTCTACCTGCCACTCCCCCTGCTTGCACTCTCTCTTTCTCTCTCTCTCTCTGAAAAATAAATAAAATCTAAAATAAAAAAATAATAAAATGTGATTGCTTATATATTTTCAGTTTTTGTGTTATAAAATCTGCTTGCCCAAAGTTACTATGATACAAAATAAGCAATTCACAGTTTCTGGGTAGGAAGCAATTGTATTTCCACCCTGTGATAAGAAATAGAACCCCAGAGCAAGCCCTTAACGATATGTTGGTGACTGGATTTGATTAAGGAATTTCACTACCTCCCATCTTTCCTCCTTTGATATAAGTGGTACTTTTCTTAGTACTTAGTTCGGTTGCAATTCAGTTGGAAAGAAATTAAATGCTATGCTAAGTTGACCTCTGGTAACTGGTAGGTTTTGGTGGATGGAATTTTACTTTTTAACTTGGCACTCAACTGTACATTTACCACTAGGTCTGGGTGATCTCTCTGGGGAGAGTGGAATTGATGGATCCTTTCGCTGCGAGTCCCGGGTGGCCTGTCAGGAGAGCAGGTGTTGCTGGGATGGCTCATGCATTCAGGAGTCATAGTGCAAATCTGATTAAGGCATATATTCCCAAAACCACTCAGGCTAGTGTCTCTCATGGGGAAGAAGCCAACATTGGCCGCCTATGCTTTTTAAAAAAAAAAGAAAAAGAAAGAAAGAAAAACTAATTATCAACCTACAGCAAATGTCATTCAACTGAAATCCCTGAAGGATAAAGGCGTAGGTGACAAATGTTCCTGGAGAGAGGGTTGAGCTGTCACTTGTCTTTTAAATGGATCGCCCATGTTTGGCTATAGAATCACATGCTATTTCTCCTTATTATGTGTTTCATCTGAAGAAATACTGAATATCTGGAGGCACAAAAGAATTGTACAATTTCTATAAACCCTCTGGGTTTGAACAGAATCTAGTGTCAAGGAAGATGCTAGGGCACTCATTTTATTGCTCTTAAAGTATTCAGGGGACTGCTGTCTATTGACTTAGTTGTCCCTGATATTTCACCTATTTTTCCTTACTTTTGATTAGAGCCTTTACATCCCATTTTGTCTGCTTCAACTAACTGTGGGCATTTATCTGTGTCCTGTTCCAACGGACAGAGTTGGGAACAATGGGGTGAAGTTACAGGTTTGTTTTGTTTTGTTGTTGTTTGCCACGGTATTAAGGAAGAACTTCCCAAATGTCCAGAAATTAAATGGATTCTCAAAAAGTACCAAGTTCCCTATCACTGGGGATGCTTAGGCAGAGCTCTTCGACCAGCTCTGGCATGTTACCAGATGCCGTTTGGGATTAGATGGGAGCTAAGATTAGGTGATTTCAAATATTCTTTTCAACCAAGAGAGTTAAAGACTCTATTCTTTTTGCTTTCAACAGCAAAATAAGCAGCTGATCTCCATGTTCAGTTGGCAGAGTATTGAGAATGGCTTTGTGAGAGAGTAAAGTTGTAACTGGGAGATCAAGTAGGTTATCAGTTTGAATCCGGGGCAAGATGGAGAAGACCTCAAGTCAGGCAGCGGTGAGGCAGAAAGTGTGGCTGACATGAGATGTCATAGTTCTTTTTTTTCTTATTTATTTTTAATTAAATATCATAGGGGCGCCTGGGTGGTTCAGTGGGTTAAGCCTCTGCCTTCAGCTCAGGTCCTGATCTCAGGGTCCTGGGATCGAGCCTGCTTCCTCCTCTCCCTCTGCCTGCCTCTCTGCCTACTTGTGATCTCTCTCTGTCAAATAAATAAATAAAATCTTTAAAAAAAAAATTAAATATCATATTTTACATTTATCCAATGTGAAATTTCTACCTTCAGTCTCTTCATACACTTCTGGGAACCTGTATTTCCAGGCTGTATACTTTCTTCTAACATTTATCTGTGAGGATTTCTAAAGGATGTACCTCATTTCTCTCTCCCAGCGTACCCTATGTCTTGTCCTTTTTTGTTACTGCCATCTAGAATGCCTTGACCCACCCTTTCCACTTGTCTGTATCGTACTCACACTTGAAACCCAATTCAGGCTTAATGCTATGAATTTTCCAGGCCTTAGTTGTGCTCTTTACCTTTTGGGGCTCCTATAGCACTTATTATTTACCTATATTATAGTCTTTATCATACTTTGTTTTAATGGTTGTTTATTTGTTATTTTGGTCTATTCATTCTTTTTTTTTTTTTTTTAAGATTTTATTTATTTATTTGACAGAAAGAAAGAGATCACAAGTAGGCAGAGAGGCAGGCAGAGGAAGAGGGGAAAGCAGGCTCCCCGCTGAGCAGAGAGCCCGATGCAGGGCTCCATCCCAGGACCCTGAGATCATGACCTGAGCCAAAGGCATAGGCCCAACCCACTGAGCCACCCAGGTGCCCCAGGTCTATTCATTCTTAGAATATCTTTTGCATTATCAAAATAAAGTCTTTGAAAGAGAAATCAAATGTTTATATTACCTGCCTTGACAACTTAATAAGCTCTTGTAAAGGTAGATAAACAAGTTATAATTTCTTCCCGAAATCTTTATCACCTTTGTGTTCATAAGGTTTTTACAGGTTGTCCCAATAATTATGTAATAGCTTGAAATTCCATCATACTTTTCAAATAGGACTTTTATTACATTGAAAAGCTTCTTGCTGCCCTCTTGTGAAAAGCTAGGTAATACTGCCAATTAACAATGTTCAGAAAAGTTAAGTATAGTTGACTTGAACAACATAAGTTGGAACTGCCCAAGTCCACTTACACATGGATTTTTTTTTTACAGTACAGTACTGTAAATGTATTTTCTCTTTCTTACGATTTTCTTAATGACATTTTTTCTACCTTACTTTATTGTAAGAATACTGTATTTAATATATATAACATACGAAATATGTGTTAATTGACTTGCTTATGTTATCTGTTATCTGTTAAGGCTTCTGGTCAACAGGCTATTAGTAATTAAGTTTTGGGGGAGTCAGGGGCGCCTGGGTGGCTCAGTCATTAAGCATCTGCCTTCAGCTCAGGTCATGATCCCAGGGTCCTGGGATTGAGCCCCAAACAGGCTCCTTGGGAGCTTGCTTCTCCCTCTCCCTCTGCCCCTCTCCCTCTCTCATGCTCTCTCTCTCTCAAAACAAAAAATCTTTAAAAAAAATTAACCTTGACCTTTACCTCACAACATAAAAAAATGAACGTAAAATAGGTAACAAATATAAATGTAAAACCTGAAACTGTAAAACTTCTAGTAGAAAGCATAAGAGAAAATCTTCACATCCTTGGAATAGCCAAAGATTTCTTAGATAACAGAAGCAGCATGAACCATAAAGCAAAAACTTGATAAATTGTACTTCTTCAAAATTATAAACTTCTGCTCTTCAGAAGATAGTGTTAAGAAAAATGAAAAGACAGGGGCCCCTGGTAGCTCAGTTGGATAAGCGTCTGCCTTCAGGTCAGGTCATGATCTCAGGGTCCTGAGACGCTTCAGCAGGAAGTCTGCTTGTCCCTCTACCCCTCCCCCCTCCATTGTGAGCTCGTGCTCTCTCTCTCTCTCTCTCTCAAAAAAATAAAATCTTTAAAAAAAGAAAATGAAAAGACAAATCACAAAAAGACTGACAAATCAGCAGAGACTGGGAAAATATATTTGCAACACATATGCACTTGATCCTCATTCATGGACTCTGTGTTTGCAAATTCACCTATTTGCTAAAATTAAAACCCTAAAGTCTGTATTTGTGGTGCTTTCATGATCATTTATGGACATGCACAGGGTGGCAAAAATTTTAGTTGCCCTACATGTATGCTCCCAGCTAGTGTCAAACAAAGTGCTGCTCTCTGCCTTCTTGTTTTAGTTTTCATACTAAAAACAAGTGCATTTTTGTGACTTATTTATTTATTTAGTGCCACGTATTTTGCATTTTTATTCTTTTTGTTGATGACTTTGCGATTCAGAACAGCCCCCAAAGCACAATGCTGAAGTGAAATCGATGTTCTTAAGTACAAGGTTGTGATGGTGCCTAGTGGAGAAAATACATGTGTGAGATAAGCTTCATCCAAGCATGAGTTATAGTGTTGTTGGCTAGGAGTTTAATGTCAGTGAATCAACAATATGTATTAAATAAGTTGTCTTTAAACAGAAACAAGCAAGGTTTTGTGTTGACTGGTTGATGAAAATGTTGTGACCAGAGGCTCTCAGGAACCGAGCCTGGTATTTCCCATAGGAGCAGTGGCTCAGTAATTGCTAATTCACTGTTCATGGTGACATTATAGGACATAACTACCTAGAATAATGAGAATCAACTGTACTTGATGAGGGACTTTACCCAAAATATATTTTTAAAATTTATTTGGTAATATAAAGATGAATAATCTAAAAATGGAAGATTAATAATGGCCAAGAAGCATGTGAAAGTGTGCTTAACATCATTAGTCATCAGGGAATTGTGCAAATTAAAAACTACAATGAGATATGACTACATGACCATTAGGATAGCTAAAGTTAAAGATGGATGATAGCAAGTGCTAGGGAGGATGTGGAATAACTGGAAACTGATGGGAATGTAAGATGGTATAGTCAGTTTGGAAAAGTTTGGCAGTTTATTATAGTGTTAGACATACATTTACCATCTAGCCTTACAATTCCACTCCTAGTTTTGTAGTCCAGATAAATGAAAACATGTCTGTATGAAGACTGTACAAAATATTCACAACAGTTTTTTTTTCATAACCGTAAGTTGGAAACATCCCAAAGGCTATCAACAGGTGAAGGAGTAAGCATTTTATGATATATCCACACAATTGAACATGACTCAACACTAAAAAGCAACAACTATTGATACATACAACAATATGGATGAATATTAAAAATGTTATGTGAAGAGTACCTACTATATAATTTTATTCATATGAAATTATAGAAAAGGCAAATCTAATCTGTAGTGACAGAAAGTAGATTAGTGGTTGCCTAGGACTGTGGTGATATTGGGGTTGACTGCAAAAAGATATAAGGGAATGATTTGAATTGATATAAATATTCTGTATGTTGATTACATGACACTTATGCAATTTTAAACATCATCAAACTGTATGATTAAAATGGGTATGGGCGCCTGGGTGGCTCAATGAGTTAAAGCCTCTGCCTTCAGCTCAGGTCATGATCTCAGGGTCCTGGGATCGAGCCCCACATCAGGCTCTCTGCTCAGCAGGGAGCCTGCCTCCCCCTCTCTCTCTGCCTACTTGTGATCTCTCTCTCTCTGTTAAATAAATAAATAAAATTTATTGTATGTAAGTTAAAGCTCAAGAATGAACTTTCAAAGAATGAGTTAGTTGCAATTTATTTTGAATTTTGAGGGGAGGATTTGGGGTCTTGAAGGGAGTAACTACACATTTCCTGATGGGACACATTTCATAGCACCAGTACTTGAATAAATATATCTATCTCTCTGTTACCTTGAATGTGCTTCTAAAAAATTACAAAAACGATTTTTATTAATTTTAGTAGGAAAAACTGTGTGTGGTGCATTCCATCCCAACCTAAGATATCCAAACAAATTTTGTAGGTAGAAAAATGTATAAATTGAACAATGACAGTAGGTTTAAGTAATAAAATCTGAGTTTCACCTGGGTGGCTCAATTGGTTAAGCATCTGCCTTTGACTCAGGTCATGATCTTAGGGTCCTGGGATTGAGCCCTGCATGGGGCTCCCTGCTCAGCAGGGTGTCTGCTTCTCCCTCTCTCTGCCCCTCCCCTCCACTTGGGCTGTCTTTCTCAAATAAATGAATAAAATCTTTTAAAAAGAATAATTTGAAAGCATGTAAATACAGATTGTGTAACAAATGTAATGTAATGAAACTTGATTGTGTTTACCAAGGGAAAAAGAGAAGATTTGATAGGGGATGGTAGTGGAGATGAAGTGTGAGAGCGTCATCTTTTGGAAGATGCATTTTTTTCTTGCTGCACTATATTTCTCACTAATTTTTCAACCTTTTGGGGGCTCAAATGATCTTGCACTCAGACTGCCCTTAAAGTCATAGCAGAAACATGAGAATGGTTTAAATCACATGGAAATACTTCAAATGCAAAGTAATTAAAGAATTACAGATGATGTTATCCCATCATCCCTCTTTCTTGGCATACATACACAAAGCAAATGCTGGGTTCATTCAGATATGGGCACACAACACAAATGTGGTCTATGTGATGTTCTCTGACTGGAGAACTGGTGGTATTGAATAGAATGCACCAATTTGAAATCACAGTTTTTATAAAACGATTACATAAAAGCAAAAGTCTATTGTATTTTATACACCAGAAACAAGTAGAATATAACATAGTTTTTTTTGTTTTTTGTTTTTTTTTTGTTTTTTTTAGATTTTATTTATTTATTTGTCAGAGAGAGAGAGAGAGCACAAGCAGGCAGAGTGGGAGGCAGAGGCAGAGGGAGAAGCAGGCTCCCTGCCGAGCAAGGAGCCTGATGCGGGACTTGATCCAGGACCGTGGGATCATGACTTGAGCTGGAGGCAGCTGCTTAACCAACTGAGCCACCCAGGCGTCCCAAATATAACATAGTTTTAAAAGATAACTTCCCAATTTAAGAAGAATTGAAGATACTTAAGGGTTTGTAAACCCTTTACCAAAAATTTTGTAAAACCTTTACAGAGAAAGTTGTACATTTTATTGAGAAACGTTAAGTAAATGTCATGAACTAGAAAGAAAACAAAAGCCACTATACTAAAAACTTTTTTTTTAAGTCATCTAAAAAGTAGTAAACAGACATTATGTGAGTAAAGAGTGCATTTATGTAGACCTGGAAATAGGAAATGAATTTAGATCCAGTATTCTCGTATGTCTTTCACTGTGACTCTTTTTTTTAAAATTTTTAAAAACTTTTTATTTAAACTATTCCCAGTTAGTTAATATACAGTGTAATATTAGTTTGGGATGTACAATTTAGTGATTCAGCGCCTCCATACAACACCCTGCGCTTGTCCACAACAAGTCCACTCCTTAATCGCTATCACCTATTTAGCCCATCCCCCCTGCCCACCTCCCCACTGGTAACCATCAGTTTGTTCTCTATAGTTAAGAGTCTGTTCTTGGTTTGCCTCTCTCTTTTCTCCCCTCCATGATCGTTTGTTTTGTTTCTTATATTCTACCTATGAGTAAAATCATCCAGTGCTTGTCTTTCTGTGACTGACCTATTTCACTTAGCATAATACTCTCTAGCTCTATCCACATCCTTGCAAATGGCAAGGTTTTGTTCTTTTTTATAGCTGAGTAATATTCCATTGTATATATATACCACATCTTCTTTATCCATTCATCAGTCGGTGTTTCCGTAATTTGGCTATTATAAATAATGCTGCTATCAACATCAGTGTGCATGTATCCCTTTGAATGAGTGTTTCTGTATTCTTTGGGTAAATGCCCCATAATGTGATTACTGGATCATAGGGTAGTTCTATTTTTGACTCTTTGAGGAACCTCCATACTGTTTTCCAGAGCGGCTGTACCAGTTTGCATTTCCCCACCAACAGTGCCAGAGGGTTCCCCTTTCTTCGAATCCTTGCCAACACATGTCGTTTCTTGTGTTGTTGATTTTAGTCATTCCGACAGTTGTGAAGTGATGTCTCTTTGTACTTTGTATTTCCCTGATGACGAGTGATGTTGAGCATCTTTTCATGTGTCTGTTGGCCATCTCTATGTCATTTTTGGAAAAATGTCTCTTCATGTGTTCTGCCCATTTTTTAATTGGATTAGTTGTTTTTTTGGGTGTTGAGTTGTATATCACTAATTCTTTTTTTTTTTCCCAAAGACTTATTTATTTATTGGGGGCAGGGCAGAGTGAGAGAGAAACCCAAGCTGACTCCACACTGAATGCAGATCCCCATGTGGGGCTCAGTCTCACAGCCCTGAGATCATGACCCAAGCCAAAACCAAAGGCGGACGCTTAACCAACTGCACCACCCACATGTGCCCCTATATCACTGTAATTCTTAAGACAAATCTAATTCACATCTCTTGGGAAATTTATACCTGGAATGTTTGGAAGACTGAATGCTGTTTCTTACCACTGGAATGCTTTGTCCGTTTTGCTAGCCCCTTTTTTGTGCTTCTGTACATTGCTCTATGACAGCCAGTATCAAACTATTCAATAAATGATGTCTGTATCTCTTGTCCGTGAACCCCTTCAGGTCAGGAACCATGGGAAGATAACTGTAGCAAAGCAGCTAAGAGTACAGGCTCTGGAGTGAAGGCCCCTGGGTTCTAATCCTGCCTCTACCACTTACTAGCTGTATAAACTTAAGCAAGTTAAGTAACCTCTCTGTGTCTCATTTGTAAAATGGGAATCATAAGTGGTACGTATTTGTGAGGTACCTATTTGTTGTGAGGATTTTCAATAATGGTAACACATGTCAAGTACTTTGAATAGTACCCAGTATATAATCACCACTCAAAAATGTTAGCGATTGTAGTTCTTAGCCATTCAGCATCACAAACTCTTCACTGGGTGTGCTATAAATTTTGAACAATGTGTAAGAAACACATTAACATTACAGTGACGCCAGTCAGATGAAACCTAGGACTGAGCAGGTTATGTGATGTGTGGAGCAGGATGTAGCTTGTTCTAAGTAAGGGGTCAGAAGCATAATGTCACATTAACACCAAGGGAAGATGGCACTTACTAGAACAAGTGAGAACTTTGCCTCACAGATATATTAAGAATGTAAGAATGTGTTCAAATCAGAAAATGATTCTACTCAAATAGCCACACAGGACTGAAGAACAACCAAGTAACTAGTGTGACAATTATGGAGGCTCCTAGGGACCCGGTGAGAAATTATACCATAGGAATGATTGTGTTAATTTCTGTAGTGATTACCCGAATCTTTTAATCTCTTCAAAATGTGAATGTGAACAGGTGAGCATTACTAATGTTTAAAACTATGTCCAGTAAACACATATTGAATGAACCAATTTTTAAAAAGAAACTATCAGCATTATTATTCTTAGTATCTTCAGAGCATAACACTATAATGAGCACACAAAGTCTACAATTAAATGCTTTTGTGCAAATGAAGTTACCTACATTGCTTATGATCTGAGTGAGGCTTGCTAATTCAGTTATTACATTTAACCAATTATTTACATGTACTGAGGATTACTTAGTTTTCATAGCAACCTTAATCTTTCATTTCGTGGATTTTGATGTTTAAATATATAGCTTTGTTCAATGTTTTTGCATTTAATGCATTTGCATTAATCTAATCTACTTATATTAAATCTAATTGCATTCTGACTTCCTGGGATGAATATTTAGCCATTAAACAAAAGGAACATTTTTCAAATAATTATTCATAGTGTCTAAGTAATGTAAGTACTGTAGTTATTTTAATTCAAAATATAGTTTCTTTGCTTTCTAAAAGTGCATCATAAATACAAATTCCGATGTTATCTGAATTTACACAATTGAATTTATGAAGTATATTTTCTCTTGAAATATATGGCAATAATGTTCCAATGCCCAGATCTTTTATCAAAAACATTGCTTGGTTAGATTTTCAGTCACTTCTTTAGTAAGAACAAAGCCAGAAGGAAAGGGCTATTTTCCTTTGTGCTGTAGGACACAGGTAAGAACTGGATGCCGGTATCTTTAGTAGAGAATCTCAGGTTCTGTTGGCTTGGGTATTCTTTGTGTGAGGTCTTTTTATGAAGGATTTTACTTGAGCCCAAGGAGCTTTTTACACTTGTGTGTTTATTTTGGCACAGCTGTACACATCTGCTTATAAAAGCAGATTTATTGAGATACTTTCCACATACCATAAAATTTACCTATTTAAAGTATATAAATCGGTGAGTTTTTAGTATATTCACAGGAATGTGCAACCATCATGACAGTCTAATTTGGAAATATGTCCATCACCCTGAAAAGAAACCCCATACCCGTTAATTAGCAGTCTCTCCCATAACCCCTGACTCCACTCCTCCCCAACCAGCTCTAAGTAATCACTAACCTACTTTTTGTCTAAGGGTTTCATTCCTTTTTATTGCCAAATAGTATTCCATTATGTGAATATACCACATTACTCATCAGTTGATGAATATTTGGTTAATTTCAGTTTGTGGCTATTATGATAATGCTGCTATGAATATTCATGTACAGGTTTTGTGTCATCACCATTTTAAACTTTCTTTTGATGTGAGGATGTATTTGTATATTATATCTTTAGATTTGCATTAGAATTGGGCGCCTGGGTAGCTCAGTGGGTTAAGCCACTGCCTTCGGCTCGGGTCATGATCTCAGGGTCCTGGGATCGAGCCCCGCCTCGGGCTCTCTGCTCAGCAGGGAGCCTGCTTCCCCCTCTCCCTCTGCCTGCCTCTCTGCCTACTTGTGATCTCTTTCTCTCTGTCAAATAAATAAATAAAATCTTAAAAAAAAAAAAAAAAGATTTGCATTAGAATTCCCTGGATATAGTTTTAACTTAGTATAGCATATATCATCCAATGATCTAAGTACATTTTGCTAAACTAGTAGGTAACTCAGCCATTTAGTAGTCTCTCCTTTGTCTTTTAGAGTCACGTAAAAACTGACTAAGCAAAATGCCCTGTTTGCTTTTGTCACTCTCTGTGTTGGATCCCATTTCAAAGGACTCTGGAGTTTGATATTTCATATCCTGAGCTAGATCGGAGAAGAATGGCTTATTGTGAGTCATTTACAGTTGGTTGGCTATTTGGGGGCATGAAAAGCTGAATGACAACATTAGGTCATATCTTCTGTTTTCTTATTTTTAATCTTATATATTCTCGTTTTTGTTTCTGCTTAGAGTGAAATTCTGAAAGAATTTATTGACTTGGAATGCTGAACAGCTTCTGGCATATAGAATTTAATTTCTGTGTTGACATTAACCTCAAAGACACATCATTGATTGTACAAATGAGGTGAACGTATCCAGTAACTTAAGCTGAACTTGGGCAGTCATTAAGAAAGTAGTTCAGAGAATGTGATTAATAGTAAGAATATTTAAGTGTGTTATTCACGTTGTCTTCTGACCTCTGACTCAGTTCTGGATCTGGAGGTTTATTTATTAGAAATAGGATCCCATAATCAAATCAGAGCTAGATTACTGGCAACTTACTAAGTAGTCTTTATTAAAATAAACTTTTAGCAAATTATGAGAGCTAGCTTTTAAGTCTCTCTACCTTCTGAAAACATGAGGTTCAGTCAGATATGTTTGGTTACAGAAATGCTAGTTTATTGAAATCAACATGAGTATAGAGGAAAAAACTGATTTAAGATTTGGCTGTTTCACGGAATTAGATCAGGTTGATCTTAACAAGCCCAAGGATTTTTAGTTCATTAAGATAGCATTATCCAGCCTGGACTTTATAAAGCATCTATTTCTTTCAAATAAAAAATAAAAGTATTTGAGTAAAGCGTTTTATGTAAAAGCATGGTAGATGTCTCCATTTTTTGTAAATCATGTGAAAACTTCAGTCTTGAGAGGACACTGGACTTAGGAACAGATAACTTGACTTAATTGTGTTTTGGTTGTTGACTGTCACAGTTTTTTGCTCAACAGAATATGATGAAGAGTAGTTATAATTGCCTTAGTTTCTGCCAAATTTTGGATAGGCCGGATTCATTATTTGTGGTTTAATTTCTTAAAAGTAGGGCCATGTTTTATACTACTTTGGTAGCTACAAGAAATCCCAAACAGTGCTGGGAATTAAGCAGGTACTTAGGACTTTTAAATAGGTACTTAGGGGTTTTAAGATCTATTTCATAACATTCAGTTGCATTTTATACCAGTGGCCTAGTGGGAAGCTTTTAAAAAGGAGTTGTCCTTAGCTTGTCTAGGTGTTCCGAGGTAGTTCGTTTCTAAAGGCTCAGTTCAAACATCACCCCTTTTTCTAAAGCTTTTTCTTGCCCATTCAAACCAAACCTTGTGCAGAATTAAGTATGCCCATGTCTGTCCTCTTAATGTGTTATATACTGCTCTTATAGCTTTCATGACATTGTTTGATAATTGTTTATTTTCCAGTCTGTCTTCTGTCAAGATTCTCAAGGTTAAGGATTGTATGGTAACCTTAATACTAATAAGCGCAATCGTGACAACAGAGATAGAGCTAAAGTTTTAGTAAAAATCCTAATCCCATGGGGGCGCCTGGCTGGTTCAGTAGAGCACGCAGTTCATGATATTGTGGTTGTGTGTTTGAGCCCCAAGTTGGATGAGGAGCCTACTTAAAAACAAAATTCTAATCCTTTGGCTGAATATTTTAGTATCTCCCATTGTTGCTTATATTTTCTAAAAGTTAGTCTCTTCAGTTTTTAACTTTTAACTTTCAGATAATAATTTTAGTATAATACAACCATGCTTTCTCTTTTGGTAATGAATTAGAACTGCAGAGAACTGGAGACAAATCAGAAAGCCTGGATAATGTAGATTTGTGGTAGTCATACTTCAGCATCCATCAGAATCACTTGACAGGCTTGTTAAAACATGGATTCTTGGGCCCAATCTCTGGAATTTCTGATTCAGTAGACTGGGATGAGGACAAAAGATTTTGTATGTCTGACAGGTTCCCCAGGTGATGCTAGTGTAGTTGGTCCAGGGACCACACTTTGAGAACCAAAGTTCTCAAAGGTTACAGATAAAGGTTACAAATTCCAACTAAGCTATCTGAAAGACCTCCAGTATATTGAGATGAATCTGTTCCTGATCTTCCTACCTAGCCCTCTTTTTAAGGTCTAGGGGCAAAAAGTACTCCATGATTGCAAGTCTCTCTGCAAGTATCTACGCAGAGCACAGTTAAGCCGTTAATGAGCAAACTGCTGCCCACAGAAGCTGGGAGGGGTTTTCCGAGGAGGATTGGTTGCTCTCTTTTGATGTGTCATCATCTGCAGTTATAAGAGTATATGTGAGCACACAGTAAGAAATTGTTGACTGCTTGATGAAACTAGTTTAGAGCTCTAACCTCCTGGTTTTGAAGCCAGGGGTCTAGCATCTATAAGATGCTTCTTTTTGGGATGTCTGGGTGGCTCAGTCGGTTGAGCGTCTGCCTTCAGCTCAGGTCATGAATCCTGGGATCGAGCCCTACATTGGGCTCCCTGCTCAGCGGGGAGCCTGGTTCTCCCTCTCTCTCTGCTTGCTGCTCCTCCTGCATGTGCTCACTCACTCTCTGTCAAATAAATAAATACAATCTTTAAAAAAAAGATGCTTCTTTTCATTTTACTTCTGTATTGGTTTGAATGCAAATAAAATTAAAGAAAAAGATATTTTAAATTTAATTATTAATCATTATGATATCTAATTAGCCAGATTTCCCCCATCATGTTTTAAAATTAATTTATTTTTAATTTAAATTCAGTTAATTAACATATAATGTATTATTTGCTTCAGGGGTACAGGTCTGTGATTCATCAGTCTTATACCCAGTGCCCACCACAATGCCTACCCTCCCCAATGTCCATCCCCCAACCACCCCATCACCCCTATCCCTCCTCCCCTTCAGCAGCTCTCAGTTTGTTACCCAAGATTAAGAGTCTCTTATAGTTGGTCTCCCTCTCTGGTTTCCTCTTATTTCATTTCTTCCTCTCTTCCCCTGTGATCCTCTGCCTTATTTCTTAAATTCCAAATACCAGAGAGATCATATGATAATTGTCTTTCTCTGATTGACTTATTTCGCTTAGCATAATACCCTCTAGTTCCATCCACGTCATTGCAAATGGCAATATTTCATTTTTGATGACTGCGTAATATTCCATTGTGTGTGTGTGTGTGTGTGTGTGTGTGTGTGTGTGTGTGTATATATATATATATATACCACATCTTCTTTATCCAGTCATCTGTCAATGGACATCTGGGTCCCCCTCCATCATATTTAACTATATTGATGACCTATAAATAAGATTTATTTGTTTAAGTAATCTCTACACCTCAGGTGGGGCTCGAATTCACGATCCTGAGTCTTATGCTCTTCCGACTGAGCCATCCAGGTGCCCCTACCCATAAATTGTTTTTAAGGTACTAAATTATGACTTGTACTGTCAAAAGTTTTTCATTTAATACATGTTTATTTTATGTGAACTATGTATTGGTTAAGCTCTGGAGTTTCGGTAATGCACACTATTATACACAGTAGAATATAATTTTCTGGTTGAGGATATTTTTATGTTCTAATCATTTTAAATTAATAATTCATAAATGTTGTAAATAAGATTATTTGGAAACATTGTAGCCAGATATTCTGGGTGGGGAAAAACCCAGAAGGTTAACTAGCTATTATTACTAATCGGAAGGATAATGAACCTACCGTATTACTTCCCAAGTAGACACGTCATACAATCAAGTTCTTACCTGATTGTGATGTGGTTTTAAAAGAAATTCATGGTCAAATGAGGGCAGTAATTGTTGTACCTTTTTATTACTACATGTTTTAGAGGAAAAAGATTTTTTAAATGAAGGCTTACTGGATAGCTCCTGTATATTGTACATTTTTTCTAAGTCCATCAGGGAAATCATCTTGAAAGGTCTCTTCCGTTGATGAATTTATTGTCTGGTCAGATTGAGAACATGAACCATATGTACGTGAAACTACAGTGCAAACAATTAAAAATCAAATTATCAGCTAGAACAAGTAATTTGTTTTACATTGTATAAATCATCTGTGAAGTAAAAGGGTGTTCAAAGTGAAGTAGGATCGGTGAGGTCATCATTTATATACACAGTTGTTGACAGTATGAGGGCAAACTAGTTGAAATTTCGTTAGACTAGTGAAAGTTTAGATTAAGTTATTCCTTTTTGTAACTTGTTTACTGTTGGACTGACAGCTTAAAGTTAGTCTTGCTCCCGACCTCTAAAGATTTTCCTGAGAAGATTCAATAACTGAGTAACCAAGGACTCGTTCTCTCCACCTCCTGGAGAATTTTGTAGAAGCAGAATATGGAGCCAGAGAGCACCTCTTATGGCTATTTTATGAATAAATTGAAAACCGTGCTCTCAGATTTGTCAGTTTGATTTCTTAAATAATTAAGAGAGAGAAAAGTTGGAGGGCAACTGCTACTTAATATTAGGCTTAACAACTGAGTTAGGTTTGGTAGACTTTAAAAAATATATAATCTGCTTTTGATTTCTTGGTCATGTGTAATTTGTTCCTCATCCAAAGAATTTAACGATGGAGATAAGCATTCATGATATGAAAAGTCACCCCCTTTCTATTTTTTTTTTTAAAGATTTTATTTATTTATTTGACAGAGAGGAGAGAGATCACAAGTAGGCAGAGAGGCAGGCAGAGAGAGAGGGGGAAGCAGGCTCCCCACCGAGCAGAGAGCCCGATGCAGGACTCGATCCCAGGACCCTGAGATCATGACCTGAGCCGAAGGCAGAGGCTTTAACCCACTGAGTCACCCAGGCGCCCCTAGTCACACCCTTTCTAAAGCATTCCCTATCCATCCATTTCCAAGCTCTCTGCAAAATGAATTATCCAGGTCTCTGTTTCCTGGCTTACTTTTCATTGTATTATGATATGTGGTGATAATGAGAAAAGGCTATATGTCCAGAAAAGCATGTTTTTATTGTGGAGATTTTCCAAGCATATACTAACTAAAGTAGAGAGAATGCTATGATAGACCCACATCCCCATCTTCAGTAATTCTTGTTTTATCTCTACTCCCTTGTATCACACTGTTTGTTATGTTCCTGTTGTTGGCTGGAGTATTTTAAAGCAAATCCTGAGAAGGCCTTTTTCTTTCCTTTCCTTTTTCCTTTTCCCTTCCCTTCCCTTCCCTTTTTCTTTCTTCCTCCCTTCCTTCCTTCCTTTACTCCCTCCCTCCTTCCTTCCTTCCTCTTTCTTTCTTTCTTTCTTTCTTTCTTTCTTTCTTTCTTTCTTTCTTTCTTTCTTTCTTTCTTTCTTTCTTTCTTTTTCTTTCTTTCTCTCTCTCTCTCTCTCTCTCTCTCTCTCTCTTTCCTCCCTTCCTCTCTTCCTTCCTTCCTTCCTTTATTTCTAGCTTTTTTCTTTAAAAAAAAACAACACCATTGGGGTGCCTGAGTGGCTCAGTTGGTTAAGTGATTAAGTGTCTCCCTTCAGCTCAGGTCATAATCCCGGGGTCCTGGGGTCAAGCCCCGGGTTCGGTTCCCTGCTTAGCGGGGAGTCTGCTTCTCACACTCCCTCTGACCTCCCACCCCCGCTCTGTGCTCTTTCTCGTTCTCAGATAAATAAATAAAAGCTTTAAAAAAAACCCCACCATTATTATACTGAACAAAATAAAATAATAATTCCTTAATAACATCAAATAGTCCAATTTGGCTCAAAATTTTGTCTTTTAAAGATTTTATTTGGGGCACGTGAGTGGCTCAGTGGGTTAAAGCCTCTGCCTTCGGCTCAGGTCATGATCTCAGGGTCCTGGGATCGAGCCCCTCATCGGGCTCTCTGCTCGGCGGGGAGCCTGCTTCCCCCTCTCTCTCTGCCTGCCTCTCTGCCTGCTTGTGATCTCTCTCCTCTCTGTCAAATAAATAAATAAATAAAATCTTAAAAAAAAAAATAAGATTTTATTTATTTATTTTAGAGAGAGTGCAGGGGGAGGGGCAGAGACTCTCCCTCTACCCTTCCTCCCAGGCGCATGCACACTCTCTCTTTCTCTCTCTCTCTAAACTAAATGAATTTTAAAAAATAAAATTAGTTTGTGTGAATCAGGATCTCAGCTAGATCCCACACATTGTATTTGGTTGATATGGATCCTCAGTTTCTTAAACTCCTCTGTAACCATACTCCCTACTTCCTCCCAAGTTCCCCCCCCCCCCCCGTGCTATTTATTGAAGAACTGGGTTGTTTGTCCCGCAGGATTTCCCACATTTTAATTCTTTTTTCTTTTTCTTTTTTTGCTTTCTTTTTTCAATCCTCTACCCCACATTTTAAGTTTTTATGATTTTATCCTGGTGGTAGTGTTCCACATGTTCTTCTTTTCCCCCATATTTCCTGGAATCTGATAAAGTTAGAGAAGAAGTTGAGTTTGGATTCAGCCTCTTTGGTAAGAATGCCTCATAAGTGGTACTATTCACTTGCTACTACAGCTTCACATCAGGAAGCACTTCACCTCCATTTGTTCCAGTTTCAGCGAAGATCAGTGGCTTTAGGTGGTATCAGTCTGATCCTTTTTATAATGATGATGATGATGATGATTCTAATAAATCACTAACTGTTTGGTTTTCCTGAAATACAGTCCAAATAGGAATGGCAGGGAAAATGCTAGATTTTCCTCTCCTTTTATTTATCAATTTTCAGAACACAAAATGAGTCGAAGTGATGAGGGCTTTTAAAAATTATTGTGGATGTTTATATTTTATGTGTTTCAGTCTACTATAATCATTATTCTTTTTTGACACTCAAAACTGTCCCGTCTTGAGGGGCGCCTGGGTGGCTCAGTCAGTTAAGCGTCTGCCTTCGGCTCAGGTCACGATCCCAGGGTCCTGGGATCGAGCCCTACATAGGGCTCCCTGCTCAGTGGGAAGACTGCTTCTCCCTCTCCCACTCCCCCTGCTTGTGTTCCCTCTCTGTCAAATAAATAGATAAAATCTTTAAATAACAAAACAAAACAAAAAACTGTCCCATCTTTGGTGAGTGGATACCCCTTCAGGCTGCCTCCTGTGTCATTTGACAATGACCATTGTGATTTTTGGTAATTTCTTGCTTTCAGCATGTCAGGTTAGCCCTGGTTCATGTAATTCCTCAGACTTGGAATCTCATTCATTTCTCTAAGGAACCTGGTCCCTTTTAGTAGAAATCTAAGTGCTAATGGTATTCATTGTTACTGGGCTGTCATTGCTTCTAGGCCTTTCCCATAGATAGGGTTGGTAAATAAGTTTTTCATTTGGTTTGGTTTTTGAAAAGAGAAAAGGAAATTATGTTCCTACCAATATGCCCCGTTCAAATTAAAGGTGTTAAAATGTCTTTATATAATGTGTTTGATTTTATAATGATATCTCTTTTCTTTTAATGTTGAAAAGTTGTTTCCTAATAATTAACATAATTACTTGCTTTAACCCACAGTAAAACTAGCATCAAAAGACTTAACTAAGTGTAACAAGACTGTTGGATGCAGCTTAAGATTTCTCTGCTTCTTTTATACCCTTATAGTATGTACTTGGGATGTATAATCAGAATGTCTTTTTTTTTTTTAAGATTTTATTTTATTTGTTTGAGACAGAGAGAGAGCAAGAGAGCATAAGCGGGGAGGAGGGTCAGAGGGAGAGGGATAAGAAGACTCCCTGCTGAGCAGGGAGCCCTCTGCGGGCCTCCATCCCAGAACCCTGGGATCATGACCTGAGCCTAACGCAGACGCTTAACCGACTGAGCCACCTAGGTGCCCCAATCAGAACATTTTTAAAAATTAGTTAATTATACTAGAATTAAATAAAATTAAATTTAAAAAAATAATAAAATAATTTAAACTATTGTACTGTGTGGTTATGTAAACTTTATAGATTCAAATTATTTTATTTTAATTTTTAGAGATTGCTTTTTTCTAATTAATGAATTTTGTTTTCAGTATATAAAATATTTATATGGTGTCCTGAAGAAAAATGTATGACGGGCGCCTGAGAGTCCAACTCTTGATTTTGGCTCAGGTCATGATCTTAGGATCATGAGATCGAGCCCCATGTTGTGCTCCATCCATGCTAGGGCATGGAGCCTGCTCAAGATTATCTCTCTGCCCCTCCCCACCTCTAAAAAAGAAAAGAAAAACGTATAAACTAAGGTACATTCAAAGTATCCACCTTCCATCTCTATTTCTTCCCCCTCTTATTTCCATCCCTGAGGTAACCATCTTTATTAGTAAGAACTAATAACAAACCTAATCCTTCCATAGTTTCTTTTGAAAATATAAGTAAATGTGCATATGTTTCCATAATTACTTTCCCAATTTTCCACATAAGGTAACACGCTATATACAGTCTTCTGCACCTTACTTTTTTTTTCACTTAACAGTATGTCCTGAAGATCTCTCCATAACAATGTATAGGTATCTTTATTCCTTTTTATAGCTGAACAGTACTCTATCAAAAGGAGTCCCCTCCATAAAGATAGATATTTGGGTTGTTTCCAATCCTCAGTTATTACAAATAGTGCTGAAATTAATAGAAATATTAATACCCTATTTAATACTTCTGCTGGTGTATATTTAGGATTGCTTCCTAGAAGTGAAACTGCTGGGTCAAAGGGTAAAATGCATATGTAGTTTCAGTAGAATAAAAATTTCTCGTATGCAGTGTTTAAGAATTGAAAAGGAAAGAGTGCCTGGGTGGCTCAGTTGGTTAAGTGTCTGCCTTCAGCTCAGGTCATGATCTCAGGGTCCTGGGATGGAGCCCCACTCAGGCTCCCTGCTCAGTGGATAGTCTGCTTATCCCTCTCCCTCTGCCCCTCACCCCTGCTTGTGCTCTCTCTCTCTCTTCCGCTCTACTCTCTCTGATATAAAATCTTGTTAAAAAAAAAAGAATTGGAAAAGAAGCAGAGTTCCTTTTTCCTCACATATGAATAAATTATTTAAGTAGATACATAGTTGGCCACCTGCTGTGTGCCTGGCATTGTTCTAATTGATGGTGATACAGTGGGAAGTTCTACAGAACTTCATGGAGCATGAAGTTAAATAAACAAAGTTAATAGCAGATTTTGGTAAGTGCTATGAAGGAAGTAAATGAGTTGATATGAAAGAATAAACTAAGAGGTCTCACTTTGGATAGGATAGTCAGGGAAGACCTCTCTGAAAAGGTGACTTTTGAGCTGAGACATGAAGGATAAAAATGATCAGTGCCACCATTTATTGACTTCCCTGCTATATGCCAGGCAGTATAAAGGATTTTCATACATTATTTTATTCCATGGACTCTGCAAAGTCTACTTTATAATTCCTGTTTTCCAGATAAGAAAACTGATGCTCAGAAAAGTCAATTACTTGCTCAAGACATTGAAACTTAGAAATAGGGGCTGGGATTTGGACCAAATCTAGGCCTAATTCCAAAGCCAGATAAGACAAACCCTTTTTCCTGTATTGCATTGCCTCTTAGAAAGAAAGCGGTGAATACTAGTTAATGTAGTAAATGGTTTAATGTATTTATTGCTGAATGATTATAATTTCAGAATACGTATGCTCATTTTATTTGGGAATATTTGTTATATAAGAATACAGACCTTCTTGTCCAACCTAAATGAAATTATTTCAATCTGTTTTTATTGTTTTTGATTAATAATGGTTCTATATTTAAAATACCTTAGCAAAAATATTGTCCAGATATTTCTAACCTATGAAAATGATGCACCTTCTGAGTATCCTTTTCGTTTATTTCACAGATATTTGTTAAAATTTATATAAAAGGTTTTTTTTTTTAAGATTTTATTTATTTATTTGACAGAGAGATCACAAGTAGGCAGAGAGGCAGGCAGAGAGAGAGGGGGAAGCAGGCTCCCTGCTGAGCAGAGAGCCTGATGCAGGGCTCGATCCCAGGACCCTGAGATCATGACCTGAGCCGAAGGCAGAGGCTTTAACCCACTGACCCACCCAGGCGCCCTGCGATCACCTTCTAATAAGTGATAGTTTTTAGACCTAAAGTTCAAATCCTACACAGTCATTAGCTTTATATCCTAAGTATTAAAAAGGTCATCTCAAATAATAAGAAAGTAGGAAACTATTATTGTATTCTTCCTTGCCAGTAAGTCAAGTCCATACTGTTGTCCAGTGAACCATGCATGAAGACTCATAGACATTTTCTTTGGTGTCTTTAGCAGTTAAAACCCCAGATGCTAATTTTACAAACAAGGCCACCTCTAACAATATTAAAATAAAACGATATTATTTCCTGGCTTAAAGAAAAATTCTCCAGTAACTTTAGGAATGCTGTGGCATGAAGACAGCATCTTAAATCTCTATGCAAGTCATACACAAAGTGTTATTGCAATGAAAAAATAGTGGCGTGAATAATACCTGCTCACAGCCCGAGGCACTTGATGTATCTTGGGCCTCAGTGTTTGTTGGATTTTGTAATTTCATGAGCAAGATTTGTATTTTTTTGAAGTTCTATATTTCTATGTGTTCCACTTGATGTCAAATCTGTATTCTTAGATTGTAAGGTTCCGTTAAAAAAAATTAATAATCTCAGCCCCTCCTCCCTCCACTCCCCCTCCCCCCCCACACTCATTTTGTATAATATGGTAATGATATCACCGTTGCAGTAATTACGGGTCATCTTCATTTCTTTCATCTCTGCCTGTTCTGATGGCTTCATTCCTTTGACGGAAAAGATTTGGCTCTGGGTGCTATGATTATTTTGTTAAGCGTTATTCGAATAGACAGGAGTGAGAGAAATTAATCAATCCAAATGCAATTAGCATCATGTTTAACCCAGTGATGGACGTCTCAAGGTGAAACGGCTAGGGGAGTTTCAGACATTATTATGCAATCCAATGGTTCTTATCTAAATTATAATCAAGAGAGGTTTTTATTGGCTTCTCAGTGTGAAGATGTAACTCTTTCCCTGCTCTGGGGGTCAAGAAGACTGGGCCTTCATCCACTATAGACTTTAGTTACTGCCAGCATCTTGAAGTGGGGATGTTCCAAGCAGGAAAGTTGTCTTAATGTCCAGGTCATTTGAAATTTATCTATATGGTGATCTTGGTCTGATTTTCCTGAGAGTGGAATATGGCCTATGAATAAATTACTCTAACTTGAGGCAAAATATTTTGTGTACTGACCAAGTCAGTTTGCCTAGTTATTGTTTTCTTAACCTTACATGATAGATTTATTGCTTTACTCACTTTATGGATGAAGAAATTAAGACTGTGTGAAGCTACTAGCCCTTGGTCATAAGAAATGTTTCACCACGATGTATTACTACTCATGCCCTGAGCATAAATGTTCTGCACAAATTTCTAAGGGTTTAGTAAAAGTTCTCACCCCAAGAGTATTAATCCATTGATTTGATCTCACTGCCTTTCATTCAGTTGAGTTTACTCTTGAAAGGGGAACCAAGCAAAACTATGAAATGCTCTGAAAAGGATACAGCATACAAATAAGAACTTGATAGCTCTCATTCCTGAACCAAATCTTTGGGGGTTTGTTCTTGTTGTTGTCATTGTTTTGGTTTGTTTTGTTTTTTAGTAGGGAGAAGGATGATAAAGACTGGATACTTGAAAACTAGTCTTGTTTTGCTTTTAAAAGAAGGCAGGGCAAGGAGAGTTGATGGAGAAACACAGGCTTTCACCTGAATACAACATTTTTCAGATGCCCGACAATTAAGATTCTTCTACTTCTGCTTTCAATCTTCAGGCATCATGGCTGACACTTCCCATAATTTATGTTCTTGCTTGATGTTTTATATTCTGAGAATAAATCTGTTGGCTGGATATTTCTGTCCTTTTTTTTTCCTTTTTTGTCATGAAAAGCCATTAAAATTATTTTCCACATTGGAACTGTCCAAATTTGTTTACCTGTACATTGAGTCTTGGCTTTTCTTTTTTATATTACATCTTAGATAAAACATTCTGTAGAAACGGACCTTACTGTGAATTGGGGGGGAGAGATGTTTGATATAAAATTATCCTTCTCTGAATTCCCTGGAGGGAACACTGTTCTTAGCCACCCCACCCTTTTGGAAGAAAAAGTCCTGTTAGAGAGACAAGACACCCAATAGAAAGAGAATCTGGAAAGCGTGCACCAAAAAAAGAGGCTTTTTTTTTTTTTAAAGATTTTATTTATTTATTTGACAGAGAGAGAGATCACAAGCAGGCAGAAAGGCAGGCAGAAAGAGAGGGGGAAGCAGGCTCCCTGCTGAGCAGAGAGCCGGATGTGGGGCTCGATCCCAGGACTCTGAGATCATGACCCTAGCCGAAGGCAGAGGCTTTAACCCACTGAGCCACCCAGGCGCCCCAAAAGAGGCTTTTTAAAAGAACTCTCAGGATGAAGATTGTCATAGTCAGTGATAGTTTGGTCACAGATGTAGTGTCCCGACTGTTCTTTTCTCAGATATGTTTCAGTCTCCTTTTTGAAATGCTTATGCCCAAAGAACTTTAGGCAAAAGCCTCAAGGCTGTTCTGCTTACCTTCAACGCTACTTCTATATATTTTAGAGAAAAGTGAGATTTCTACTAAAGACTCTTACTCGTGAACTCTCCCAGGAGTCCTTTGAGAATGATGATGAGACCTTATTACCATTACACCGCCTTCTGAGGGCCACCAAGTATCTAAACGAGGCTCCGAGAGTCCCCTCCTCATGCGCGACACCGTACTCGGTCCATAGCACCTTCAGTTCTTGACGGTGGCACTAGCACCAGCTGCTCTTGGATTAGAGGCAGGAAAAAATGCTTAGTCCTTGACTTGAATTATCCATCACTCGCTGGTACGTTTCGTGCGGATGTCTGAGCAGGAGCGTGGGGAAGGATCCCAGTCTGGCAGGCTGCCCTGGAGCCTCGCTCTGCTGAACCCCGGCTCTCTGCCAGAGCGACCACAGACTTCCCACGTTCCTGTGAGAGGGAACTCGGAACTATAGATCACATCAGTTTCCTTTTGTTCTCTCTAACGCACCAAAATAACCTGTGAACAACTAGCTCCATCTCAAAGGCCACTTCTCATGTATTGGAATCTTCCCTAATATCTAGTACGGAGTAGTCACTTCGTGTGACTAACTTAACTCCATCCAACCCCCTTCATGCTTCTCCCCTGCTTAGCACACCGTGATGACTGGAGATCCCTCCTGTCATAGTTATTAGAATGCATTCAGGGTTTCCAGGACCAAAAAAGTCATTTTTAAAAGAGTCAAAACCATAATTGTAACAAATGGCATCATTTCTACGAAACTATCTTTCAATGAAGCTAACTCAGTAAATAGCTTCTGAGCATACTGATGGAAGCTAAACTAGGATTGTATGCGTTCCTCTTTGCTAGAAGCAGCTGCTGGTAGCGTTAAGGAAAGCGGCTGCCTCTAGTACCCGACCCTACTCCAGCAGGTGTGATTCTCCAGGTGAGATGTGTTACACGGATGCAAGTAATTGCTGGTTCTTTTCATTTCGCATTTGAGATTTTTTTTTTAAAGATTTTATTTATTTATTTGACAGAGAGAGAGATCACAAGTAGGCAGAGAGGCAGGCAGAGAGAGAGGGGGAAGCAGGCTCCCCACTGAGCGGAGAGCCCGATGTGGGGCTCGATCCCAGGACCCTGAGATCATGACCTGAGCCAAAGGCAGAGGTTTAACCCACTGAGCCACCCAGGCGCCCCCACATTTGAGATCTTTTAGAAAAGAAATCGTTTGATCTCCTTTGGCCACTCCCCAGACTGCCTGTGCGCCGTCTCGGTGCGGACCTGGTACCTCTTTCTCGAAGTGGCAGCTGAGGAGCTCCAGGGCTCCCCTTGGCCAGCGAAGAACGCAGGAAGGAAGAGGTCAAGACGAAGAACAATGGTCATGTGAGCTTGACCGGTGGGATAGGTGTGTGGTGCGACTTCAGAGGCATACGCCGCTCAGTCAGCTCATGGAGGCCTCTTGTGCACGACGGGCTTTGTCAGCGAGGCATTTCAGACTCCCGTTTGATAGGCAGCCAAGGCACGAGAGAGACGCACCCGCACCACTGGAAATAGAGTTTGAAGAGACAGTTGATGTGTTCCAGCAGCAGACAGGAAGTGTCTACTACAAAGGGAACCCGCTGTTTACTCCAAAACTCAGTTCCCACAGGGCACACTGGCCTGTTCTCGGACAACTGCAGTTTGCTCCCACCATATCCTGATCCCTGCAGCGCGGATTTCTCTCTTCTTTCATTCTCCCCTTCCTCATTCCTTCCTTGTACATAAAGTAACTGGTGTATATTCACAAGCGTATGGCCTTTTTTTTTTTAAGATTGTATTTATTTATTTGACAGAGGGAGATCACAAACAGGCAGAGAGGCAGGCAGAGAGAGAGAAGGAAGCAGGCTCCCTGCCTAGCAGAGAGCCCGATGCGGGGCTCCATCCCAGGACCCTGAGATCATGACCCGAGCCGAAGGCAGAGGCTTTAACCCACTGAGCCACCCAGGCGCCCCCGTATGGCCTTTTTTTAAAACACCATGACCAATGCTATGTTGTGATCAACATCGAACGGATACGGAATAGGATCAGGTACTAGTTCAGTGAAGGTGTCCCCTGTCCCCATTAGTGGGGTGCTCGCTCAGCTCTTACCTCGCATTCCACTGTTATTCTGCTCTCGCTGTTTAACAAAAACAACAACAACAACAAGAAAAACTCCTTGTGTACCTTGCTCATTTGGAGAATTTTAATGTTTTTCATTTCTCATTATAAAATCAAGGACAATTGTACACCTTTTTTGTACATAGCTGTTACACGTAGGGCATTTTGTCTTTAAGTAGAAATAAATTGCTCTAAAAGAAATGAATCCTAGATAATTTTCTAATCAAGTGTCTCTTTGCTTAAACTTCTTGTTTGAAATGGAGGAAAGGAAAAGATAGTTACACAGTAGCTAGCGTTTACTAAATGCCTATGTGACCTTTATATTAATTTCACCTTGAACCAATGAGGGAACCAAGGGCCGCCTGGCTGGCTCAGTCAGTAGATCTGATAGTCAGTAGATCAGATCACGCAACTGAACTCAGGGTCATGGGTATGAGCCCCACGTTGGGCATAGACCTTACTTTAAAAAAATAATAAAATAAAAGTGAGTTTTATTTAAAAAAAAAAAGGAGGAAACCCAACCTCGGGAAGATGTCTTGGGTGACTTGCTTCCAGTGGTCCAGGGTCCGTGTAGGAGCTGGGGTGCAACTCCAAGCCTGTCTGATGCTCAAAGCCCTGCTCTTCACACAGGGTTATGCTGTTTCCTTTGTTTCCTGCCAGTCGTGTTAGAGTCTCTTAAAGACAGCTGGGTGTAACTTTTCTCCATCTTGTTAATGTTTTTAATTATGTTGAGGCACAGAAATATTTAAAGTAGTTTGCATTGGAATTGAAAACCAAACATTATGAGTTTCTCCCATTTCATTAAAAAGTTACTTAATCTTTACATTGTTCTCTACATTAAAGCCGAGCAGAATTTTATCAGGCAATTGCCTCAAAGTTATAATCTGGAAAATCTTTCTGTAATGAAACCCATATGTCATGGGCGAAAGGTGCAAAGCCCTGGCAGAGAGGGTTGGTCTCGTGAGAGAGTCTGCACCCAATCTCGTTAACCAGGGTGCCTCTGGTAATCCCTCATCCCCTCACTGGTGAGAAATCAATCTGTACCACTGAATCTTTTTCAACCAGCCACCGAGAAAATTTACTGCAGAGAAGGCAGTTTGGGGATAGTCATTGTGGAAAGGGACCCAGAGGCAAGGCTAACTGTAGATGGAGGAATTGGAGAATCTAAAGAAGAGATTGTATTAAACCACACACCACCTTCCGAGCAAGCAGGATGGAGTCCTCCCTTCAGCCCTGACCTCTCTAAGTAGACCCAGGTATTTACAGCTGCCGTGAACTTGACAGCCCCAGGGAAACGACGAAGAGGGGGCATAGAAACTGCATAAACCTGGAAGTTGATTGTAGTTTCTCCATTTGCTGTCTTTAAGTGTGTACAAGTGGTCTCCTGTCCCACATTCTCTGCAGCATTTCACACGTTCACCCTATGGTGACAGTCTGTATTGTGACTTACTCCATTCACGGTCTGCACTGCGTAGGAGGGCCTGTACATCATGACTTGGCATGGAGGCCCTGCTTCTCTTCTGCGCGCAGATACTGTGGTGGCTGATGACCAGTGGATCCCTGTTGGCATAATCATTAGAATGTGGGAGCAGCGTTGCCTGCCTGTTCAACCTCATAACCCTAGAGAATTAATCCAGAATTAGAAAATAGTTAAGAAATTTTATTGACTCTCGGTAAAACTCCAGCAATCTTATCGTCTCTAAGATTGTCTTCTAACACACGGTGGAAAAAAAGAACCAGGAGAAAAGAGAGGAACTGGAAGTGTCATGCTGGGGAGCATGGAATCTTACCAGGGCCATTCATGCAAGAATTGCACCAAGCTGTAACTAGTGGGAAGAAGGAGGGATGGAATGAGGCAGGGGAGTAGAAATGTCTTCCTCTCCTCTGTAAGCAAGCCAGAGACATCTCTAAAGGCCCTTCCCTGGAGAGATTTGAAATCCTTGGTGGGAGTTTTTTCATAAAATACATTCACATATAAAACCCTGCTGGAAGGGGTGTGTATGTGCGTGCGTGCGAGTGCACGAGCTCGTGTGTGTGTGTGTGTGTGCGTGTGTGTAAGAGGAATACAGAATAGTAGCAGAAGGCTGTCTCCCTACTCCTAATGGGATTTTGTAGCAGCATGTGCGAGTTTGTTTCAGAAGTCAAAAATGAACAGATGTTGGTATAAATTACCTCTGTGTCTGATGTCTTGCAAATTAAAAGCGCGGTTGGCATCACTAAACAATTTCACTAGGTTTAGGGGGGTGCGGCTAGCAGGCGGCGATTATGTCGCAGGTCGGTAAGAATCTTCACACTGCAGCAAAGCAGGACGGCAAGGATAAAGAAATGAGGAATAAAATAAGAGGTATGTAAATTAATCAGAGATGTTAACATGTCCGATAACAAGTGAACAGGAGGGCTCGAGGTCTGAAGCTGCCCCTGACCCGCAGCAATTTCTCTGCACACAAAGAGGGCTTGGTGCTTAGGATGTGATTTATAGGGCACAGCCCTCTTTTAGGGAGCAGCTATGTCACGAATTCGTATATCTCCTATATGGGACTGGCGAGTGGGGAAACTTTCTCCCCTCCCATGTAGAAGATGAGGTCTTTGAATTACTTCTACTTTTACGGTGGTTTTCTGCAGCACTGTGTGCTCAGATTAGGTTGAAGGGGGAGGAATGATTGAGTGGGGAAAGGGTTGTTAAAAAGGATTGGTTAAATTCAAGGAGAGCTTGCCACTGAGAGACTTTGGAAAAACTGTTTATTTTTCCTTTTAAATCCTTTTGATCCCTCAACTAGATTGGGTCTTTTTAAATTTTACATCTTAAAATATTGATCATTCTCCCATTTGGGGAAAAAACCAGTAAAGAATCGAGGGATATTAGGGAAGCAGGCAGAAATAATTAGTAAGATCAATACAGAGCTCCAGGCCCAGGATTTTTGGAGCAAGGCTCTGTTCTACCCAGCAGATTTTGGATTACCCACGTCTGGTTTCCAAAGTACCTGCTTCTAGCCATGTTGCGGGATCATTTGATACGGTATAAAACTCCTTAATAAGCACCGGAGAGGAGGCAGGAGACCCATCCAGTAGAAATAAGTGATGAGACCCACTCTCGCCAAAAGTTTAAGTCAGTTCCCAGAGGATCAGGCTGAAAGAAGAGCTTCCAAGGAATGGGATTTTTGAGGTTACTAGCCTCCCTTCTTACCACAGTTCATTTGTTCATTCACTCAGGAAACACCGAGCATAGGAGAAGCAGCAGACTACTCACACTTCTTTGAAAGGTGGTGTGTTAATGGTACCACTCTACCGTGCATGTTCATTGCTGAATAGCCAAGAGAAAAGCAGGGCAGGTGGCGTTAATATGCTACTCATTTTGCAGATAAAGAAGCAGGCTCAGAGATCTTGCCCAGCCCAAGGTGTCCCCCACTGCTAACCGCTAGAGCTGGAATGTAAACTGAGTTCAGACTCTGTGTCATCTAAAAGTCCACACCACCTCCCATGGGCAAGAAAATGCTTGTTTGGATTTCCTCTAGAGTAGTTAGTCTTACCTCTGTCTCTCCATTAGTCTGGCATTACTTTCATCAAAGGAGATTCTTTTTCTTGCCCAATAAGCAAGGTGAATTTAGAAAAAACAACCACCACCACCTGCAATGTAGAGAATGAAGCACTGAGGGCCATTAGTCTTATTTGTCTCTGGAAAGGAAGGCAACGAACATTATTGTGTTCCCGCTTGGAATCCTTCTTTTGTTTATTACCATTCGTCCAGCCAACATTTATTTAGCAGATACAACATCTAGTGCTGGTGATAGAATAATGAGTCTCTACCCTCAGTTCTTACCCTTTAGGGCAGGAAGACACGTAAATAAACAAATAACTGCAAGTCTTGCTGGAACTTTGTATGGGGTTTGGTGCAAATCCACCAAGGAAAGGAACAAATCAGTTGGATTTGAGCCCAGGTGGAGTTGTGGGCACATGGGGCAGCGCTTAGCACTGGGCTTCCAGTCCTAGTTAATGGGATTTCCTTACCCTTGGCTGGAGCTCCAGAATTTGTGAGAGATGAGGACTATATGGACTGCAGGTACTAGAAACTTTCCTGTGGTTACAGAGTTTGTATTGTTGTAGTTCTCTGTTGTACAAAGAAACCTGGAGCTGCTGGGGAGGGGGACGGGAGTCCACTCATCTAGCACCAGGTCTGGACTTGAGTCAAGCTGCAAGGAGGCTGGGGCAAAGGGCCTTCTCATTCTGCAGGTGCCTCTCCAGCCATCTCACTCTTCGGCCAGGATGGGGACATATTCCTAGGAGGCCACAGGCACAGCCTGCTGTGAGCCCACTGCGCAGTGCCAGGACACTCCTGGCCTCCAGGACCAACCGTTGGAAACTTGGAGCACTGTTAAGTCTCGCGAAGAGCTCTGGGAAGATGATTTTGTCGGGATGAGGATGAAGGGGGTGTTATAATACATCCACTTCCTGAGGGTTTGCTCGGCAGAGCCAAAACAGCGGGCTTCTCGAGTGGCCCTTGTAATTGAGAAATGTTTTACTTTCATTTTGGAGCCTCATATGTAGGAAAGTAGCTGTATAAACCCACTTGTAACAACAGCATTCAAAGATTGATGGTGCTGAAAGGCAGAGAAAGACACATAAACCTTGCCTGGCTGTATTAAATATCTAAGGACTGACAATGCCAAGAGAGAGAAGACCAAAGCTCTATAAACCCTACTTTATTGCACCATCCACAGATGAGCTGCACCGAGGGAATATAAACCCTGAAACATTACAGCTTCCAGGGACTTCCCCTGCCGAGAGATGGGGTAAACGATCTCTAATTCTGATCTGAGATTATAAATGTCCAGAGACCAGCAACCCAGAGAAGACTCTAATCTTGGTTGGGTTGTAGTCTCCAAGAGCAAACCCCCTGCCATAGTGAACACGAGTATCCGGTTACCTTCTGCAGAGAGAGAGAGGGAAGTTTGGGGGAATTCCCTGGGGATTTTGTTCAGGGGGGATGATAGTCTTCCCCAGTTGGCCTATGCCTCATAGTAATTGCCGACTTCAGAACAGCTTTGCACAGTTTTTGTTGTCAGCGGTGGTTTGTTTTTCCCCTCTTTTTGGAGGTCAGTGGTGATTCAATCTGTTCGGGTAGCAACTTATTTTTACAATTTAAATCAGTTTGCATTATTAAATTATATTTTCCTGAGATCTCTTGTGCAGATTGTGGGTTTTCATTGATCTTCCATTTGCTGTGATTCCAGCCAGAGAGATGACACGGGGGAAATTTCTCAACATTCTGGAGAAACCCAAGAAGTAGCAGCTGCTTGTGGACAGGATGTCCTGGGGACTGGAACTGCGCTCCCCTCCCAGTGGAGCTCTGACGACGTGCAACTCTCTGCTTCCCCGGGAGAGGCCGGAGGGTACACCTCCAGGACTGACCCTGTCCCCTGCTCCCGGCACTCTGCACCTCTGAGGACATTCGGCGGCAAGAGAGGAATCTGCTCTCGAGTCTATACAGAAGGATCAGTGCAGTTATTCAATCAGCTTCCAAACTTCAACCATCTCAGCCTTGGATGTGGGTAACACCAGAGGGCACATCATTCTTAAAGGTCAAAGCCCTGCTCTCTCGTTTCAGAAAGTTATTCAGGAGTCCCAGGATCTTAGAGCTGATTTGATTCGGTGATGGCAAAGTCAGCTGTGGCACGTTGATCGGACAGGTTCTTTTGGCTTGTACTTGATATCTTAGGAAGTATTTATGGTGCGGGGAGACCAGAGACCAATTAGATTCTGAAACAGACCAGGCAGCCTGACCTGTGAACTCTCCAACATATATCGGGTTCCAAGAATCCCCAGCTGGAGAAGCCAGAATCTTCTTGAAATGTACACCTGCTTTAAAATTTCTGTACCTCTCCCAATAGTCCCATTCCCCAGTGCCTTTCATTCCCCACCATCAGTTCTGATTCCAGGAAGGGGGATTCCCCCTGTATCAAGTTCCTCCTGGGAGTAACTAGTGAAAGGCCCATGCAAGGTTGCATTGGGTTCTAGACCTCAAGACCAAGTTAAAGATGGACTTTTGAGTTCCAGGAATCGGTTAAAGATCCACACAAGAAAGTCAGTATGGCCTAAAAGGTAGAGGAGAAGGGGATTGTTTACAGGAGTTCCCATTTGATTAAAAACTAGAAACTCTAATTGACCTGAAAGGAATGTGCTGTGGAATGGTGGCAGCGTCTTGCCCCCCCTTGTCCCCTCTCATAGCACATAGCAGATATTTCACCAATGTAACAGAAATACACACGTGCGCGCACACACAGAAAAAAAGAATTTCCTGACTTAAATGCAATTCTTATGGAGCTCTTTGCCAGTTATCTGTCCCTGTGTTAAAACCTGAAAACCTAACCCATGCGTAAAATTGATTACACATGTTCTCTGTATTTTGTCTCATAAGCCAGCCCCCAGCCTCTCATGTTTCGAGAAGTATATGAGGCTTCCTAACCTTCATACAAAGAACATCCACATGGCGGTTGTCTGATGGTGTTTGGGTACAAGGAAAGTTGTGGTTAAACTATTGGTCCTGAGTGTCCGTGCTAGGGTGCAGCACTATTCAGTTTAATAGCTGGTCTATTAACCATTTCTGACATTTGTGCCTTGTTTCCCATGCTAGAATTAATGTTGGGTTTTTCTCTCATTTTTGCCATCCATGCGATTTTATGTACTGATAAGGAGAAAACTTGAACACAAGTCACAAAGGATGGGTAAGGGAGAAGGAAAAGATTCTGCCTGGATGCGATATAGAGATTTAGGCTGGAGAGGCATAGATTTTAAGTTAAGCGTATTACTGATATTCCTTTTTCCCTAAATACAGTTGGAGTGGGAGGGGAGGAGAGGGCAAAAATAGTGCCATAACGTCAGATTTTTCTTTTGCTCTGTTTTTGAGAGTTGATGACATCAGGCACTTTTAAGTGTTTGGGGAAATTGAGAATTACATGGAGAATATGAAGATACCTCCCCAAAACCAACTCAGGTCTGTGACCCAAGGCTATGTAGTTGGTTTTCTGGTCTGCTTTGGCCTTTCTTTTATTGTCATCTTATTCACCAGCACTTAATGTAAGTAGATGTTTTAGAATTGCGATATTTATTGGTTTTGTATTCGTCATCCCTAGAAATGTTAATGATGTATTTTTATATTGATAATATAAATGGATGTGTAATGTGTGTGTACTTCAGGGCGTTAGAGGACTGTGCTTTGTACTTGATGGTTTCTGTGTCGTCATAATAAATATGTCCCTTTCATAGGAGAGTGAGTTTTTCTTTTCCTCAAAGGGCCAAGTTGCATACTTAAAGCATTCATCAGAAAGTACAACTATAATGATAAATAACCTGCTGTTTTCCCCTTAATATCATAGTGGGTGGTGTGGGCCTTTACGACCATGTACTACTTGGTCTCCCAGCTTCCAGTCTATTCTACCGGCCATCCAAGCTCATTACTGCTCAGCTCCCTAAAGTATTACTTAAAAACCTTTAATACCTCCTTGTGTCTAATAATAAAGTCTGGGTCTCTTATCCTGGCATTTAAAACTCTCTGCATGTAATCCTCATCACCCCTCCTCTCCAATATATGGAGTCTCTGTTCCAGTCAATCTGAACAATTCCCGTTTTCTCACTTGAGTACCTTTGCTCATGCCATTTTGTTCCTAGAAAGTCTCTTTTGCACATATCAAACCTACCCTTCCTACAAACCCCTGATGAACCACCTGGAAACAATCTTTCTCCCTGCATTCCTACAACATTTACGTATCCCATCCTTCCGACTCTTACCAACTCCACCTTCTATTTAAGTGATCCAAGTGCATCTCTTCTTGTCCCACTGAGCTGTAGGCTCCTCGAGGTTACAGCTGTCTCCTACACATCTGGTTACTCTTCTGTGTCTTCTTTGAGCTGGAAGGGTCCATACCTGCTCCAGTTAAATATGATGGATTGGAAACAAATGTTTCTCTGCTGCCTAGTAAAATCCTGAGTGTGACTTCCTTTCCAACTCTGCTCCAAAACTAGAGAAGAGCAAGGATTAGTGCTATCGCTGTCCCCCATTGATAGTTTACCTGCCCTCGAGCAGAGCATCATGCCCTTTCAGGGAAACATTCCATGTGAGGAAAGCAAATTGCTTGGCATCATTGGCTCATCATTGATTTCCAAGAAAACAACTGGGTGCGTGGTAGTCTTCTGTGACCCGGAAAAGCCCGGCGGGCCAGCTGCCTCGACAGGGACAGCGTCATGACCGCGCTGCTCTAAATCTTGAGAGATTATTTTTCCAGTAAATAAATCTATATTATTTGCCCACAGGTTTCTTTTGCCTTTCCCTTTGCCGTTCTGAATGCCTCCCTCTCAGAAGCATCTGTTGGCTGAGAGGAATAGCTCCCAGGCTTCGGAGACATTTTCAAATTCTCATTCAAGTCTTTTCTCACCAGCAGTCTTGTGGCTTCTTGCTCTCTTCAGTCTCTCGGATTCTTGCTTGGCCTCTGCTGATTTGCCTGGCCTTCCTTCCATTGTCAGAGCTCTGAAAGTTCACAGGCTATTAACTGTATAAATGGCAAGATGCCATTGTTAATTTTTCTGTGTCTTTTGGTGACCCACTTATCATATTTTTTAAACGGACACTTGGGAACCGCTGCTTGTTTGTGGTTCTCTAGCTGCAGCTTACTGTAGCTCCTGTCTTCTGGGCTGTGAAAATGGAGCTGGGAAGTCAATCCATTGCCTCTTTGGTTTCTGAAAGGTGTTTGGGCTTCCACGGGAGCTTTGTGATGAAACCAAGAAATTTCCTTTCCAGGGGGATGCTCTGGTCCCTTCTGTTTCCTCTGGGATTAAGGCCTCACGGAAAAGAGAAACAGGCAGAACAGGAAGGGAGGAGATGGGCTGGTGGGCCACGGTGGAAGGTCCCAGGGGTCAGGCAACATGATTTCTTACCAGCTCTCAGCTTCTACACAAAATCCATCTCCAACCATTTGGTTACATTCTCCATTTTCTGTTTTTTTCTTCTTGTGCCAGCCAGATGGCCTCTGCATGGGCTTCTCTTTCCCCAGAGAGCCTTATAACCGCCCCCCCAAACAGTGGCCTCTCCGAGTTTGTAAGTTCTAAATGCCCTCTGACTCCTATCTATTTAGGCTTTTCTGGCCCTTTGGGATCATGTCCCCAACTCTGCCTAAAGAGGCCACCAGCCTTCCCACTCTCCGCCCCACACTTTCTCTTCATGAGCAGGGGCATCTGGGGGCTTCAGGTGGCCCCAGGTGCAACCCCGAGGCTCATGGTTGGCACAAGTGCTGGCATAGGTTGTTAATTAGCACGTGAACAACCCGATGCTCCATTAGCCAGGCCAGGCATTCAGAACCTTCCCCTCCTGTGGGCCCCTTCCTCCTAATGAGAGCGGGAAGAAGGGCCCTCACAAAACACTGCCTCAGAATAATATTCCGCTTTGTCCCCACCAGTAACCAGGGCTGACAGGATCACTCTGTCCATTTCTCTTCTAATTAGCACAATTCCAGCATGGCCTGAGCCAGCAAACGGAGAAAAGCGATCAAAAGCGATCGGACAACCGTACCGAATCACAAACACAAAGAGGGCCATTCCCTGTAATTAGGTGAGACAATTCCTCAGTCTTTTCTCGGCTGGAGTTTGCCGCTAAGACTCTTGCTGTTTGGGTCCCAGCAACACAAGTTACACGTCTCCCTGGGACACTAATAAGCCCCAAATTGTCTTCCGCTTCACACAACTCTAACCAGAGGACAGATGCCCGAGGGGAGGGGGGGACACAGTGAGGGGACAGGGTGTCTAAACAGCGAAGCAGCTGCGGCAATGTCTCCCCAACTCCAAAAGGCAGACACTGAGGCTGTGGGCAGAGAAGGAAGAGGCCGTTGGCTGGTTTGGGAGAACAGCTCCAGGTGCAGCCTGGTCCCATTGCCTGAAGCACCAAGATTTCTGGGACCTCAGGAGAGACCCACTCTCTGCTATTTGCCTCACCCGTTCATTCGCCACCTCTGGCCAGTTGTCCCCTTTGGGTGTCCTCGTCCCTTCTCCCACACGTCCATGCTGATGGCATCGTGGGCCGCTACAACCACGGCACCACGCTTGGACCTGCACCGAAGCCCTCTACAAGCGAAGTCAACGAACTCGAGGCTAGCTAACGTGCGGCACACACATGGGAATGCTACACTCAAAGAGCTCGTGACCTGGAAGGGACTCACTTCCAGCACCCATTCACCTCTGGGTCTCTGGCTCGCCCACAGGCCTTGCTTTCTATCCCCATTCTCTCTCCTGGAAGACCCCTGTCTTTTTAAACAGAAAAGTGGCCCATCAACAGCCAGGGCGAGAAGCCACAACTGGCCACACTCCATGTGGCTCAGAAGTTGGCCACTTAATAAACGGAAACCGCTCCCCCAGAATTGCAGCCCATTATAGGGATTACTAGGGGTGATACAGCCATGAACTTGGTCATAGCCAGGGACAAAGGAATGCAAGGGAGAGTGGCATTTGGAATCTCAGTTAAACTCAAGCTCTGAGCTGACTTGGACTCACACATATTTTCATCTTATCCTGTTCTCTGCTTTCCATTTTGATCTATACTTGATGCTTCTGAAAGGGACCTCCAATACCGGAAAACAATTATCTGGAATCCGAGGAGCCAGAAAACTCAAGTAGTAAGAGTTGCTTTGTTGTTTTTCCATCTTCCCTGTCTGAGACACACAGAGGTACCAATAGGATTTGACTTTTTAAAATAACTTTTGGGAGATGGCAAAGAATCTGATCCAAATTTGTTCAGTCTCTTACAGTTTCTTTGGTTATAAACAGAGATTAGAATAGTACCTGACACAAATAAGTGCTCAATAAGAATTTGTTGGAAGAACTGCACCGTGTTCCTCAGTGTTCATAGCTTTTTTGCTAGTCTAAGTTAAGAGTGTGGATCTTGGGGCGCCTGGGTGGCTCAGTTGTTAAGTGTCTGCCTTCGGCTCAGGTCATGATCCCAGGGTCCTGGGATCAAGCCCCGCATCGGGCTCCCTGCTCGGCAGGAGGCCTGCTTCTCCCTCTTCCGCTCCCCCTGCTTGTGTCCCCTCTCTCGCTGTCTCTCTCTCTGTCAAATAAATAAATAAAATCTTAAAAAAAAAGTTACATTTCCTATTAAAAAAAAAAGTGTGGATCTTGAGAGAGAGGCAGGGTGTGGTCATGCAATTCACTTCTCTCTGAACCACAGTGTCCTTGGGACCTTTTCTAGAGGCAGGCAAGGGGTGCCTGGGTGACTCAGTTAAGCGCCTAACTCTTGGTTTCAACTCAGATCATGATCTCAGGGTTGTGAGATCAAGCCCCGCATCGGGCTCTGCACTGGGCATGGAGCCTCTCTCCCTCCTCAAAAAAAAAAAAAAGAGAGAGAGAGAGAGGCAGGCAAGCATCATGGATAAGGGCGTAGACCCTGACATCAGATTGCCTGGGTCCAAATCCTATTTTTGCTATCTGCTAGCCATGTGACCATGAGTAAATTGCTTCACCTCTCTGTTTAGCTTACCCATTTATGGAGTGAGTCCAATAGTAGCATCGAACTCCTAGGGTCATTGTGGAGATTCAATTAGTACTTGCAAGTATTTAGAAAAGTACATGGCCTATCTTACCCATTATATGAGTGCTTGATGGATACATCTTTAAAAATGGATTCAATGCATTATTTAATTATTATACTCACATTTGTTAAAAATTGGTAATTCTTACAGGGAAAATACAGTAATTTCGGTTACCTAGAAGAGTCGAAAGGGGTAAAGCAGAGAACCCATTTCTCTCACTCTTGCCGAGAGCTGACAGTTTACGGGGTACCCCTGCCCTCCTCCTCCCACCCTCCGGGGCAGCCTGTGCTGGCATGGACCTTCAGCACGTATCACGGCTGACTCTGCAGACGGCGGTATTGAAGACTCTTTGTTGCTCATGAACAAGGGAGGGAGAGGTGTTCTTTGTGACAGTGGCAGGTTTCAGAGCTGATACCGAGCTTGGCATGAGCCTCAGCTCGTTGTACTTCACTAGTCTTTTTTTTTTTTTTTAAAGATTGTATTTATTTATTTGACAGAGAGAGATCACAAGTAGGCAGAGAGGCAGGCTGAGAGGCAGGCAGAGGGAGAGGGGGAAGCAGGCTTCCTGATGAGCAGAGAGCCCGATGCGGGGCTTGATCCCAGGACCCTGAGATCATGACCTGAGCCGAACGCAGAGGCTTTAACCCACTGAGCCACCCAGGCACCCGTGTACTTCACTAGTCTTAATGGTCCTCACATTCGCTGAGCATCCATTCTCTTCCAGTCACTGCACAGGGATGCTCTTCCCTGTTTTGCTGTGTCCTCCAGCCCTCCCCACCACACCCCTACCCCGATCCCTCCATCCTTCTTCCAGATGCTCCCTTTCCAGGCCCGAGCAGGATTCACTTGGGCCTGGACTCCCCCCGCAGCAGCCTCCCGCGGGCTTTGCCCTCTCTAGGAGCCCATGGAGAACAGCCCGGCCTGCCTCAGCAGCCCGCGGCCTCGGGGTCAAGCGGGGCTGAAGGTCACGTCCCAGGGCTTTCCCGGATGCGGCCAAGCCCCAGGAGCTGAGCCAGCGGCTTCACACAAAGGAGCAGCTGAGAAGAGTCAGGTTGGGAAAGTCAGCGACTTTAGGCTGAGTGGAAATGAGAAGCATTGGCCGCAGCCACCAGCAAAGCCCTGGGTAGGGCCACGAGGGTTGTGTAGGGGTCAGAACCATAAATGGTCTCTGAGGAATGGGGAAAGCAAGCTCCTGAGAACTTCTTCTTTGGCCTTCTCTTCCCCTCCATTTGTCTCTGCTATCACTGCTTCCACCTTTTTGGGGTGGGGGCAGAGGGAGAGGCAGAGAGAATCCCCAGCAGGCTCCACACTGTGCAGAGCCCCACGCAGGGCCCGACCTCACAATCCTGAGATCATAACCTGAGACGAAATCAAGAGTCAGACGCTTAACCAACGGAGCCGCCCAGGCGCCCCTGCCTCCACCTTCTTCTTGGCCGACCCTCATCCCTTGTTTTTCTCACAGTGCTGCTTACCTCAAGCCAACTGACCCGAGGGTCCTTCGTACCTGGAACTATTGATTAAATTATGGTACAGTCACATAGTGAACTATGATGCAGCCAATTAGTATGTTTGCAAAAGGTTATAATATCGTGGAAGAAATAGTTTGTTATAAGGATAAGCAAAAATAAAATAGCAAGATGTAAAATTACAAATGCGACATGATGTCCAATATGGGGGGAGGGGATTATAAGGAAATAGACCGAGGTGTTAACAGTGCTTACCACCTGGTTGGAGGATGGGGGGTACTTTTTGCTTTTTTCCTACATTTTCCAAACTCCCTACAGAAGCACGTGTTGCATTCATCATATGGGGGGAAGACTCTGGAGCTGAGTATGCAGGTAGATGGGGCTTAAAATGCCCGATCAGCCCAACCTAGTACCACACACGTGTGCATGCGCACATGCAGACTTCACAGGTGATATTTGTTTATGGTGATGAGATTGGTTCTTGTGTATGAACATGTCTATCAATCTGTAAACCTCTAAGTATTTACCAAGCACCCACTGAGCATCCAGCCCTGCCCTAACCCTACTCCATCCCATGGAGTGTGGACGAAATGACTTGTGCCCTAAGCACGCTCCGTCCCAGGGCCCGGCCCTCCTCACACGCCACAGGGCCTTTGCTCAGGAACAGAAAAACGTTCTCTTGGCACATGTTCAGTCAGGGTTGCCAAATAGCTCTTTTTTCTCCGTCCATCCCCACCCAGAAAAACATATCTCACCTAAATTTGCGGTCGACTCTTAAGGCTGAATTTCCCCAGCTCTGGGGCATGCCGAACATTCCTTCAGAGGTTGTGCTGGTGAGAGTTTCCTTCGCTCCTTTCTTCCTGCTCGTTTTCCCTTCCCAACTTGGAGAGAAGGGGAGAAAAAAAAAAAAGAGGAACTTGGGGCAGGGGTAGGGATGGGTCAGGGCGGCCTGGAATGATACTCCTCTATTTTCATCCCAGAGCGCCAGACAGAGGCGTTGCACCCTCAGAAAGACCGTGAGGTGCCTTCTGCGCAAGTTGGGATCTGAGGGACACGAGGGGTACATGGGGGGCAGTTCTCACCTTCATTGGGAACACGTGTGTGTATAGTCAGGGTCCCCGAGAGATGGGAAGCAGGGCCGCAGAACTGATAAAGAAGAGACGAGAGCCTCGGGGGCTGGGTCACATGGAAATCATGCAGAAGGACGAACTTCGTCCTCCAGAAATGGCTTGCCCACCCGGGGTCCCGGCACCTGGAGTCCACAGGCCCAGGCATCTGACGAGGCCTTGGAGGGCCTTAAGGAGCCTTGCTCCTCACTTCCCTTCAACTGAAATAGATGTCATGATGAGTAAGAAAAATGCTGTGCCTGAGCCCCGGCTCCCTCCTCCGGGTCACCAGTATGTGTCCTTGTCTGTCTGTTGCCCAGCCCGGGACAGCGAGACAAAGGGGAAATGTCAGCTACGCGCAGCCCTGAAGCCTGCCTGACCCATAGGGGCTTTCAGCCTGAAGAGCTGGGGCCCCCGGATCCGGGGCGCCCTCCCGGGGCAGCAAGGACCACGCCAGAGCGGAGAGCCGAAGCCGCTGCTACAACATGAGCATGGCGGCACAGGCAACGCCTCGCAACATCACCAAAGATTGATGCAAATTGGTTTGGTTCTGACCCTGTCACGCCAGGAAGGATAATGATTCCCGCCGGTTGCGCAGGGCCGGGAGGGGGCGCGGGGTGGGGGCTGCGAGGTTGGGTGGCTCCCTGCGCATCCTCATTAGTGATCTGAAAGACAGGGGTAAACAACATGCTAATGAAACCTCCAGATGATTGGTGTCCCCAACCCCAGAGAGGACGGAGAAATAGCACCACGAGACCCAGAGAGCTTAGAAATATGGGCAGGAGGTTGTCAAATGAGGCTCGTCTTGGGAAAATGAAAGTCGACGTGTCAGGCAGGAATGATGAAGGTGCCTCTGGGTGGAGGCCTCTGAACCTGGAAAGCAGAGATGGGTGGCGGGGCAGGGGCTGGGTGAGGGATAGGGTCTGGGGTGTGGTTGGGGAGACGGAGGAGCTGGCCTTGAGGATCCAGGGACAGATCCCCTGCAGTTCCTGGCAGGCCTGACCGCAGCTGGAGGCTGGAGCCAGACTATGGGGCCAGGCAGGTGGCTGTGGCCCCGTGAACTTCATCAGCCCGGGCCCCTGGGCAAGGCTGGACTCTGACTTCACAGCAAGCTGTACCTATTTGCATTCAAGCCATCGAGGCTAAAAATGGCATTTTGACCTGACGGATGAAGATGTGACAAGCCAAAACACATTTTTTAAAAATGTTGCCCCAAATTATTGGGAATAGGCTCTTCAAGAGTAGGGGAGGGGCGCCTGGCTGGCTCAGTCGGTAAAAGCATGCAACTCTTGATCTTGGGGTTGTGAGTTCGAGCTCCGCGTTGGGTGTAGAGATTATTTAAAAAAAAAAAAATGTATGGGAAAGAAAAATTTTTCCCATCTTCAGTGGTTTCCCATTCAGTAAACATTGCTTGGAAGTATAATTCATTTGTATTAAGCGTACAAATATTAAGTGAACAGCTCAGTGAATTCTTTAAGCAAATCGCTTAACCTCACCAAGCCCTGATTTCTTTGTCTAAAATGGGTACAACAGCAGTACATATCTCATAGCTGTATTATGAGGATTAAATGAGATAGAATCTGTAAGCCCCCTAGGACATAGTGTGCACTATGTGGGTGATTATTATTACTATTTATTACTGTCTAATTTTATTCCCTAAGCTTTACTCCTAACCCTCCAAGTAAATGATAAACTTCTTGAAGTTGGGGACTATCTTAAAATTCTTTTTCAGTGTATAGATGCTGAATAAATCCTTGTTCGATATGTTGGTAGTGCCAGAATTCCCTTTTAATAGGAATAATTTTGTTCTTACCCTATTCAGACCTACTTTCAATGAAATCTTTCTTTAAAAATGAAACAAAGAAAAAATAAAAAAATAAAAAATAAATAAAATGAAACAAAGCCAAGAAAGAAACAAGGGGCTCCTGGGTGGCTCATTAGGTTAAGTGTCTGCCTTTGACTCAGGTCATAATCCCAGAGACCTGAGATCGAGTCCCGCGTGGGGTTCCTTGCTCAGGGAGGAGCCTGCTTCTCCCTTTGCCTGCCACTCCCCCTGCTTGTGCTCTCTCTCTCTCTCTCTCTCTCGGACAAATAAATAAAAATCTTTAAAAAAAAAAGAAAGAAACATTAACAAATAAAAAAATAAAATGAAACAAAGCCAAGAAAGAAAGAAAGAAGGATTGCCTAGGTGGCTCAGTCAGTTAAGCACCTAACTCTTGATTTCAGCCCAGATCTCGGTATCAGGGTTGTGAGTTCAAGCCCCATGCTGGGCTCCATGGCATGGAGCCTACTTAAGACAAACAAACAAACCCAAATAAAATGCTGATATCACACATTTTTTCAGGCAGAATATTCCCCATAAGATTGTGCTAACAACACAGCCACTGTTGGATGAAATCTTAAGCCAAAGGAGGGGTGCCTGGGTGGCTCAGTGGCTTAAAGCCTCTGCCTTCGGCTCGGGTCATGATCTCAGGGTCCTGAGATCCAGCCCCACATTGGGCTCTCTGCTCAGTGGGGAGCCTGCTTCCCCCTCTCTCTCTGCCTACTTGTGATCTCTCTCTCTCTCTCTGTCAAATAAATAAATAAATAATCTTAAAAAAGGCAGCAACAACACAAAGGAAAGGAACCTGGCTTTTGAGTCCAATCTGGGTCTGAATTAGGGTCACTAACCATCTGGTTTGCTTGGGACTCGGGGGTTACCCAGGGCAAAAGACAGTCCTGCTAATGGGAGAGTTGGTCACTCTAGTTTGGATCCAAGCTCTGCTACTTCATAGTTTTCTGGCCTCGGATAGTATTCCTGGCCTTCTTGAAACTGGTTTTCTCCTCAGTCAAGGGGATTGTTGGAAGGTTCCAATGAGATGCTGTTTGATAGTCTAGCAGTGTGTTTGACACATAATAAATGCTCAGTGAATATTGACGTAAACTGTCAGATTCCATGTAAGTGAAGTGCGAAAACAGGTACAAACTAATTTATGATGACAAAAGTCAGAACAGTGGTTACCCTTGTCAGAGACCAACTAGGAAGGACCTCGAGGGGGGACTTCTGCGGGGCTGAAATGTTCAAGGCGCAAATACTGAGCTTTACCATCTCTGGGAAGCCAACATGATATTTGGGTCACCAAAAGCATTCTTCTGTACTCTGTTGGTTATGTAAATAAAGGCAGAAAGAGAGAGGAGAACTGAAATTTGTTTTCCGTGGGATGAGTTAAATAGACAAGAATCCGCAGAGAACTTTAGTTGTTCTTGCTTCTTCCTTCCACATGCTACATCCTACAAAACAAAAGCTTCTGTTTTGCTGTGCTCAGCTGTCTTCACAGCCTCCACTCACGCAACACACTTCTGACATCACTGTCATATGGCCTCGATTTGAGAGCCATGTTGTGCTGCTTTGCTTGGCTCTCTCCCTGACTCTTTCTTTTCTAAGGGGAGCTACTCCCCCTCCACAGCCAGTGGGGGCATATGGTTCCCCAAGAGGACTCTCAGAGCTGACTCCCCACCCCTACCTCAAAGCCTCCCTGCCAGGAATGCAGAGTCACCAAGTCTACGTGACCTTGAGAAATACATAGTCTTTGTTCATTCCACTTCTAGGTGCATCCCCAACAGAAATGAGTGCTGGCGTCCACCACAGGACATGTGTGAGAATGTCAATAGCAGGCGTGCCTGGGTGGCTCAGTCAGTTAAGCGTCTGCCTTCGGCTCAGGTCATGATCTCAGGGGTCCTGGGATGGAGCCCCATGTCGGGCTCCCTGCTCCGTGTGCTTCTCCCACTCCCTCTGTGATCTCTCTCTCTCTGAAATAAATAAATTAATCAAATAAAAAAAAAGAATGTTGATGGCAACTTTATTCACGTGAGTCAAAAATTGACAAAAACCCAAATGTCCATCAAGAGAATGAATAAATTGTCATATATTTATACAGTGGAACGTCAGTCAGCAATAAAAAACACACTACTGTGCTTCACACAGTAACACAGATGAATCTCACAAACAAGAATGAGGAGAGGATTGAGGCAGGCGCGTAAAAGCATACCTGTGCGATTCTAGAATGGGCAAAACTAATCTAGGGTGGTAGAGGCCAGAATAGTGGTTACCTTGGGGTGCTGACTGGGAAGGCTATGAGCAGCCTTCTGGAGGGTAGGAAATAGTCTCTATATTGATCGGAGTAGTGGTTACACAGGACTACATGCATGTGAGTGTGTGTAGAAACATCCATCAAGGGGCACCTGGCTGGCTCAGTTGGTAGAGCATACGACTCTTGATCTCAGGGTCCTGAGTTCAAGCCCCACATTGGGTATAGAGATTACTTAAAAATAAAATCCGGGGCACCCGGGTGGTGCAGTAGGTTGAGCATCTGACTCTTGGCTTCCGCTCAGGTGGTGATCTCAGAGTCATGAAATCGAGCCCCACCTCTGGCTAAGTGCTCAGTAGGGAGTCTGCTTAAGATTCCCTCTCCGTCTCCCACTGCCCTCTCTGCCCCTCTGCCTTGTGCTCACTCTCTAAAATAAATAAATAAATCTTTAAAAAAAAATAAAATCTTTAAAAGAAAAACAACAACAAGAACATCCACTGAACTGTGCATTTAGTAGTTGTATGCTCTACCAGGTGCCATCTTTGCCTCCATTAAAACAAGTGAATTTAGGGTCCTCTGAGTCCCCAAAGGGAAACTTAAGGAAAGCTTCCACAACCCCATGGGGTTGACTGGGGCAATAATACAGGGGAATCTAGAACATCTCTGACTTATCCTGGCTTCTAAGCTATGGAGTCAGAGGGAAGGATAGAGAAGGTTCAACATGTTCTTTGGCAGCTACTTTCCATGCTCCACCAGCAACTGAGGCCAAGGGCTGGGGGGGGCGGTTCCTCATTCTATGCTTTCCCTCTGTGACCTTGGCACGGGGAAGGGCTGTGAGCCAAACCCTGATGCTTGGGAGTTGGCATTCTAGGTGAGCTCCTGACATCTCTGACTTGCTTCTGTCCAATGCAGTTCTGAATCTGCTAGAAAAGACCTCCAGTTCTCTCTATAACCAAGTTTCCCAGGACCATTTGAAGATTCCATCCCAACTCACTCCTAGCAAAGAGCTGTGTGGACAGAGGCTAGGATGGCGGGGTTGTTCAGTCCCTTGGGGAGATTTCTGTGCTATACAAATAGGTAGCCATTAGCCACCTGTAGCTATTATATTTAAATTAAAGTAAATAAAATTTAAAACTTTGCTCATTACACTAGCCACATTTCAAGTGCTCCCTAGCCTTGTATTGCTGCTGACTACCATATTGGACAGCGCAGAACTCCATACATTTCCATCATCATAGAAAGTCTGTTGGACAATACTGAATTCTAGATGATCTTCAAACCCTCTTGAACAACCTTTGGAGAAGAGGAGGAAGGAAGTGAGGAGGATCGGACCCCTCCCCTAAGTTCCACAGAGCCACCCCACCTTATGAATTATGATTTCAAGTAAGGTTTCATTTAGGAAAAAAAGCTCTATTCCTTTTTAATTTTACAGTGTTTTTGAAATGACAATAAATACAAACCATATTTAAAATAAGCACATTGTAAAAAAAAAACAGCTCTCCCCATCCCCTGACCCTCAGGCCACGAGTCACTAGCGTGTGGGAGCTATTACCTTGTCCTACATCTTGCTCTTTCTCCCACTTAATTTATCTTGGGTCTTGTTCATATTGGTATGTACAGATCGCACAGCTGCCTACTATCCCACCATATGGATATACCATAATTTATTTAGCTATGGTGGACATTTAGGTTGTTTCTGGTCTTCTGCTATTATGATCTTCACTGTAATGAACATTCCTCGTGCACGTACAAATATATCTGTAGAGTGGATGACTAAGGAGGGAATTGCTAGGTCAAAAGTCACATGCTTTATTGTCTCCCTAAGGTGGATGCAACAGCGAGTTCTCTTCCCCAGGCCCACAGCAGTGCTGTTTGCAGACAGGCGGGCTTCCTGCAGAGTAACCCCTGGCTCCTCCTCTTGGGAGAGGGCTCCCATTGCCTCCTGCAGCCCATCCCACCCACCTCCCTTTTCTTGTCACTCCCTCCCGCTGCCAACAGTGGTTAACTTCCTTGAGCATTCACCAGGCTCCCGGGTACTGGGCGAAATCCCTGACTTCAATGTCTCACATACTCTTCACCACAGATTCAGGAAGTGTAGAAACTATTGTTGTGCCCATTTTACAGAAGAGAAGCCTGAGGCTTAGAGATTCACTAATTCACAGTCAGCTAGCCGGTTAGTAGGGGAGCTGGGAGTCAACCCCAGGTCTGCCTCACTTCAAAGAGGATGCTTATTACCAGTAGGCTTCCCAGCACACCGCTCTGCCCTTGCCCCTTCTCCTAGCTGTTCCCCCCCCCCATTAACAGCCACCTACCTCTCGTCAGTGCCTTCCTTTGCCCCCATGCCATGAGCCCTCCGTTCCTGTTCACTCCCTCCTTCCTTCGATCAGGGGACACGCCTCCTCCTTCCCTGCCTTGGTTTCCTCTGTTCTTGACCTTGGGACTGACTGCCCTACCTGAACGCTGGCTCTGCCCAGCCCTCCCCCAGGTGCTCACCTTTGCCCACAGGGCTGGGGAGGGAGAAAGCAACGGCTTCTGTCACCTGACCCTACTCAGCCAATTCACGAAGACAAGATGTCAAGTTAATGAGCCTGCGGGCCTCTAATTAGCTGTCAATTACCTCAAATTAATCAACTCCTCGCCTAATTAAGCATTATCGGCAGGTGGGCACAAAGCAGACCATTGTGTGGGAGCCATGAGAAAAGCCGGGCTGGCAAACTTGGTTAGGATCAGCGCTGTGCACCGCGCCCGCCTCCCCACCGCTCTCAGCTACCCGCCCGGCGCAGAGGCACGGGGGGGGGGGGGGGCCCTCTGCCCACCATCGTCCCTACCCCGCGGGGACCCCCTGGACCTCCTGGGCAGCCAGGTGGACTGTCCCTCACGGCGGGGGTGCAGAGCCTGGAGACAGGTGGGACAGGTGGGTGGAAACTGTGGCCAGGCCGAGGAAGGCCACACGAAGGGGAGGGCTTCAGGTCAGAGGTCCCAGCTCCCGGCGCTGGTTAGAGCCCCGGCGGAAGCCGGGCTCCGAGCTGGACAGAGCAGGGGGCCGGGGGCAGGTCCTGGCTGGAAGTTCAGGCCTGTGCGGGCGGGCAGACTGGTTTCCAGCCTGGCCCTGCCACTCGTGAGCTCGGTGACCCCAGGAAGTGACTTCACTTCTTGGATTCAGTTTCCATCTCTGAAAAAAAGATGAGAATAATTTTTTAAGAGACCTTACTGGATCTTTAAGAGGATTAAACGAGATGATGCCTGTGAAGCGCCGGCCCCGTGTTAAAAGTGTTCAATGGATTTTAGGAGTGACTGAAGGAGGTAGGAGGGTGCCCGACCAGAGAACCGTCCAAACGGTGCGATGTGTCCCCAGGTCTGCTGTACACCCCTGAAAAAAGTCGGCGGGCTGCTGAGGATGTGCTGGGTGCCGGAAGCTGGGATGCCCTGGCTGTAACGTGCTCTCCACCCCTCATGTCCCAGCACCTTCGAGCGTGCGCGCAGAGAGCCCTGGGTGCCATACGGAGCTCCCCAGGTGAGGTAACCACAGGTCTCCAACTAGTGACCAGGAAGAAGAGAGCAAATGAGGCCCCCTCCCTACTTGGGTCTTGGGCTGCAGAACATAGAGAAAAGGGTGCATCCGGGCACCGAGTTCATGCCCCCAGCCGTGGTCCTAGAGGCCAAATAGCGTGCCCCTTCTGCTCAGCACAGGACAGGTTGAGGCTGGGGGCCAGCTGGCTAAGTGTGCGCCCCCACTGATGGTCAAATGCCACCACACCCATCCGATTCTGTCCCCCGATTCCACTCCAATCATCCCTTGGAATCAACGCACCAAATTTCTCATTCGTACCTCCTATCTTGACCCTGGCACAGGACTCCCTCTCCCTGCTTCTTGGGGCAGCAGAGGTCCTCAGCCCCGCTTCTGAGCTTGGAAACACCTTCCCCTTCCCTGGTTAAATCACTAAGTCATTTAGCAAACATTTATTGTGCCTACTAATTAAAGCTTGCAGTGAAGGGAAGATGGTTGGATAAACACTGACAAATCACTAAGGCCCACTCTGGAGATGTGAGCGTGAGGAGGGAACTGAAGGGAGCTAGGATTGTTAAGTACCTACCGGATGCCGGCAGGAGTGGCAAAGCCAGATGCGGGCGCTGATCCTTCTGAATCCTGTCCACTTCCATCAATCAGGTCTGTGCCCAGAGGCGGGGATGGAGGTGGAGGGGTAGCCACAGGTGGATGCTACCTCCACCTGGGCCTGGGCAGGTAAGGCCTCCATGGAAAGGGGAAGCTGGAGTTGAGCCTTGAAAGAGGCAATGTATTCTAGACAGAGGGACCAGCAAATGTGAAGGCCCAGAGGCATACAAAGGATGTAGAGGGTTTGGGAAATAGAGATTCTTTCCTGAGTATGCTGAAGGAACCTCAGTAAATGCTCACTGCCCGGGGACCAAGAGCAAGATCTCAGAGGCCTTCAAAATTCTAGTGGGGACTGGGGGACCTCTGGGAAGACTTGCCTAAACTCTGACCTGTCTTAGGGGAGCTGAATTCCACAGGGATTGGACCTGGAATTTCACTAAATGAAGCTGCTTGAGTGGATCTCCAGAAGGAGAGGGAGGGATCTGGAGCAGTGGGACCTTCCTAAAACCCCTGAAATCACATCATTCTGTAGCCTGCCTCTCTGGTACCCCACAACCCAACCCCGAAATCAGTGCTGAGTACTCAGCGAAGCCTGTGAAACATTTGGGGGATATAATCTGTTTCTCCCTGTCACATACCGACACATACATACAAGCGTGCGGGAGCTTGCCTTAAGCCCAGACCTGTTTATCCCTCTGGAAATTTTGGAGTTGAGACGAAGAGTTCCACCAGGGCTGGAAAGGAGGAGATGCGCGCCTGGGAGCCTAGGCAGCCGGGCTCTGGGAGCAGGAGGCGGCAGCACCTGAGAGAAGCCGCAGTCCTGTCTTTCTGGGACCATCCCATCCCAGATCCCACGATGCCCCCACCTCCCTGCGGTCCTTTCTTACTTCAGTAAGTTAGGTCTCTGGACCTGGACCCCACCCAGAAGCCTCCACCCCAAAGCACCTGGCAGGCAGGTAGAGTGTATTCAGAGGAGTCCCAGCCCCGGGGCGGGGAAGGCATAGTACAGACCAGCCAGGCCAGTGGTTCTGATGGAGCCCCAGGAACACCCAACTGGAAGGACGCCCTTGCAGTGCTGGGGCCTGGATTTTATTATACAAACAGTACAGAGCCCGGCGAGAGCTTCGATGAGTACGCTATACCTGGATATACTGTTATGTGTAATGTTTAGGTTTATCAAGGTAGGTAATGCATACATAGTTTTATTTTTTATATTTTTAAATTTTTTATTTTATTTTTTAAAAGGTTTTATTTATTTATTTGAGAGAGGGTGAGAGTGAGCAAGAGAGAGAGAACACAAGCAGGGGGAGCTGCAGAGGGAGAGGGAGAAGCAGACTCCCCGCAGAACAAGGAGCCCGACATAGGGCTCAATCCCGAGACCCTGGGACCATGATCTGAGCTGAAGGCAGATGCTTAACCAACTGAGCCACCCCTAAAGATTTTACGTAATCTCCATACCCAACATGACACTCAAACTCACAACCCCAAGACCGAGAGTCGCGAGCTCCATCAACAGAGCCAGCCAGACGCCCCACATAAACAGTTTTTAAAACCAAATTACTAGGGGTGCCTGGGTGGTGCAGTCAGTTAAGCATCTGCCTTTGGCTTGGGTCATGATCCCAAAGTTCTGGGATCAAGTCCCGCATGAGTCTTCTTGCCCAGTGGGTAACCTGCTTCTCCCTCTCCCTGCTGCTCCCCCTGCTTGTGCTCTCTCTCCATCTCTGAGAAATAAATTTAAAAAATCTTAAAAGAAAACAAAAACCTATACAGTTGTTGAGATCAAGAAAGTATCGCTTCCTGTAAAAGCCTTACTGAATGCCTAATAGTGTTGGGTCACCTGTAGGTTCCCTGCTCAAAAGGGAGCAGGAAAAGTACTGCCCCGAGGGACTCGTAATTGTTTTACATTTAAAAAGATGGTTCCGGGGCGCCTGGGTGGCTCAGTGGGTTAAAGCCTCTACCTTCGGCTCAGGTCATGATCTCAGGGTCCTGGGATCAAGCCCCACGTCGAGCTCTCTGCTCAGCGAGGAGCCTGCTTCCCCTCGCTCTCTGCCTGCCTCTCTGCCTACTTGTGATCTCTCTCTGTCAAATAAATAAATAAAATCTTTAAAAAAAATTAAAAAATAAAAATAAAAAGATGGTTCCAGTCGAACTGCTGGAACCCCTGACCTGGCCCCGCCTTACTGCGAGGCAACTGAGGCTGCAAAAGGGAATCTACTCGTGCCAGGTCACAGACCGTCCCCTCGGTTTCCTGGGCACCCCGAGGTCCCACGTGCCTGGGCTTCGGGCCGGGTGAGCCGGGGCTTAACAGGCCTGCACGCAAGCTAAAGCCAGGCCGCTCCCACGCCGGGCGCGTCTGCTTAGGAGAGGGTTAGGACCCTTGGTGCCCGCCCCCCCCCCCCCCCCCCCGCCCACGGCTGATGCCTTGGACTAAGCGGCCCGGCCTCGCCGCCCGCCCGGCCCGGAGGGGCTTCCGCGCCGTCACCGCTAGAGGGAGCCGGGAGCCGCCCGCCCTCCACCTCTTCCAGCTCCGCGAGGCTCCATACTGGGCCCCTTCGGGTCGTTAGGCCTCAGGCCCCTGAACTCGGCCGAGGGGCCGGCGCAGCGTCCCCTACCCCAACCGTCCCCTGTGAAAACCCTGCCGCGCTACTGCCCGCCTGCTGTGCGTGAGGACACAGAGAAGCTAGCAGACGTGTCTGGGGTGGCACAGCCAAGGCAGGGCAGAACCAGAAACGCAGGGCGTCTGGTCCGGACCCCTCCATGCATCACAGGTTCTCCCTCAGGGTCTCAACCATCCTTACTGTAGCCTCCTATCCAGACGGGGAAACCGAGGCACAGAGCAATGCTGGGTTATACTGTGTATGGGTGGCCCAGACCATCAGGGGTAGGCAGGAGGCTAAAGCTAGGAGGCCAGCCCCTTAACAGATGATCGCAGCAGGAAAGCCTATGGGGAGCAGAGGATGCCAGCCTGCCTCAAGGTGGGGGGTGGGGACACTGCTAGTGACTCTCTCCTGGGGGTGGGTGACAGCTGCAGCCTCGGGTGGGAGGCCAGAGGCCCCACATGCTAATAACTTTCACTCACTGCTTGAAGGCTAATCCCATTACTCTGCCGGACCCTCTGGGACCACCCTCCCTGGCCCTCCTTAATCCCCTGCCTCCCTCTGGGAATGGTCCAAGGCCCTACCCACTGGCCCCCCGCCAGCCCCAGATACAAGCAGTCCTCACCCCTTCAGGTCCCGTCAGACCCCTGTGTCCACCCACACCTGATTCCTGGGGCCCCAAAGGAACAGCCAGGAGGCCTGGAGGTCCAGCGTTCTCAACCTGCCCCCCTGTTGGCTCTGCCCCTGTGTGCCAGTCCCCAAGGCACCTTCCCAAAATGGCCTCCAGCTGGGCTCCAGGTTTTATGAGCCTCCCGTCCCTTTCTAAGCAGGCTTCTGTTGTAGTTTCTGTTGCAGCCATCGTCAGGGGAGAGCTGAGGTCCCTGGTGTTTTCGTCTGTGAAGTGGAGACAGTAGCGGCCACATCATGCAGTCTTCTGCCGATGCAGTGAGGCGCTGCGTAGCACGTGTTGAGGGCAGCCCCTGGCCCAGAGGGAACACACCGAGGTGTCCGTGGCTGAGGTAATTTTTATCGGCCGTGCGGCCAGGTCAGATACGTAAAGGAAGTGGATTTAGCCCGTGTTTCCAGAAGGAAGCCTCTCGGCCTGAGGCCCGTGTTAGCGGGGGCGTGTTGGACTCACAGAGTCCTCCCACTGGTGCACGGAGTCCCTAGTTGGGCCGGGGCCGGGCTCTTCCTCTGCTCCTTCCCAGGCTCCACCGGGAACTGAGCCCAAGTACTTGGAGGCTCCGAGGCCTCGACATCCCCTCAGGAAGCAGACGGGAAACTCAGGGGTAGAGACAGCTGCACGGGGGCGCCCCAGGGGCGGCGTTGGTTGGGCCGCGGACTCTTAGTTTCGCCTCAGATCATGATCTCACGCTTGTGAGACGGAGCCCCGTGCTGGCTCTGCGGTCCTCACAGAGTCTGCTTCTGATTCTCTCCCTCTCTGACTCGAATAAATAAATAAATAAAATCTTTAAAAAGAAAGAGAGAGAGAGAGAGAGCTACACAGTGGTGGAGCTGACTGGAGCTGAGCAATCAAAGCTCTGACTCTGGAATTCTCCAGAACATGTTATTGTTTCTCAGGATCCACTTCTAAGGAGGAGGGCTGATGGATCTGAGAGCTGCCCCCCCAGGAAGTAGTGGGCTCCCCACTAGCCAGAAGCATTTAAAGTGATGCTGACAATCTAATCAGCCAGGAGCCCTGAGGTCCCATGACAGGCCCCAATCCCCTCAGCTCCCTTGCCACCCATTTCCAGCCAGCTCACTGCCCCCTCCCCAGCCTGGGCCCTGGTGGGGGGGGGGGGGGGCTTTGGCCCTCAGCCTCCCTCTCCCCTACCTTCTGCTGTTCCTCATTTACATAAATTATCTCTCCCCAATTATCCATCCAGCTGTCCCAACGGTGATCTGTGAATGAATTAAAAACGGAATATAATTTAATAATGGCTGATTAGAAGGAGATTAGTTGTTATATAAAAAGGAAAAGCCAAGAGCCAGCTAGTTGCCCTTAATCTGAGCCAATACCATCGTTATTCAGGGAAGACTGCCCTGGCCACCATCAGGCTAGGCAGGCATGGCGGGGCAAGGGTTAGAGGCGGGGGCAGGTGGGGCCAGACCACCCTAGAGAGGAGATCAGGGCACTGGGGACCTGAGTTTCAGTACCATCTCAGCTGTGGGGCCTGGGCATTTGCTGCTACTTCCCTGGGCCTCTCGCCCTCCTTCCTTCAAAGTGGGGCTTGGGTGGTTTCTGGGCTCCCTTCTTGCTCTAAATTCCAGGTGCCCTCAAATCAAACCTCTGGGCTTTCCCAAGTCCACAGTGACAGATCTGGCCTGACCCCTGCTAGGCATAGTACCTGGGCAGTCAGGGGTCTGGTGTTCCGGCCCTGCCTCCCAGAAACACACAAGAGTCGAGGACGTAGACCTCCCCAGGAGGGGGTCTGCCTGCCTAGGATAGGCGGTCAGAGAAGAGACTGGGGTTCGTTACACCAGGAAGGATCCATGGAGGAGAGTCTGGCCAAGAGGAAGAGGGGTGAGTACCCAGCAGAACCTCTGGGTCCCCTTAACCTCAGCTGAGTGACCGACCTGGTGGAGGGGACATGTCTCTGAGATTCCCATTCATCGTTTCACTCTCTGCTCACAGGCACCTCATCCAGGAAGCCTTCCCTGATCTTCCCAGCTTTGGCATCTCCCCAGGGCTCCCATAATGCCCTGTGCTTTCTCAGTGCACTTAGCACATCTGCTTACAGACATTCGTCTCCCAGCTTGTGAGCCCCAGAGGACAGGAACCATGGCTTTTTCATCTCTGCAGCATCAGTGCCGGGGACACAATAGTTGCTCAACAACAACATTGAATAAATAAAAGATACCTCCTCCAAAAAGCCTTCTGTGATTGCCCTCACATAAGTTTAGTGCTCCTTTCTATGCTCCCCAAACATTCTATGATTATGACTTTAAAAACAAGGCAAGTCACTTATGGAGAAGTAATATATATAGACAAATAGTTCCAGATAAAGACGGATGGACATGGAGCAAAGCAGTTTAGAGGACAGGCTCAGAGTCAGACTGCCTGTGTACGAATTCCAGGCCCACCACTTACAACTGTGTGACCTTGAGCATGTTATTAATCTCTCTGTGCCTCGGTTCCCTCATCTGTAGAGTGGATGTGTTTAATTTCCTACCTCATAGGGTTTTTATGAGGATAAAATGGGTGGATAGAGGAAAAGCATTTTGAACTGTGCTTAGCACATAGTGAGTGCTTAAGAAGCCCCTGTGGGTATTAATAGAGCTTGTCTTTGTTTTCTCCCCAGCTGTGGGCTCCCTGAGGACAAGGACAGGACTTTTCAGCTCTCTGTCGACAGTGTTGGATGGACAGACGGACCCACATGGTGCTATCTCAGCAGTCCCGGCTGCTGCTTTCATACCAAAGGTCCCCAAGGGGTGCTGCTGTGTAGGAAGGACCAGTACGTCTCCCCTAATATTGATGGAGGCTTGAGGCCAGACCCAAAGTCCCCACCCTTCCTGAAGAAGCTCACGGCTTCCCAGGGAGTGACATGCCCCTACAGGGGTCGGCCCCCACCGCTTGAGTCTGGGCACTGTGTCCTGTGGGGCCGACATCTGGGGATGTCTGTCAGGAAGGAAGGAGACAGGCCCACCGACCTGGGAGGGAAAGCTGAGGAACCCTCCAGCAGAAGCTGACTCGGGCGTTTAGGGCCATAGCTGAGCAGTGGGCCAAGGGATCACGGTCTGCGGTGCCACAGGCTGGGGATGGATGGAATGGACGCCAGAAGAGGCTGATTTCCTCAAAATGGGAGGACGTACCAAGTGTGTGCACACTAAATAAGTATTTGCTGATTGGCTAACTGAGCAGCTCCAGAATTTTTCAAGCTTTCCTAGTAATAAAAACCTTGATTCCTAATGTCTGGGGAGGGGCCTGGGAATCTGGATATTTGGCAAGACCCTCCCCCTCACCCCCCAGGTAAGTCTCATGAATAGAAGGTTTCCGCCTTCCCGCCATCTCCCAAGCCTGGGAGCTGCAGTGCTCTTGCCTTCCTCGGCACCCCCTGACGCCCCCTGGTGCCCCCACTCCGTGCACAGCCAGCCCAGCCCAGCCTCACCCACTCCCAGAACAATCTCACCAGAGGAGCCCCCAGCATGCCTGCCCATATTGCGGCGGGCGGCCTTCCAGGCGAGCCTGGGCTGTGGGATAATTTGATATTCAAATCCTGGCAAAGACCTGCTTCAAGTTGCTGCAAATTAAGCTGATTTTGTCCCTCCGAATGAGGGATTTGGTTCTGTGGATCAACCCTTCCCAGGACTTGATGAGGTCAGGATTAGAGCCGGAGGGATGGGGAGAAAAGCTTGAGGCGGGAGGCCTGAGGTCTGGAGAGGTGGTGGGAGGGGGAGCCCAGGTCCCTCGGGCCTCTCACCAACCTCGGAGTTAAGGAAGCCTCTCAGGGTCTCAAAAATCAGCTCTTCCCCATGATGGCAGGGCCTCAGGGCCCCAGATGGGCTGACCTCACCCCCCGATGGTCCCCAGGAGAGCCCTCCCCCATATCATCCCCAAGGCCACTTGCAGACCTCATCTGATCTTTCCAAGCACCTATGAGGCAGGGCAGCACTGATACCCCATCTCACTGATAAGGAAATGGAGGCTGCAAGAGGGGAAAAGAGGCTCCACCAGCCAAAGATAACCGGGCCTCAACCACTGCCACCAGCGTGCTGTGTGACCTTGAATATGAGGCCTCTCTGAGCCTCCTCGTAAGGATTATTGACGATGCATGGACAGTGCCAGGCATGAGGTGAGCACGCACCAAACAGCAGCTGAGGTTACCACCTAGCATAGAAAGCGCTCCATAAATATCAGCCAAGGTTACTGCTCGGAACAGGGTTTGAGACTAAGTCCTTTCTGGGCCTCACAGAGACTCATTCCCTGCCTTCTCCTGGAGGTCTGTGCCTGCTGCTCCCTCCACCCCTCCTGGCAGGACCCCCTCCCTGGCGGAACCTCATTTCCATCTGTTTTATCAAGGCCTGTACTGTATATTGCAGCCATTTCAAATTGCACCATTAAAGATTTTATGCTGGAGACGTTAAAATTAAAAAGATCTATGTGCAAAGAGTCACAACGAATTTAATCAACTTGATTTAATAGAAAACAGCAAATGGAATTTATGATGCTCCAAAAGACAAGGGAATTTTTTTTCAACCAAAAATAATAAAAAGCACTTTGTGGAAAACAGAAAGTAGAGTAGAGTGGGTGGGGGGGGCCTCCCCATCTGAGAGTTTATCAGAACCTAATCCGCAGTGAACAACCCCAGTTGGGGCTGTTTGCCCACTAATCCCAGCTGCCATTAAAATATTAAAGATAAATCTAATCGTCTCTTTATCCAAAATAAGCGACTTTTGTGTGGGGAGAAAACATCTAACCCTTTGGGAGGAGAATTAGTCCTAATGCATCAAATGGAATTCGGTCCAGGCTGGGGCGAAATAGGGTTTAGAGGCAAATGAGATGGTAATAGAAATAAAACCCAGAATAACAAATTAAAAACCCTCATTTACACGAATTAAAAGGGCTCACGAAAGCTCTGGGAGCCCAGCCCTACCCTTCTCAGCCCCCCGCCCACACCCCTGCCCCCAGTCTCACAGGCCTCGTGTGTCACCCGCCTGCAGGCCCAGGAAGAGGACCCACGGTTGGTGGGACCTCATCACCTCAACTTGTGCCTCACACCTTTCTGCAGCTTCCCCAGCTTCTCCCTCCAGGCCCAAGCTGGGCTCCTGAAGGCCGTCCGAGTCACTGGGAAGTCACACCTTCCCCGTGGGCTGTCTCTCACTACATGGGGTCTTGGTTTCATTTCTTAAGCTCTCCGGGCCATTGTTTCCTCCCTAAGAAAGTGGGGAGAATACTAGCCCCCCACCCTCCCGCAGTCTCTCTCTCCCTGGCCTTACCTCCTTCGCCACTCCCTAGATTCAACAAGGTAACATCAGGACAGCCCCCAGCTCTGTGCCTGACCTGCGGTGACCACTCCGTGGTCAGCTGTGGTCAAGCTCCCCCTCAAGGCTCCCTTGGCAGCTAGGCCACTTCAGGACCCTGGGGAAATCAGGCCTGTGCCCCCCGCTCCCCAACCCCGAAGAAGGAAAGCTTAGCAGTGGGTCAGCCGGGCAGGCGGAGATGGGCAGCCGACAACAGCCATTCTGAGTAAGTGAGGTCATCCCCGAGTTATCATTCAAGAGGGCCGAGGCCACCCCAGACCGTTAGGGTTCTCACCAAGCAGCCCTCTGTCCCCTGTGGCTCCTACTTCATGGCGGGATTTCAGGGGCTCCGATACGTACCCTCCTCCACCCGGGCACACTATCCCGCCTTCCGGTCCAGGCCTGAGTGCCCTACATTAAACTCATACTCTCTGCCTCAGTGGCTGGATGCTTATCAGAGGAGACAGAGCGTCCTTCCGGGGGGGTGAAGGGCCCCTCTGTGAGTCATCATGGGTTGACGGAGACAGACAAGTGTGACAAACTCCTTCCTGAGAGCCTGTCTGGACTGCAGTGGAGACGAGTGAGAAGCGGGCCCTCATGCCTGAGGCACCCCCCCCTTACCCCACAGGTCTCCCCTCCAGCCCCAGGAGAGCCAGAATACACCTCTGACCTCCCGCAGCCTTCTTAACAAATCCACTGGAACAGGAAACTCATGTGGACAGCATTTTATTATGGGATATTAAGTGGAATTGGATTGCAGACTAAACCTTCCCTGGCTGGCTTTCCGTGCTCTCTTGGCCTCCTCCCCACTGTGCCCACCACAGTCCCTCTTCCCTCCGGGGAGTGCTGGAAAGGGGTCTCTCCTCCCACCTCCTTCAACGTCTCCCCCCACCTTGACCCTTGGCTGTGCCAAGTAGTGATTCCAAGCAAGAGGATATTGGGACGGGCTGGAGGATATCCCGGGCCCCGTGGGAAAGAACAACCTTCTCCCCAGGATGACGAAAGAGAAACATAAGAAGGTGCTGGATGGGCTGGGATTTTTCCAGAAAGCTCCCCTAAACCTGAGTTTTGATGGGAATGCACTGAGAGGAGATGGTCGCAGGCAAAGGAGTTGGGGAGGTCCGTTGCTGCAAGCTGTCTCAGGACGTGGGGAGGGAGGTGGGTTCAGAGACTGACACGCAGTTCTGGGTGGGCAAACAGTAAGGCACCATTACACGGGGCTGTTGTAAGGACTAGAAGGAAATGTAACACTTGTGAGGGCCCACCGTGGACCAGGCACCACAGCAAGTACCTGGTTTCTTTAATTTCCCTATTTACGAAAGAGGAGATGGAGGCTCCTGGGGGTCAGTAAAGCTGAGATGGCATAGCTTGGAGGGTTGGAGCCAGGGTCTGACCCCAGCCATCTGACTCCAGAACTGTGCTTTTAGCCACTCCGCCATAATACTTCCCATCCGGTGCCGTCCTAGCCACTTATGACCAAATGGCCAAGGTGTAGTCTTTGGGGCCAGATGCCTAGCCAGATATTGTATGCATTTGTTCACAATTCTTCCCTCCCTCTCCACTCTTGGCAGAACTTCCTTTGGGGGGGGGGGTATGTTGCTCCACCCCATGGCCTTTGGTCTTGGTCACATGACTAGCTTCAGCCAATGGGGTGTAAACAGACATGACCCAGCAAAGACTTGAAATGGGCTTGTGTAGTCTGGCTGTCTCTACTCACCTGACCTCAGCCAGGGAAAGAGCATGCGTTGGTGGACGCGGATTCCCAAATGAAATGTATGAAGCCGATCTGAGACTGACGGGCAGTTCAAACCCAGCCTCACTGTGCCTGGACTCCAGGCCCCTGAGCAAGAGACAGACTCCCTGAGATGCAGCTATTGTGTGTTATACCATATTTGCAGAAGCTGTGGAGTTGCACTGCGTGGATGTCCTTTCCAGAAAGATCTGCCATTCAGGAGCAAGTGAGGTTAGCGGACAGCCTCCCGCTGCAGCCTCTTGGAGATCCATACAGTAATCTCCCCTCCCCGCCCCCAGCTTTACTGACCTATAAGCGACACGTAACATTGCATAAATTTAAAGTATACAACATGTTGATTTGATACATTTAAAAATTGCCAAATGATTACTCCCATAGTATTAGCTACCACCTCCACCATCACTTAGCTCCCATTTCTTTTTTGTGGTGAATATATTTAAAATCTCTCTTAGTAACATTCAAGTACATGGTAGAGTATCATTAGCTCTAATCAACCATGGCAGTGTTTGAGCGAGTCGGCGTGGCAGAGTGGGGAACCTGGGGCCTGGCTATTTTGGCCCAACTCAGACTGGGGGATCTCTTCCAGAGCTCCCTCTTACACTGGCTGAGACTTTGTGAGATCTGCATTGTGGTCTGAGACCCTTCCTGTCCAGTCCTCCCCCTTTACTTCCTTCCTCCCCCTTTACCTTTCACAGGTGTTATCCGCCACCCCAACAAATCACTCGTACTCCCAACTCCGCCTCGCCGTCTGCTTCCTTAGAATACTCGAACTGACATGGTCTCGTTGCCACTAAGCCTGGTTTGGGTTCAAATACTGACCACACAATTCACTAGCTGCTTGACCATAACCATACTGTGACTCAGTTTCCTCATCTGTAGAAAGAAGGTAACGGAACACCCATCTCATAGGGTTTTTTTGTGAGTATTAAGATAATTCATGTACAGAGCTCAGCAAAATGCTTGGCACATAGTAAGCACTCAATAAATGTTAATGGGGATTGCCAGAGGTAGTTGTAAATCTCAATAAATAAATGCTATCTATATATGAATTATATATAGTAAAATACCAAGTCAACAGATATAAATCCAGGGTGGGTCTTAAAAGACTGAAGAGCGAGAAAGGTGGGCAGAGGAGTTGCAATTGCGGACAAGTATAAAGTAGAAAAAATGAAAGCTTGCAAACAAGATGGTTGATATATTCTAAGCCATCGTTTGTAACGGGGGAAAAGTCAACCGGATTTCTATATGATCCTTCACCATCTTCTAAACGCTTTCATGCATATTTTTCTTTGAGAGCTCTCTAAGAAAGCCAGGATAGGCATCACCATTCCCATTTTACAGGCGAAGGAAGTGAGGTACAGAGAAGCTAAAAGACATACTCCATAGCACATGAGTAAGACCAGAGGCAGGAATAGAACCATGTCCGTAGTTCTCCCTGGGCAGAGGATGCTGGGCAGCATGGAAAAGCACCAAAATAAAAAAGTAAGGGGCCTCCCTGTGACAAAATCAGGGTTAGACCACTGCAAAAGCTTATCTAGGGACCACCACTCAAAATACTGGAGACGGTCATCTAGGGGAAAGAAGAGAATCAGTGAACATCAAGGTCTATAAGGTTGGAGACAAGAGACAAATCCAAGAGATTCTCAGCTGTCAAAACTTAGGGGAAAGCAGATCTCTGCTGTGATGGCAGGCCCTTCAACATTCCCCCAGGGGAAAACATTTGATTTCAAATGCTTCTGCATTGTTATCAGAGAGGGATCGCTTATGGCCTCTAGTAACAGACTAGAAACCAGTGGTTTAAATACTGGTGGAAGATGGAAATTTATTTCTCCCTATGTAAAAAAAGCAAAAACAAAAAAAAGCTCACTGGAGTGGTTCAGGGCTGACGGCTGATATGGCGGCTCTGAGTCTCCACGCACCCAGACTCCTATTGTTCGCTCCATCTCCAAATCTTGGCTTCCATCCTCAAGGTCACCTCATAGTCTAAAACAACTGTTGAGGCACTAGCCATCACCTCTGTACTCTTAGACAGGAAGCCAAAGGAAAGGTGGAAAGAGCAAAAGGCTCTGTGAAACGTCTTAAGATTCCTGCTCACACATCTCATTGGCTGGAACTTTGTCAAAGGGACCCTCCTAGCTGCAAAGGAGGCTGGGAAATGTAGTCTTTACCTACAGACATCACTACTTGGAATAAAATGAGAGCTCTGATACTAAGGAAAAAGAATAGAATAAAAACTGAGTGGGCAACAATCAGTCTCATCCATACCATAGACATAGAATTTATGAAGAGATTTCTATCCAAAGCCCTTCTCTTTGTAACCCCATACTAATCACTGCTCAAATTTGGCCCAAATAAGATGATTAAGGGAAACTAGTTGCCATGTTGGATGGTACTGGGGAGTAGAGTTAGGCACTATACTCACATCTTATAAAAGCTTGGAATCTGGGTTATAAACAACTGTCTGATTTGACTCAAAGGGGAATTTACTGCCTCTCTCTCCTTTTCTCCGCCTTGTGGCATGTGCAGGTGACTGCTTCTCTCCATGGCTTCTCACAAGACTCGCAAACTCAAGTGGTTCCTGGTTAAGAAACAAAAGCAGAATTGTCCCATTTCCCAGTGGATTCAGATGAAAACTGGTAATAAAATCAGGTACAACTCCAAAAGGAGACATTAGAGAGAACCAAGCTGGGTATGCAAAGAGTCACACATGAGACGGTACACTATATATGCCATGGGAGGTCACCTGTTCCTCCATATCACTCTGTAAACATCACCACTACCTGAACAGTTGGGCGTGTTTTATTGAGAACATGATTTTTTTTTCTGTTTCTATGCTTCTGCACTAGTAGGTTGGTTCAGTAATAAGTACTATATATTTTTTAAATATTTTATTTATTTATTTTGATAGAGAGAGAGAAAGAGCACAAGCAGGTGGAACGGCAGAGGGAAAGGGAGAAGCAGGCTCCCTGCTGAGCAGGGAACCCGGCCCGCGGCTTGGTCCCAGAACCCTGAGATCATGACCTGAACCAAACCAAGAGTCAGCCGCTCAACCAACTGAGCCACCCAGGAGTCCCTGTACAATATATATATTTTTAAGATTTTATTTTTAAGTAATCTGCACACCCAATGTGGGATTCGAACTTACAGCCCTGAGATCAAAAGTCACATGCTCTACTGATCGAACCAGACAGCAGCCCAAATATGTAAGATTTTTTGTTTGGAAAAAAAGAAAAAAGAAAAGAAGGACTTAACTAGAAAGATACTGGGTAGTGTAGAGATTCTCCGGGTTTGGAGGCTAGAGTCAATGCCTAGAAGCTCATCACAGTACTGGTCTAGTGAAGAAGCCACTGCAGTTACTGTCACCTCCACTGGGTCCTAGGGGTTGGAACTCCCATTGATGCCACCACTGACCCTGGGCAAGGAATTCTGCTGCCAACCTGGTACCCTGCAGCTTGATCTTACAGCAGCCACTGCTGGAGACTCTCCTGGGTTCTCTCGCTCCTTTGTGTCCTTGGCTCCCAAAACAAAGTCAGGGGCGGCTGCTTCTGACTGGTGGAGCTCAGGTCACATGACCCTGTTTCAGCTGCAAGGAATGCTGGGAAAGCAAATGTCTGGCATTTCCGGTGTCATTGCAGAATCCAGGGCTCTGTCTTCCACCAAGACTCGTAAGTTGGGGACTTCTCCCAAATAGGAATCAGGATCAGATGTTGGAGAGCTCGCAAAATAATGAATGTCTGTTATAGGACTTTAGATGTTTCGTGGAATCTTCACAACAATTCATTTTCTTTCATTTTTTTAAAAGATTTTATTTAGTTATTTGAGAGAGAGAGCACAGGAGGAGGGGCATACGGGGAGGGAGAGGGACAAGCAGACTCCGCGCTGAACATGGAGCCCGATGCAGGGCTCAATCTCAGGACCCCAGGATCAGGACCCCGAGATCAGGACCTGAGCGGAAACCAAGAGTTGGTCACCCAACCAACTGAGCCACCCAGGAGCCCCAACAATTCATTGTACACCCAACAAAATTGAAGCTCAGAGAAGAAGGAACCTGCCCAAAGTCGTGCAACTAGTGATGGCCAAGCTGCCTGCCTGAGAGGGCCAATAAGTGAGGAATCTGGACATTTCTTCCTGGGATCAGCCCCTGGCAGTGTCTCTGCTCCCTCACCCCTTGCCCTTCCTTCACGGGATGCACCATTGCCACGGTTCCCTCCCTCCCACCTGCTGCCTAGGTCTCTGGCCGAGCTGCCCGCCTGCTCACAGGTCCATGAACTCCGTCTCGTGCTCCTCTTCCGGACCCACCTGCCTTTCCACCCATTTACAACAGGTTTACATTAATGGCTATGGCAGGCTGCTCCACTGATCACTGGGACCTGCTTGGATCAGAAACTTGCCCCTGAATTTGATAAACGGATGGAGGCTGAACTTCCGGACACAAGGAAGGAGGCGCTAGAGCCAGGTTTCCTACAGATCCTGCGGGGGGCCCGGGGCCTGCTGTGTGCACCGTTGGAACTCTATCAGGAGAACGTAGAAACAGCTGTCAGAGAGCCTCTGCTGCTTTCCAGTTTCTTTATCCTCTACTCTCTATATCTCGATGGCCACCTTTGACCCCTAAAGCGACCAGCGCTGTCTCTGGCCTTGAACCACAGAGCCACCTCCTGACAGCCTCCTTGTTTCATGCTGAGGATAATATGCTCAGTTCTTCTGGCCCTCGAGGCCCTACAGGGCCTGACCCCTACCGACCCGCTGAGCTCCTTCCAAAGGCTCGCCTGGCCTTCAGCCGTCCCCTCCAGCTTCCCTGGCCTCCTTGCTGATTCTCAGAAACACCTCCCCAGGCGGGAACACGAGCTGTCCCCCTAACCTTGCCACCTGCCCCAGCAGCCCCCACATGGCTGGCTTCTTCCCACTCAGGTCTCTGCCTGGCCTCTGACTCCCCAGAAAGTCCTTCCTGTTCATCCGAAAGAGCCCCCTCCCGTAATTTGTCTGTAATCCCTCACCCTGCTTTATTTTCTCTTTAGTACTTCTGCCTTCTTAAATGATCTCGCTGGTGTATTTACTCACCTGTTTGTTAACTGTCTCCCACAACCCAAATCTGAGTTCGCGAGAAGGGGGGCTTTGCTTTCTCGGACCCCACAGTACTCCCCCCTTACAGCATCTGGGGCAGAGTAGGTACACAGTAACTACTTTCTGAGGATACCCGGTTACATCCTCACACAACAGTCCTGTGGGATAAGACGGAACACCCGCCTTGGGCATCAGGGATGCGGTCATTCCTACCGCCTGACACCGAAGGGAAACTGAGGCACAGCCAAGGGACGTGCAGCAGGCTGATCACGGAGCAAGTCGTCTACGGCTTGCTTTTCTCCATTGTTCCACACCGCCCATAGGAGAACACTGGGGAAGACACAGGGCCACATGAGTGGAATGTTTTTCTTTCCCCTCGGGGGCTAAGGAAGGGAGGGTTCTCGCTGAGGGAGGGAGGGTTGTGGGCAGCTGAAGCCGGCGGGTGGGGTTCTGCTGGGATAAGATCTTGGGGGGGGGGCAGGGGGCACCTGGGAGGGGATGGACAGAGCCAGGGCCTTGCTACAAGTCTGGCTTGAAAGCATTGCCAAAAGCACATTCCTTCCTTCCCACTCCCTGAGGCCCTTTAAGAAGAGTCCAAAGAGGATTGTTCCTTGGAGAACTAGGAGAAGGAAATGGGCCCAGGTAGTGAGGTGTGTGGTGCTCTTAGCAGACCTGGGCTCTGGGGATTCACCAGCCTTCCCCTCAGTGGCCTTTCTCAATCCCTCCTGGTGCCCCTTGCTTTCCTCTCCCCCATTCTCGGTGGGGCAGGTTGGTAGCTCACTCTCAAGCTGAGGCATCTTCCATCTCCCCATATCCAAGGTCCCTTCCTCAGTTCGAGGCTCTGATTCTATCTTCAAGAAAATAAGAGGGGCGCCCAGCTGGCTCAGTTGGTGGAGCAAGCAACTCTTGATCTCGGGGTCATGAGTTCGAGCCCCGTGTTGGGCCTAGAGCTTACTTAAAGTAAGAAAGAGAGAAAGAAAATGAGAAAGCAGTGGGTCTAGACTCCTCTTGGCCCTTGGTGGCCGCGTGCTCCTGGGCAGGTCACCTAGCCTCCCTGGGGTTGCTTCCTCACACGGAAAGCACGATGATGTCCATCTTTCAGAATCATTGGGATGATGCATTGAGACAATGTCAAAAAGTCCAGAACTTAGTACATGTTCATTTGTATGTAAGTTAAATGTGAACCCGAATCTCTCTTGTTTTTCTCCTGGAGGCAGCCCCTTGACTAAACAAAGAAAGTAGAGTGCGTGGTCCAATGTCTGACGACAGAAGGGTGATAGAGGAGGGCCTCTGGAGCTCTCTGAGGGAATCCTCTGGAGAACTGGCTAGTACAACAAAGGAGAAGGCTTACTCTCAAGGGGGAAGCCCCAAATACACAAGAGCATTTAAAAAAGTGAAACACGTTCATGGGTGACAGATTCATAATGGGATTATTGATTCAAACACACATCCTTTCTCTCCCTTGCATTTCCCCTCCCCCCTCCAAAAATTGTCACTGACGGCTGGGTAGTGACTCGGGGAGAGGCTAGAAGGGAGAATGACTTGGCTGCAGCCGGTGCTGAAAATGGCCAGCACCAGGCAAAGGAGGGAGGCGGCCTCCTCCCTCGCCCCGGATCTCCCTCCTTGAACCTCAGTGTCTTATTCATCACGAGAAGCACAGAACAGTTGACCTGCCAGAGAAGCTGAGTGGATTCCGTGTGGTGAGGGGTCTGGCCCCCCAGTAATAAGAACAGTACGAGCCATGACGTATGAAGGGCCCGGGGTCAGGTACTTTAAATCCCAGTGCTTTAAAAATACTACCTCCTTCAGTCACTGGCCCAAACCTCACAGTAGCTGGGACTAGATCCGTCCTGTCCCCTACATATTGCCAGTCCCAAGTACCATACCCTCCTGCATGAGGATAGTAATAACCAACAATCACAAGAAACCTTATTTTGTTCCTAAAATATCATATAATAAAATGTCAATATTTGAAAGGCATGAGACAAAAGAACCTTATTTTGCACACTCACAGTAGAGCTTTGTGCACATTTCTAATCTTCCTGACAATCCTAAGGGGTAGGTACTACCATTATGCCCATTTTATGGATGAGGAAACTGAGGCACAGAAGGCAGAGAGGAGTTGGGTAACTTTCCCAGGGTCACTAAGTAGGCGATTGAGCGGGAGTCTGAACCTGGGCAGTCTGGCTCTAGAGTCCACGTCCTTGCCTGCAGTGCTAACTCGGGGGGTCAGGGGGTGCCCCCAAATCCAGTACTAGGCCGTTTTATAGGTAAAGCCATCAAAGCTAAGAGAGAATTTAATGGTTGGCTCAAAGCCACAGAGCTGTTAGGAAGCAGACCCAGGATTTGGATCCAGTGTGACCTAGCTAAATGTCTCCAAAAGGGTACATTTCACTCCCCCCACCTCTAACCCAAATTCTTAGACAGCACCCACCCCCACCAGGAGTCTGTCAGGAGTTCAGGCCTGAGGGTTGATGCTGGCCCCCACCTCTACCTGCAGCCTCTGGAAAGGTGTCTCAAAGGGCCTGGGGTTGCCCCCAACCCCAACCTCCTCGGTCAAGGTCGTAACTAGCTCCCTGGGGTAGGGAATCGGCAGCTTCGGATACAGGGTTGGCTCAAGAGATTTTTCATCCTCATCTCCTGGCAAGAGCCGAGCTTCCATCACTCACACGCTTGTTTTCCTTCACTCACGTCTTTGCCCATTGGCTGGCATCTGGCTCATCGTGGATGTCCCGTGATAAGTAAGCGACAGGACAGATGCCATTAACGTAACATCCCCATTCATCCTTCCAGGGTAGGCTGGCTTGGAGAGGAGGCCAAGAGAGGAATGAAATCAAAACACACCAGCTTTTGACACCCACTCACTTGAGGTTGAGTCTGGCCTCTGCCGCTTACTAGCTGGGTCACTTGGGACAGGTTACCTAACCTCTCTGGGCACGTAAGTTTCCATATTCATAAAATGGGGGTAGAAATTCTTACCTGAGGGGCACCTGGATGGCTCAGTCAGTTGAGCATCTGCCTTCAGCTCAGGTCATGATCTGGGGGGTCCTGGGATCCAGCCCTGCATGGGGCTCCCTGCTCAGCGGGGAGCCTGCTTCTCCCACTCCTTCTGCCCCGCCCCCTCCTCCCCCAGCTCGTGCTTTCTCTCTCGCTCTGCTCTCTCTCAAATAAATAAATAAAATCTTAAAAAAAGAAAGAAAAAATTCTTACCTGAAAGGCAAAGCCATTGCTTTGCACAACTCTAGGGGGTGCCCCAAACATTGTTGTCTGTGTGAGTGGTGCCACACGGAACCCAGCTCTATAGACTACAAGGTGAAGGACGCCTCAAGATTGCATATCCTTGAGTCTGCACCTTGCAAGTAAGAATGGCTATGCCATGTATGTCAACTAGAAAGAAAGAAAGAAGGAAAGAAAGAAAAGAAAAAGAAAAAAAGACTAGCTATGTCAACTTTCAGATGTGGAACCAAGATACCAACAAGTTTCTTGTGAGGACAGAGGTCATGCCACATAAAGGGGCTGAGCGACGTAAGTACATAGTACGAATGGCATTATTACGGGACAAGGAGGCAGCCCTCGGGGTGACCAGTACGCCTGTCCCAGACACTTTCTGCACTGAGAAACCCCCCTCCCCAGCCCAGTTCCAAGTCTTGTGTGGACTCGGCCAGAGTGAGTGGAGACCTACCTCATATCGACGCTGATAGCAAGGACTCAGTTTCCAGCCCCCTTGGGGTCTCCTCTCCCCTCTCAGTTTGGCCTCAGGGCAACCACAAAGGGTACCAGACACCGTGGTGGCAGGCTGGGTGAGGAGGTGTCCATTATTTGGGGGTTTGCAGCTGACTAGCCAAGAAATCCTCAATGGACTCTCTCCCCCAGCCTGGTTTTCCAATCTTGGTCTAAAGCAACTGACCCTGTCTTTATCTTGCCTCATAGGGTGACTTTAATTTAAGAAATATTTAAAGCAATCAAATCAACCAACTTTATTTGTGAAACAAGGAAATAAAAGCTACTTCTCTTAAGAAAGCAAGCAAGAAAGCAAGAAAGGTTGATTTTAAACCTAGTGTGTATTAGGCACAGTAGAGAGGGGAATGCCAAGGTGAATAAGACAGTCCCTAGCCCCAAGAATGTCACAGAAGAATTAGCCAAGCTGGTGGAATGCTGAGACTCAGAGGTCCATGGCAGAAACCAGTGACTCCATTGCCCACTTTGGGAATTCAGGCTTTTCTCCAGGTAGGGTCCTGCCTCTCGTCACTTTTCAACTGACCCCGTTGGCTGCAATTCTCCAACTACCAACACAGGAGTTAGTCAAGGGATCCTTCTCGACTGGGGACAGAAGCTCATCTTTTAGTTGCCTCTAACGCCCTCTCTCCAGCCTGCTCCCCCACATCAACAATCCCATCCTCTTCGTTCTGTCTGCTCAGTGAACTCAGAGGTATTGCAGCCCCCTTGCCTCATCTATCTGGTCTGCAGCGGGACCCCTAGCTCCTAGCTCAGAGCTGGTAAGGTGCTCAGTACGCATCGTTTGAATGGATGGATGGCAGAAAACATGAAGTCCTTCTACGGAAGTTGGGCACACTCATGCTTGCTCTAGGAAGATCTTCAGATGCCCATGGTTTTTCTCCAAAAGAAATCACTGTTCTAGCCCACCGGGGACCTCTACTCCTTTATCTTTCATTTATTCATTGGGCCAATATTTACTGAGAAGTTCTTCTGAACTAGGCACTTTGTCCTGTGCTGCAAGGCAAGTGTGAAGCTCTTCCCACCCGTACATCTCCCTCTTCACACGCTGACCCCTTTCTCCTCCCCTTACCGCCACACACCCTGTCCAGGGCACTTCCTTGTCTGCCTTTTACACGAGGATCCCACACTTGGGCTTCTTTGATCCTGCCAGTCTGCACTAGACTTAAGGGAGGGAGGAAGACTCCCAGTCTCTAACATTGGCCCTCGTCCCATCCTCCCACCCCACTCCAGGGAGATGTCCCAGCCAGGCTCTGCCCAGAATCTCAAGCCATCCAGCCTCCTGGAACAGCCCTGAACCTTGTTGTCTCATTTCAGCCCCTGGGGTCCCTGCCCATGGGCGTCCTGCCGAGTCCACCCGGTGCCCGGCCCCCAGCGCCCTGGCCCCTCGGTGCTGCCTGCGGCGGGAGCTGCCAGCTTTTTGGAATTCCTAATGCTCCTGGCCCCGGTGATTGGCTGCTCAGCTCTGACCCCACTTGGGCTGCCGCCTGGTTGGATAAAAGGGGAATCTCCTTGGGGCTCCAGAGCATTAGACACCGGAGGGGGCACCTGGGACCAACTTCGCGAAGCGGGGAGTCCGGCGGGGGGGTGGGGGGAGCAAAAGACCTGCGGCCTCAGCCCCTCCAAAGAGCCGGGAGATGACGGGGAAAGCGGGGGAAGCGCTGAGCAAGCCCAAATCCGAGACAGTGGCCAAGAGTACCTCGGGGGGCGCCCCGGCCAGGTGCACGGGGTTCGGCATCCAGGAGATCCTGGGTTTGAACAAGGAGCCCCCCAGCTCGCACCCGCGGGCTGCCCTCGACGGCCTGGCCCCCGGGCACTTGCTGGCGGCGCGCTCGGTGCTCAGTCCCGCAGGAGTGGGCGGCATGGGGCTGCTGGGGCCCGGGGGCCTCCCCGGCTTTTACGCGCAGCCCACCTTCCTGGAAGTGGTGTCCGACCCGCAGAGCGTCCACTTGCAGCCGCTGGGGAGAGCGTCGGGGCCGTTGGACACCAGCCAGACGGCCAGCTCGGGTAGGTGAGGGCGAGGCTGCCGGGCCGCCCGACTGGGGTTCGAGAGCCGGAAGCCCCACGCCGTCGGCTTTCGCTTGCACCGCAAGGCCTCCTCCCCGCGCAAAAGTTCGCGCCAAGGCCGAGGGGTCGCAGCTCCGGCCTGGGGCCCGAGCGCCCGGGACAGGCGCCGGGAGGATGCTCCCGGAGCCCGCCTGGTTTCCGCCCCGGCGTTTCCGGCCTCGGCGCGGTTCTCCGGTCCCCGCGTCGGGCCCGGCTCTGCCGCGGCGCCCGGTGGGAGCGCCACCGGAAACCCGGCTTGGGGTGTCGGAGCCCGTGGGGCGGGCTGGGGGCCCCCAGCTCAGCTGCTCCACTGCGGCCCCGGCCTCCCGGAGGACCCGCGCTCCGGGAACCGATTCTGTTCCGTGAGCTGGCGGCCTGGGAAGCGGATGCCCGCTTCGGCCCCAGCCCTGGTATCCAAAGTTGCTGTTCCTTCCTCTTTTTCTCCGTTCCACAACGCCCACGTTGGTCAGTTGGGGTTTATTTTTCACCCCACGAGCTTGGACACCCTGGCCTCTGCGGCGACAGGAGCGGCCACCATCCGACTCCACCTAAACGCCACAATCTATCGGATGCCAGCGCCCGGCCGGCTCGGGGGCCACCGGACGACCCCACCGCGTCCTCCCTGGACTGCTTTCCTGGCGTCCCCACCCGCTCGGCCTCCGGCTTGTGCTCGCGCTCGGCAGTTCCCCCGATTTTTCGTTATCTTTGTATTTATTCATTTATTTTTATTTGGAGGGCCAACGAAAAGTGGCGCGTCGCAGTCTCTCCAGTCTCGAGCGGGGGCGCATTCCGCAGGCACTGAAAAAGGGGCTGTGCCCGGGGAGACCCCAGCGCTTCCCGGCGTCCGGCTCCCTGCGTTCCGGCTCCGCTCCCCTGAGCCAACTTTCGGGGCCCGGGGCGCCGGGGCTGCAGGCGCGGGGCAGGGCGCAGCGCCGGGATTCCTGCCCGCCGGCCCTGAGACCCCCTGAGGCTGCCTCGCTCCACGGCCATCCCTGCCCCAAGCGCGCTGGGGCCTTTGCCTCTCTTACAACGAAATCTGTTCAAAATCTCCGGATTCGGGCCCCGGGGTGGGTAGAGCTGGCCGGGGCTAAGCGATGGAGTCGACCTCTCAGAGGGCTCCCCAGGCAGGCAGAGCAGGTCGCCGCCGCTCCCAGAGTCGGCCCGGGGTAGGGCCCTCGCGGGCTTCGGGCACCTGACGTCCCCGGGCCCTGCCGAGCGCGCCCCCCATTCTGCCGCATGTGCCTCCGCCCGCTTTTCAGATTCTGAAGATGTTTCCTCCAGCGACCGAAAAATGTCCAAATCGGCTTTAAACCAGACCAAGAAACGGAAGAAGCGGCGACACAGGTAAGGCCCCTGCGGCGCTTTCTGTCACCTCTTCGGCTCGCCCACTCCCTTGCCAGATCCTGTTTGGGGGGCGGGTCGCTCAAACCCTCTTCTCGCTGACTCCTAAGTTAGAAGTCCAAAGCTGCGCCAGGGCCGGGGACACCGAACGTTGTTTGGGGACATCCGCGCGGGACCCTGGCGTCCAGCCACACCGGGTGAGGATGGTGTGTGGCCGCTGGGGAGGGGGCACCGACTGGGCTTTTTCCTTCTGCGGGAGAAAGGAAAGGCCAAACCAGGACCGAACCAAAGCCAGAGAGGGGCAGGCGGCCCCCAGATTCGACCCAGGCATCAGCGCCTTCGGAGAACCGCCGGGCAGAGTGCCTCCCACCTCCGGCCCAAGCCGGCCCCTCTGCCCGCTGTCCCCGGGCCCCCATTCCGCTCCCTTCATCCCTGTCCGCTCTGCCACACCCCCAGCCTTCTGCTCCCACCGTGCCAAACATCTTGAGAGTGACACATGTGCACGGATGGGAATTTTTCGTTAGGCTTCTGCTCTTTTGTGATCCCAAGAAGGTCTGTTCCCTTCCGGGAGCCTCAGTTGCCTTGTCTGTAAAATGGGGAGGGAAAGTGTGTGGACTGGATGACCCCACCAGCCCAAGCTGGAGTCGAGTGGGCTGCATAGGGATACCAGCTACGGAGAGAATTTTTAAAAATGAATCTTCAACAAATAGGCATTACTGGTACAACTTTAAAATTCAGTAGGTGCTGGAAGGTATATCCTGAATAGTAGCCCCCCCACACCCAAGACACACATTCCCTCCCGCATCCACGCCATAGCTACTAGTTCCTTGTAGAAATTTATGAGGGGCTTTTAAGGAAATAAAGAAGTGAGCACCAAAAATCTGCCTGACTTTCTCCCAGTACTGCTTCCAGACTCCTCCCCTGTGCTCACCCTCTGATCTGTTTCCCCAAATCTCTCCCTGCGCCCCAGGCCAGGTGGGGTGTCCGCAAGGTTCCTGCTGGCTGGAGGGACATTTCTCCCCTGGGGAGCTCTCCCGGCGGCCGCCCTCCCCATCCTCTTCTCCCCAATTTGGTCCCAGCCTCTTTGCACCCTTTCTCTGGGCAATTTCTGCATTCCCCTCTTCCTTAGCTAGCCCTCTGGAAACTCCACTATTGGCTCCCACCTTTTATTTTATTTTATTTTATTTTTAAAGAATTTATTTATTTATTTGTCAGAGAGAGAGAGAGATCACAAGTAGGCAGAGAGGCAGGCAGAGGCAGAGGGAGAAGCAGGCTCCCTGATGAGCAAGGAGCCCGATGTGGGACTCGATCCCAGGACCCTGGGATCATGACCTGAGCCGAAGGCAGCCACTTAACCAACTGAGCCACCCAGGCATCCCGGCTCCCACCTTTTAAAATGGCTCTTCTTGTCCTCTAAGACCCCAATAGGTTCAGGCTGGAATGAGGGTGAACTTCGACTTGGTTTCACAGTGACTTCGTTTATTCATTCCCTTCCGGCAGCATTTTTGTTGTGTTTAGCTTTGTTTTATTTTCAGTGGAAACATTGATCCTGGGTCATTTTTTTACATTCATTCATCCAACAAATATTCATTAGAGCATCTTTTATGCACCCATCTCATGCTGGTCCCAGGGTGGGTAATCCTGTCAGCTTCCCCTGAGCAGGGGCAGGGGCGGGCACCAGGAGGGAGGACAGGTCAGAGCGGGGCTGAATGTGCTGGTGCGGAAATGGGAAGAGGGAGAGTCCAGGAGAAAGCATTCCCGGGGTGCAAGAACGGTGTTTCTGCTCCAGGACGTCTCCTTGTGTGGGCGGCTGGACTGGCTGACCCATAGCCCCAGATCTCTGCTTAAGGCTCCTGACTCCGTCCTCCCCTGAGGCTCCCTCCACTGAGGAGATGTTTGGGGGTTCCTGGTGAGACAGCCCAACTCACCACCTACCCTCGGTTTCAGATGATTTCTGGTGTATGAAGAGAGCAGATTATTAGAGAGATCAGAACGGCTACTGATGGCTGGTGCAGCTTTTAATTAGTTTTTTAAAAATGGTTTTTTTCCTGAGCTTCTCTCATTTGGGGATTTCAGGTAAGAGCCCCTGGAGTCTGGTAATGAGAGATAGGCATCTCTTTTTCTCCCAGAAACACGCTGGGCTTAGTCGGGATCGGGATCGGAGAGGGAGAGTAGGGATGGAGCAGCAGCCTTGGGAGTCTCTGGGATTCTGCTCATCTCTGCACCGGGAAAGCTCAGCTTCTCTGCAAACGGGATGCAGTGGGCACCTGAGAGGTCTGGAGCTCTGCATTGAGCCCGGAGCAGGATTTGGATCACATTTAAGGGGTGCAGGAGCCTCCCTGGAGAGCACACCAGCATCAACACACCGATTAGCTCTGAGGCAGGAATGAGGGAAAGTTTGGGGGATTCGAGGTTTGGTTTGGTTTGGTTTTTTCAATGAGAGCTCTCCCAAGAGGAGGCAGGTACTCGAGTGATTCTAAATGACCTCTCATCCTCTCCCTTCTTTGGCTTTGGCCAAGCCACAACACCTGTGTGCCTTGGTTTCCCTAGTTTGGGGAAGACTTACAGACTTTGATTGTTTATTTTGACAATCTGTTCAGGGGCCCTTCAGTAAGTGGCAAGAGCAAAATAGAAACCAGCAGATCTTCAAAATTCCGAAGAATTCACTTTCTGTGTAGATAAACATTCCATTCCCTGCCTCCCAAGAGAATAGGAGAAACAATTTCGAATCAAACCAGTCATTTTCTATAAAGAGCAGAATCTTTCTTCCTCACACGTCCCCTGTGTCTTCCCCTAAGATATTAAAGCCGACACCAGCAGGAGGACCCAATGGGGCTTACACTGGTGCTTTTTCCTGGTGTTGGGTGGGGGTGAGAGTGAGAGCATCAGTGAAGGATTCTAACCCCCTGTGCTGGTCCCCAGGGTCAGATCCCAGAGGCTCAGGCAAAGAATGTACCATTTTTACAAGCTGGGTTTGTGGACTCGGGACTACATTGCCCTAACCCTAACTTGATAAGGGTACAGAGTAAAGATCACCTAGAAGCTGGTGAAATTAAGGTCTGAAAAGAGAAAAATTGGTGCCTGTCAGTGGGTGTGTATGGTTTATGGGGAAAAGTGGGGTCTATGAAGCTCCTGATACTGGAGGTAAAATTTTGTGTTGGAGAAAATTCATTTGCACATTGTCCTAGGGCAAAAGGATGTAGCTTTTACCAGATTCTTAAAGCAGGTTAGGACCCAAATAGGTCAAGGTAAACTGCTCCATGGGGAGCAGGGGCTGTGTAGGTAGGCTTTCTCCCAGTGACCTGAACGGAAGCCCCCTGAATGGGACGCCCCCCTGAGGAATGGCTGAGCCTAGGTGTGAGGCGGTTGGAAGGTGCTCCTTGCAGAAAGTGGAGGGGGGGATCTGCGGGCAGCTCTGAGGAGCTAGCAGTTCTGGGTGGTGGCAGGGGAAGGGCAGGTGAGGAGCGGAAAGTGTTGGGCTGTGTGAAGAGGTGGGAGATTCAGTTCTCGGCCATTCAAACACGGGGGGGGGGGGGGGTTGCAGTTGCATTTGACCTTCCGGTGGGTCTTGGAACATGGGTGTCATTTAGAAGATCAACTACTGTCTGTGAGAGGAAACCCGGGAAGCAGGTCCCAGTGGGCCTGAGGCGTTTATTTATCTGGTGAGTCCCTCACTCTGTGCTTGGGAGGAAGAAGAAGGGCTTTCTACAGCTTTCTAAAATTTCTGTCTCAACACCCTTTCCTCCACATCACTTCCAGAAAGATTCCCTAGTTTGAAATGTCACTGAGGGCTGAAATAATGTCCTCCCAAGAAGGGTAGTGTGGATCCTCAGCTTCGAATGAAGAAGTGCCTAGAGGGTTAAGCTACGAGTGTGTGTGAACATATGTGAGCGTGAGTGTGAGTGTGGTGTGCTTGTGTGCGTGGGGGGGGGAGGAGTTTGTGTCTGATTGTGCTGAGCCAGCCCTGGGTTTGGGGTTCTGTCTAGGAAGCATAGAGGAGGGTCATTCTGTCCTCTCTGGAACAGTCTCTTTCAGTTTCTGGGTTCTGAGTGTCTGTTTTTGCTCCCCTCAGGACAATCTTTACATCCTACCAGCTAGAGGAGCTGGAGAAGGCATTCAATGAGGCCCACTACCCAGATGTCTATGCCCGGGAGATGCTGGCCATGAAGACGGAGCTTCCAGAAGACAGGATACAGGTAACAGAGCCCCAAGTCCCTCTCCCTGCACACTCTCTGTGGCATTGTCCGCCCCAGGCTCCTGGATACCCATGACCCCATCTCCCACCCCCCTGCTATGGGTCCTTATGAAGAACAGTTCGGTTAAGGTGCCAGATATTTGCTGAACACCTACCACGTGAGGTGGGCACTGTTGGAGGAGGGGGCAAGAGACTTAGATGGGACAAGGTGTTCTCGGGGGGTCATGGGTTCCCAGGAGGGGTCTCTGTTGTGGCAGATATCTCTTAGGTGCAGCTAAATGTCTGCTCCAAGGTCAGAGGTAGGTCGAAGGGGAGAGTGGCTTCTAGCCCAGACCCCATTCTGTTTCCCTTCCTTCCACTCCCCCGACCCATGAAGAACAGGTCACCCCCTCCCTTTCTGTTTACTCCCCATGACCTCCATCCACCGGAAACTCCTTCCTCTCACAGTCAGATATCTGGCCCGGCCCTGAGCTCCTGCTCGGGTCTGGCCTGGGGTGTGGCTGGGGACTCTTGCCTCCAAGTATGGCTCATTAAGCCCTTCTCCTCTCCTACAGAGTTTTTTGGTTTTTGGTTTTTTTTTTTTAAGATTTTATTTTTAAGTAATCTCTACACCCAACATGGGGCTTGAACTTACAAGCCCCAGGTCAAGAGTCACATGTTCCTCTGACGGAGTCAGCCGGGCGCCCCTCTCCTAGAGACTTCTGTGGCGTAACCCACCACTGGTCCGGACTGAGATGTTCTCAGCGGTGCTGGGCCCCCTTTCATCAGCAGCAAGACCCTTCCAAAGCCAGAATCCCCCTCGCTAGGCAAGGGTGGGTCTGCTTAATGGTTTCTCTGGGAGAAGATGAAGTCTGATGATCTTCTAGTCAGGGCCTCCATGAGGCAGAAGAAACAAGTAGAAAGATTTCCTACTTTTTTTTTTTAATTTTTGGAAAATTTTCCAAATTTCCAGAAGATTTGGATTTGCCTTAACTGGATCACATCCTTAAGTGAAAGCTGCTTCCATCAGCGGAATGGTCCAGAGCAGTTCATGGCAAGGGCTGCGAAAAGTGAGGGGGAGCATGGGTCCCGACTTCCTAAACCCTTCCCAGTCAAGAAGAGCCCTTGGAGGTGGGACATGTGTTGGGAGGAGAAGGAACCAGATGAGTCGTGGGTTGCTTTGTGTTCTCTCACTGGACAACTAGAGAATTGGAAATGAGACATGAGCCACTTTTCCAGAAGAGTCTTCCTCTCCGCTGGAAATCTATTAGGAATTTCAGCCAATGGCTTTAGACATTGACACTAACAATAAGCTCAATTATTCATAAGCAGATTATCTGTTTGGTGCCTTATCCATGGTGGCCTGGATCCATCAGCCCCCTGCCCAACTGGGTTCCAGTGGGGTAAGCCTGGGGTGTAATTCTGCGTCATGTGTGTGTGTGTGTGTGGGTCAGCCAAGGCCCAATCCAGTCGATGTGTAGTCGTAAGCCCTACCTGGCCTGCGTTTGCACAAAGTTGGCTAATACAAGTGGCCAGGTGGCGTGGAGGGCTGAAAAAGTCTCCTGCTGGTAGGCCTCCCACTGGCACTACTGACCAGTAGGAAGGAACAGCTGCTCTTGTGTTGGGCTGTCCTAAAATCTGTTCGGCTGTGGCCGTGGTGGTGGTGGCTGGGAGCGCGCGAAGGATTCTGGGGGAGGCTCTCGCTCAGCTGTTACTGCATTGCCCCAGATGCCCCCGTAGGCAGATGCCAGGCTTCTCTGAGTTGCCCGGGAGCGGAGGGGGGGCATCTGTCAGGTGGCGTCTAAAGCCACAGGAGCCAGCAAAGAGACGCTAGGGTGTGGAGTCCGTTGATTGCCCCGGGACTGCGAGGACTCTAGATCTGGGAGAAGGGACCTGAGAATCTCTCAGAGTCTTTGAGCACCACAGGGCTCTTTGGCTAAGTGCTGCCTTCCGGAAGGTGTATGTGAGCTGTCACATAGCCTCGCCCCAGGTGGCCCAGGCAAAGTGTCCACATGTTTCAGCGATGATCGCAGCTGTCATTTACGGAGCTGTTTCCACGTGCCAGGTGTTCTGAAAACACGACGCCCACGGGAGAGGCAAGTAGGTATGGTGGCTAGGGACGCTGTCTCAAAGCCAGACACATCCTGGCTCCACCGTTCCTGGACAAGGGACTGAGTGACTGGACAAGTGACTTCCCCCTGCAGAGCCCCTGCCTCCTTATCTGTAAAATGGGGGTGATGGTGAGCCCCGCCTCGGGTGCAGATGCCATGGGCCACGTGTCACGTGTCCTGAGTGACGCCCGGCAGGTGCCCCGTGCTCACCCGACTTCAGTGCTGATCTCATTTAGTCCTGGAAACGACCGAGGAAGCGGAAGGACAGCCCCTGGCCCAAGGCCACACAGCTGGGAGGTGCGGGGCACGGGGCTCTAACCCAGGTGGCCTCGAAAGCCCACCTGCCTCGTTCACCACCTGCCTCTTGAGTCTGAAGCCTGTGTTTTGACTTGAAGCTGGGGGAGCAGAGGTCAGGGGGGAACCTGTATCAAACCTTCTTTATAAAAATACTTTTTGAGGGACACCTGGGTGGCTCAGTTGGTTAAGCGGCTGCCTTCGGCTCAGGTCATGACCCCAGGGTCCTGGGATCGAGTCCCATATCGGGCTCCTTGCTCGGCAGGGAGCCTGTTTCTCCCTCTGCCTCTGCCTGCCACTCTGCCTGCTTGTGCTTTCTCTCTCTCTGACAAATAAATAAATAAAATCTTTAAAAAATAATAATAATAAATAAATAAAAATACTTTTTGAGTTCCAGGCATTGTTCTAAAGAAAAAAACCCTCAAAACTCACTCAGAAAAAATTATTTTTTGAGTGGGCAAATTCTTTTTTTTTTTAAAGATTTTATTTATGTATTTGACAAAGAGAGTTCACAAGTAGGCAGAGAGGCAGGTGGCGGGGGGTGGAGGGGGCAAGCAGGTTCCCCGCTGAGCAGAGAGCCCGATGCGGGGCTCGATCCCAGGACCCTGAGATCATGACCTGAGCCGAAGGCAGAGGCTTTAACCCACTGAGCCACCCAGGTGCCCCTGAATGGGCAAATTCTTGTATCTAAGCTCATGGTCTGGCTCCTCTGACTACTGTTGTTCAAGTCGGCCTCTTTAAAAGATGCTGGTCCAAGGATAGGGAATGAAGGTTGAAGGGATTCTATTCCAGACGTTAGAAGATATTCAGTCTGTCTGGGGTATTTAGTAGCATCACAGGGCAGCTTTTGAGAAACCCATGGAGGGCTCCCATGCCCAGCTATTCTGATCTAATTGCTTTGGTGTGGATTCCTTGGCATCTGTATGTTTTTAAAGCTCTCCAGTGATTGTGGGCAGCCGGTGTAAAAACGCTGGGTCAGAGGCTCTGGAAAGGAGTTTCTGAATTTTATGTGTGTTCCTATGAGTGGAAGGAAGTGGAGATCGGGGGGGGGGGGCGGAGGGGGGGACAGGTTGGGATGAGGGACAAGATGACCTGTCAGGTGTGCAGGGAAGGAGGCTGCCTGGGCTGCTGGGAAATGTGGGCAAAACTGCCCCCTACTGGACGTCAGAGGCTGCAGCAAGGCCCTGCTTCTCTGAGCCTGAAGCTGGGCTGGGAAGGGAGATGCTGAAATATGGTGTCAGGAATGCTGAGCGCATGTGGAGTGTTAAGTCATTAAATCACTGCCGCGATGAGCTCAAATTAATCAGCTTCCAGCCGGAGGAGAGGAAGGAAGCTGGGTGAATGTGATGGGACCCGCCACATGGCTGACAGAGCCAGGCCTGGTGGTAGGAGGCCAGATCGGAGGGCAGGGCCTCGGGAGGCAAGCGACCAGAATGTACAAAGAGCATTCATCGTACAAGCTGTCTCCCTGAGGGCGGCAATCCTGGGAAGACCACAGAGGGTCTCCTGGGAAGGAGTGGGAAGGAGCCGTGGGTATGGTGTCCTGTGGAGAAGCCAGGGTTGGCGCTCGCAGGACCAGAGCTGTGTGATGGCAAGAGAGGCCATGGGCACAACCGTAGCGGCTCTAGCCCCGCCGTGAGAGAAGTTGCTGGTAGGATTGCCCGCTCTGCTCCAAGTGCACTCTGTAGCAGGAGAGCACCTCTTTGGCAAGTACCCCTCCCCAGGTCCAGTCTGGGGTCCCAATGTCTTGGGACCCTCCCTGCCAGCTGTGGAGGCTCCCGTCAGACCAGCTGTGGACCGCCAGAGGCATCCCCCTGGGCATCCTGAGTGCTTCTGCGGCGACACCTCCGAGGGGAAATGCAGGAACCCAGACCCTTTCCCAAGCTGGAAGAACTTATCTGGAGTGCCAAACCCGGTGACGCTTGCTGTCCCTTTTGGGCCCCTTCTCAGGCACTCAGAGCCCTGAGGTGTAAAGCAGGGCTCTGGTCCTCGCTGTGGCCTTGACGCAGGTTTTGCTCAGGAGTTCCAGGCCTGACTGTTGTGCGAGAGAGACAGTCTCCTCTAGAAAGCGGGCAGCCAGGAAAGGGAGGGAGCAAGGGACTGAAGGAATATTTGGGGTTTGCCAGAACCAAGAGGGCAAGTATGGAAAAGGGTCTAAATGCTTAGAAGGACTCTCAAATGTGGGAGACAGGAGGACCTGGCTTTATGTAAAAGAATGTTGTTGAGAATTTGCTAGAAAGCAAAGCCTCATCATGCTGCACGTTGATCCGCAGAATCCATCCAGCAGCAGGCCAGTGTTTTTTAGCTCTTATTATGTGCCAGGCGTTTCCATGCACTATTATAGTTAATTTTTATAACGAAGCTTCGAGGAGGCGGTGTGACAGGGCAGACCAGGAACCGGAGGCTTGAAAGGTTAAGAAATGCGCCCAAATCACCAAGACAGTGAGAGGCAGGGAGAGGATCTCCAGCCGGGGCCTTCTAGCTCCTGATCACGGCCAACTTGCAGGGAGCCTTGGACACTGCGTGAGTGTTCTCTTGCATTTGAGCCTCAAAGGCCTGGGATACATTAGCAATGTGCTCATAGCAGCAGCGGTCTCCGTTTGGCCCTCTGGATGCCAAAAGGAGAAACAGAGGCTAGCTGCATTCAAATCGTACAGCTTGAAGGTGAGTTCTGTCCCTCTCCCCCTCTCCTGGAGTTATTATCTGTCAGTCCAACCTTGCTAAAGGGCCTGCCGAGGAGGCCAGAAGGGCAGGTAATGTTCTTGATTGATCTGCCCTCTGGCCAGACTCCCACCGGTTTTCTTTGCCTCCGCTGAAATAATAGTAAGTAGCACTTTTTGAACACCTTCTATGTGATAAGCGTGGGTTCTAAGAACTTTCACTTATTGCATTAATCCTCAAAACAACCCTGGAAAATAGGCATTATTTTATGTTTGGAGAGACTGAGACAGAGAAGGCAAGTAACCTGCCCAAGATCACACAGCAATTTTTGTCGCAGCTGGGAATCCTGTTCAGGACGGTCTGGCTTCAGTGCTTCTTGTAACCATCACGTTCTGTACACATGCTGGTTGCTTCCAGGAAGGGAAGCGGAAGGCGGATATGAAGACCGGTTAGGGTTAATGCTAATCCCTTGTCCACCTCCCTCCAAGGCATCAAGCCACAGCTTCCCTGCCAACTGTCCTAAAAAGAAATTGTTTTGGCCGTCCAGGTCTCCTCCATAAATTGGAGCAGCATCTGGTCTTCGCAGAGAGCCAGGCATTCCAGGAGCCCATAACTGAGGGTCCGCATGACTCCGGGTTCGAACGACCAGCTGGCACCAGCTCCCCTGGGAATGTCTGTGGGCAAAGTCTGATCTGCCGAGCAATTATTCACTTGCCCAAATTAGGAGACCCAGGAAAATGGTTCTGTTTATAGGCCCCCGAGAGCATCTGAATCCCAAGTCTGCACCCCCCTTCTTTAGTGTTCCAGTAAAGATGCGGTTTCCATGTGAGAGCTCTGCCCACCCCCGCCCCCCGGCTCCCGCCCCAAGCACCAATGCTCATGGAATCCAGACGAAGCCAGGACAGCGCATCCACACTGGGGTGGGTGGGGCACCTCTGCCTTTGCATGCTCCGCACTCCCGTGTCCGGAATCCATCAATCCAAACCCTGCCGAAAACACAGTTCTTTCCTAAGTGAGTCATCAGAACTCACGAATGGCCAAACCCAGACCTGACTGTATGCTCTTTATTTATCCCTTTTAGTGTGAATGTGCACATGTTTTGCTGCAGAAATCAGGACGAGGGAGCTTGGCTATGGTGGGCTGCAGCAGAGTATCCCGTAATGCGGTACACGCATCACGTCTCCTTTCTAAAATCCCCAACATGGTGGAGTCTGGTCCTGTGGGTTCCAGTTAAGGGGCTGAGGTCTTGCTGTTTTACAATGCACTGTTTTCAAGCAGGAAGGTCATCTCCTGACCAGGAAGCAGATGTCTTACTTAGATTCATAAAAAGAAGCCTTCCCAACGCTCTGTGGTCATACTTGCTGCCGGGAATTCCACCCCCAAGGGCTTCATGCTTCTGTATTCTCTGAGAGGTGGATGAAACCAGAAGCCATGTAGTTTTTTGTGGATCCGTCCTTTCAGATTTTACCTCTATGGGAGAAGGTAGCTTGTGACAAGTGGGTATTTATAGAGGGCCACCAAGTGCTACTGGGAAGGAAGATGGGACAGGACGGAGGTCTCAGGCAAACCGCAGGCGCCGGGTTTGGCAGTTGGGTGGAGAGCCTGAGGGACAGACAGGTGGCCCTGGGGATGGATCTAAACACAGCGTGAAGCCCGGCCCGGACGACAGGCGAGTTAGCCAGGGCCCGCATTGCTCATCGTCTCTGCTCTGTAGCCTACGAAGCGCAGCCATCGAGCAGCTTTCAAACTGCATAAACCCTTTCCTTGGCAGGTGTCCCCCGTGGCGGTCTGAGTCTGGACCCTGGGAAGGGCCCTGCACAATGGCTCCGCAGCTCTCCGGGGGAGGAGGGGGGGCGAGCCGGAACGGCAGATGCCAGACCCGGTGGTGGCAAAGGTGCAGCTCGCTGCCGGCGGCGCCACCCAGGGTGGACCGAGCGATCGTTTTCTATTGGGAGTGGCGAGGCCCGGGGAGTCTTGGGCCGTGTCTCTCCCGCTTTTGTGGGTTCCTGGTTATTTACAAACGGAGAAATTTCAAAACAAGTTTACACACATTTCGGTCCATTTAAAGATGTGCATGGACTGCGCGGTCTTTGCGCAGCTCCGCAGAACGTGTTTGCGATCGCCGAGCTCTTTGACCGCCGTCGGGAGACGAGGCGGGTCTGCCGGGGCGCCCCCTGCTGGAGGCGTCCGGCCGCGCTCAGTGGCACGCTCGGGGTTGCCTGGAGCCGCGGGGGCTCTCACTGCGCCACATAGCGGCGGCGGCGGGAACGGCGGGGGCGTGCGGATCCGAACCCCCGCCCCGGCGGCCCGGCGGCCGAGGCAGCAAAGGGTTAAACTGTCAGCGGCGCGATGTTAAACAGGTGTCAAAGGCGCCCCATATATCTGCAGATTGAAATCAAATTCTTTGCCGTATAAAAAGATAAATTACCCAGGCGCTGCCGCGCGTCCCACTCATCACGCCAGCGCCAGACGGCAAGCAATTTTTTTTTTTAATGTGCTAACGACCTAATCAAGCAATCAAGTCGGAGAAGATTGCAGAGTGACCCGGGCAGCCATCTGCCGGCGAGCCCCGCATTCATTTCCCGCGCCCCCGCGCGGGGTGGGGCCCGGGGAGGGAGCTGCCGGGGGGAAGAGGGGAAAAATCCTAAACAAATTAACACCCAATTTTCCCCGTCTAATTAGTTAAATGAGAAGTGTTTGGGGTCCCCCGGGGAGGGGCAGCGGCTCGCGGCGCGGCTCGCGCTGCCTCCCCAGCATTAATTAGTGCGGGTCAATGCCGCGGCTCCCGAGAGAGCAGCCGCTTTAATTTCCCGTGATATTTCAGTGCCTGAGGCCCATCGATTCAAACAGAAATTAACTTATTTTTCAATCAGCCCAGGGCTGCCCCTGGGGGTGACTCTTCTTTTGCCGCCTCCTGAATAGAGCTGGAGCAATTTTTCATCAAAAGCTGAAATCTCCGCCTCGGGGGGCGGGGGAGGGGCCCGGAGGGAAGGGGGCGGGAGACCCGGCCGAGGCGAGGGAATGGAAATCGCAGAGGAAACTAATAGATTTTCCCCGAACCCGCCTCTGTTCTCCCCCTCATCTCCCTACTTCCCCGGGGCGCCTTGGGCGTCTCGCCATTCCGGGGGTCAGGGCCCGGAGGGGCTGCGAGGGGACGGGAGGGGGCCGCTGGTCGGGCCTGGGATCCTTCCAGAGCCCACCGGTTTCTCAGCGGCCTTTCACCTGCCTGAGGGACAGTGCAGCTGTCCCTGGCTCTGGCTCCTGTCAGCTGCCGGAAGTCTCAGGAAAGCTGCTTTGGGAGACGGAGAAATCTCTCTTCCCCCAGGCATGGCAGGGACCACTCCAAGCACGGAGCTGGCCCGCTGCGAACACCTCCAGGGTACCCACCCCGAGCCCTGCACCAGTCAGTTCTGGGGCCAGAGAAACATTCTCCAGGGTGTCCCCCACTGCACCCTCCTAGGTCCCCATGCCCCTTTCCCTGCACACCAGGAGAATTTTGTCTTCCTTGCGTGACAGGGATGGCTGCCCAGCTCTTCCGGATATCATTCAGGGTTAGGTCCAGAACTGTGGGAGCTGGTGAATGGAGGGCACTATGGCAAAGCAGGGCTTAGCCAGGATGGGACTGAGAAAGGAGTCTGACTCCGGCCTCCTGGGAGTGTCCCCCAGGCTTCCTGTTACCTGGATGCCATGCCCTTTAATGACTGAGTCCACACTAGCCTGGCTTCAGGGATGGTTTGGCCTCTGGGGTTCTGATGCAGAGGGAGCCCGGAACAAGATGCATGGCTAGTCCAGCCCCTGGAAGGAATGAGTCCCTCTGCAAGTCAGAAACGGGATTATCTGTAGGCTGGAGATGTGGCCACTTGCAAGAGAGCTACCCGGATGGGGCTTCTCGGCTGCAAACCAAGGACCATGCTGGGAATTGCTGACCTCAAGACCCTGACCCAGAGGCCTCTGTCCCATCACCCTAGAACTGCTTTGATTTCAAAAAGAAAAAGAAAAAAAGAACCCATTTCTTAATGTAACCCTGTAACCCGTTCTTACAGGACTGGGTGGCCTCCTTCTGGGCACTCTGAGCCTGGAGGAACCCCGGGGGGTATCATGGGTGGGGGAGCTTAAGTGAGGGCACGCTGCTGGAGAAACTAGCAGTCCCGGGGATGCAGCCCCGAGCAATCAAAGGGGTGGGGACCTGCATGGGGGGCCCGCCAGGATAAGGGCCTGGCCTCAGTGCCCCTCAGAACACACCCCGCCCTGTTCATCCTCACTTGCAGGTCTGGTTCCAGAACCGCAGGGCCAAGTGGAGGAAACGGGAGAAGTGCTGGGGCCGGAGCAGCGTCATGGCGGAGTACGGGCTCTACGGGGCCATGGTGCGGCACTCTATCCCCCTGCCGGAGTCCATCCTCAAGTCCGCCAAGGACGGCATCATGGACTCCTGTGCCCCGTGGCTGCTGGGTAAGAGCCCGCACCCTCCTTGGGGCCCTGCCCCTGTAGTGAGGAGAGCGGGCTCCCTGGAGGAGGAAACAGAGCCCTGGAGCAGGGAGACCCGGCCCCAACAGGCTACCTAGCAGGACAGAGCAGCCCTCCTAGTCCCCCTTAGGAGGCTCAGGGGGCAAGCTGGGCCCAGGGCTTGCTGTCTGTCCTCTGTGCCCCCCTACAGGGTGGCTCGGACTCATCCCAGCCAGGTCCCTGACTCTGGGTTCTTTTGTCCTTCGGGAAGGGTGTGGCTCTTGCCCCAGGGTCTGTACCCTCCTCTTCCCTTAGGCCAGAGGTGGGCTTGTGGCGAATGAAACAGTTCCTCTTGGGGGTTGGGGGACTCCTAGGATCCTCTGGCCACGATTCTGGCTTTGCCCAAAGGACTTCTTCCCCCTGAAATCTCTCCATGAGCCATCTTTCCTGCACCTGCCCTCGGGGCCTATGCCTGGTAGCTGCACCAGCTTATCTTGGGTTTCTAAGATCTGGAATCCCAGGCGGGAGGGACAGGGGAGCGCGTGCTATGCTTGGGAAGGGGCAGAGCAGGCTGCCCGGCGGCCAGGTGCCCAGGGACCTGACTCGAGGAAGCCCTCTGCAGGCCTGGTGCCCAGCGGCTGGTCTGCAGCCCCAGCCCCTGGCCACCCTCCCGCTGCCCTGGCCCCGGGGCCCTGGGACTCGCGTGACTGCGGTGTGTGAAGTAAGGCTTTCTGCTCGTCCTTAATTCTGGCCTCTCTCTATCTTTGCCGTTTTCAGTTCAAGATGGCTTTCCCAGGCGCTTTTCTAAACCCGAATACCAACAATTCTTTTTAGGGATGCACAAAAAGTCGCTGGAGGCAGCCGCGGAGTCGGGGAGGAAGCCCGAGGTGGAGCGCCAGGCCCCGCCCAGACTCGACAAGATGGAGCAGGACGAGCGGGGCCCCGACCCTCCAGCGGCCATGTCCCAGGAGGAACTGAGGGAGAACAGCATTGCCGCGCTCCGAGCCAGAGCTCAGGAGCACAGCACCAAAGTGCTGGGGACTGTGTCTGGGCCCGACAGCCTGGCCCGGAATGCCGAGGAGCCCGAGGAGGAGGAGGCCATGGACGAAGACAGGCCCACGGAGAAGCTGAGTCCGCCACAGCTTGAGGACATGGCTTAGATCAAGGGCTCGCAGATCCCGAGCCCCAGGACTCTGCTCTCCTCGGGGCCTGTGGGGTTGGGAGGTATTTTCTGAGGCAGGGCTCAGGCCCGGCCTCTGCCACTCTCCCCCTGCCCCATAGCTCCCCCCCATGACCCCTGGGCTGACTTCAGGCACAGCTCAGTTCTGGCCGAGGCTTGGGGCCATGCTGAGACACCCCCTGTCTAGTCTTGAGCTCTCTGGCACCTTCCTCCTCATCCCAACAGCTCTGCCTCAGAAGCCTTCTTGCTGCCCCAAACCATCCCCTCAAGCCACTTTCACTCAACCCCTTGGTGACTCTCACTGTCCAGGTCCACCCATCACTTTCTGTTCTCTTGCTTGAAAGAGCCCCCCCTCCCCAGCTCTACACCCCCTGTGGATTCTGCTCTGCCCAGGCCCAAAGCCCGCCGCTGCCAACTCGCTGCCCGCTACAACGGGGCCAGGGACTGCGGACCTGCATTCTAGCACCAACGTCCTGAGCGCCCCAGGCTTCAGCAAAACCGTGCTCCCCGGCCTGTCCCCTCCCGAGGGCCTGGGCCTCCACAGTGCGGATGTACCCCCCGCAGGCCCAGGCCCAGCCTCTGCCCCACCCCATCAATGGGGCCCAGATTCCAGGTTACGCTTGGAAGGTGGCATCCTGAGCTCCTCAGCCCCCCTCCATCTCATGCCCTCCGCAGTCACCCTCGGGAACCTGCCCGCGCTCTCCACCCGCCCCGGCCTGCCGCACCGCTCCCCCAGCATGAGGCCACGGACAGTACCTGCAGGGTCCAGGGCCTGTGCCCTGCGGCCAGCGGGCACCTGGCACAAATGCTGTGGTCAGGGCACTGTTGGGGAGGCCAGACTCTTACCCAGAGCCCTCGGGCCTGCATTCTGAAGCATCCTGCCCGCCCCCATATGCCACCCGTGACCCTGACTTGCTGTGCAGGGCACCCTTCTAGAGCTTCTCGCCGTTCCTTGGGGCGCATGTGTCCTGCCTTGGAGCCACCCGATCCAGCCAGAAAATGAACACATAGGAAGCCAGAGATCTTGGCTCGACTCGATCCGGGCCATCGCTGGAAGGCAAAGCCTGGAGCGGGTATGGGGCTATTATAGGCATCAAGGAGGGGTCACAAAAAAGGGTACAAGAAAGGGCTCGAAGGAGAGCAAGACAGGAGCCAGAGTTAGACTCTAACTAAGCAACAGGTACACGCACCTGCCCAGCATGTGCTGTGGCGTCTGTCCACGAGAATAGGATGGACACAGTGACCGTGGAGGAATAGGGGGCTGGGGGCTTCTTCCTGTCTGCTGATGGGAGGAAATTCCACCCGGATGGTCTCTCCGCAGCTGCCCCCTCCACCCCCAGGCCAGGCCTACATCTCCCTCACACCCTTGACATTTCCCTCTACCGTCCCACCCACCTTTTCAGGGAATACCTCGCAAGAGAAAGGCCTGAGACAGTGAGTTTGGATTTTGATTCCGTATCAAAAGTTGATTTCTTCCCCATTCTGTTCATGGAACCCCCCTCTTCTCCTTGTCTTTGTCCCCCGTTCAAGTGTTAGAGACTGTAGCCCCTGGTGTGTAAATACTGTACATAGAGTGGGAAGAAAGAAACTTGATATTGAGGTATTTGAAATACGGAACTGTAATAACTTCTAGGTATTCTAAACCTGTGATTTCTGTGCCATTTTCTGTAAAGGTACGAGTAAGAATAAAATTGATGTAAAAACATCAGGGGAGGGATCCAGGAATCCTGCCTGGGTGACGACTGCGGATGCATGGGTAGCATAAAAAGTAAATCCATGAAGACATTTTTAAGTCAAAATTACCAGATTCCTCTTTCGAAATGACTCCAACCGTAAAGGCGCGGGGGCCTGCCTTTCTCCACTGAGCTGACACCAACTTCCAATGACATTTGTCACTGTGATATGAGACCCTCCTCCATTGTAGACACGGCTGAATTATCCCAGCCATGGAGCCCCTAAGTTATTACCTATGACCCTCCCCTTGCTCCCCACTCAACGGATTAGTTAACCTTTCCCTCTGGTACTTAACTTACTTATTAATAACCCTATTTCCTTCACGCCTCATCCCACCTTGGCCCCCAAGGGTCCTGACTCCCTCCTTTTGTGTCCATGTGTACGCTCTAGAATCTTGCCTACAACTCAAACACAACAACAACAAAAGGGAAAGCCATGGCATCTGGAACTAAAAGTCAAACGAACCTATGCTAAGGCTGTTAAAGAGAAGGGAAGTAAACGAGAGGAGGAGCGGGGAAGGACTGCAAGAAATTGCTGGCAGACGGCTGCAACCCATTGGCGCCATGATGTGTGGGACGGAATTACAAGAAGAGAGGGAGGGACCAGACGGGAGAGGTTATATTCGAGCTTCGGGCTCAAGAAATCTCGTAAGATTGTTTCAGATTGCCTCAGACGGGGAAAGCCTTCTCAGAAGAGATTTTTCCAGCCGGCCATCATCAAAGGAGAGTGGCAGGTGATCCGCAGTCCCCGTACCCTGCCTAGGGAGCTGCTCTAATCCTTCTGGACCCAGAGCGTGGAGGGCACCTGTGGGAAATCTCCAACCTCCATGCGGTGAAGGGACAGATCCAAGCACCTGGCTTCAAGTCCTGCCCACACACACTCCCCTAGGCCTTCCCTGAGCACCTCAGGTCCCCGCAGGTCTCCCTGTCGCTTAGCAATGCCCTTCCTCCCCACGCTGCCCGTGGGCACCACTCCAGGAGACACATGGACGCTTATTCCTCAAGTCCCTTCCTCCCTGGAGCCTTCCTGATTCTCCGGGGAGAGTTTATAACCTCCGTTCTCCCCAGGCACCTGTGACATTCCACCATTATCGCATCGTGTGTATTGTACTGTATGTTTTTGATTTACATGTCCATCTTCCTCACGAGACTGATTTCTTCAAGGGCGGGGATCCTATCCGATTCATCTTTTATCCCTAGGAACCATCAAAAGGCCTCACAATCTACTGTTGAATGAAGGAATGAATGTTCTTCCTCTAACTCGTCCATTCAATAATTTAAAAACATTTATTGAGCATCTACTGTGTACCAGGCAGTGAGGCAAGGCACTAGGGATACAGTGGTGGCCAAAGCATCTTACTTGCAGCGAGAGACAGATAGAATTCAAGTAAGCACACAAGTAAAACACGAAATTGCACGTGTCCTAAGGCCTTGGAGGCATGAGGTAGGGGGCCATGAAAGCTTGTCCGTGGGACTCAAGTCCAAGTGTGGACCTCCATGCCTTTTTCCTGGGAAAAATGTCTGCCCCTCTGGTGTCATTCCTCCAGTGAAGAAGCAGCAAGGATATTGGCCAAGGAGCCACATGAGGGAAGGGTAGCCACACCACCACACGCTTCTCAAGTCCAGCGGCCAACCTTGGCAGCTGCCCCCCTCAGTTACACCTGGGGGACGACTGGGACACTGAGGGATTCGGGAGATGACAACCACTCCAGGGGTTGACCTTGGGAAGAGGCACGCCGCTTTCTGCAGGGGGACAGGCAAGCAAGCCCACAGGTAAGCAGTGAAGGGAGAGGTGGGGACCCTGCCAAGTGGACACGTGGGCCAGGAAAGGAAGAGCTTGGACAGCCGGAGACGGGACAGAGGGAAATCTCCAGTGCTGCCTGCACCCCGGGAGGGACTTCTCCCCAAGGATCCCAGAACCCGCCACCTGGAAGGGAGAGCTTTTTCCAGGCTACCCAGACCCAACGGGCTGCCCAGCGAGGGCTGCACATTCCAGGAAGAGCAAGAGAGTGACGTAAGGGCAGGGGGCTGACGTATGTGGACTGCCCTCTGCTTGGAGGTGCGGAGCATGGCCAGGCAGGGAGAGATGAAGAGTCGGCCTGGTGGCAGGAGGTGACAAGTGAGGGCAGGAGATCGGAGGGACCTCTGGGGATGGGTCCATCCAGCCTCCTCTGTCTCCTGCACCCCTAGTTCACCAGGGCCTTGCAATCTTCTTCCTGCTCCCACCAGAGGACAGTGCCCTCTCCTCCCCGACTCCCCTGGGGGCCTGGGGCTGTGGCACCTGGGTCACCAACGGTAGCCAAGGTACCATAGTCGTGGGAGATGTTAATCATAGGGAAACCTGGTGAGGGGCTGACGGGAACTCTCTGTGCTAGCTTCACGATTTTTCTATAAATCTAAGATTTTTGCAAAAAAATTAGGTTTATTTAAAAAATAATAATAAACTGGTTTGTTTTCTAGAGTGAAAAGGACAGATGGCTTCTTTGGGTTAGAACAAGTGCCAGGGCTGCCCCTTTCCCTGTCTTTACCCCAGGGCTCTGCTTACTGAGTGTCCCCATCCTCGATCTCCCCGAGATCACCCAGGCACCCAAGACCCACCCTCTGGGGAGCTGAAACTGAGTCTTCTGTTCTTTTCCCAACTCAGGCAGCAAGGAAGTCTCTGGATCGTCGCAGCTGAGCGGGCCCAGCAGTGGTCTGCTCCCTTAACTTCTCACTCAGATCAATCCCTTCCCATGCTAACTCTTCTCAGTGCGCCTCGGCCTCCTCCCCACTGAATGCCTCGTCTCTGAACGAGGGCCCCCCAGCTTTATCTGCAAGGCTCTGCTCCCGGTCTGGACTTCAGGGAGTCTGACACAGGAAGGAGCCCGGGAGTGACACGCTGGCCTCCTGCTGAGCTGCAGAATGGCATAGCTGTCCCATGTGCCTACAGCCTCGACAGTCACCTCCCAGGCTTGCTTGGTGCCTGGGAAGCCGGAGAACAAATGTGGGTCCACCAGGATGACCATGGTGAACTCAGATGGGAGAGGGAAGAAGAGGAAAAGTTGCCCTATTTCCCCCACACAGCCCCTGTGAGAATAGACCTGTAGACTGCCCACAAGTAGAAACAAAGGATTAAAAACCAAATCTGGGCTCAGCCAACAGACCTTTGCAGTTGAGTTGACGACCCAGGAATTTGACCGATGGGCGCACGAATGAACAAGCAGCTCTTAAGACAAGTGCTGAGCTGAACCGGGATAGATAGAGGAGAACGTTGGAGGCCCAGCATGGCCTCGAATAAGAGCACCACGTTCTCCTCCTCACACACTCCTGTCTTCCTTCCACCCAAGGGTTCCATGCAGGAGGGGCAAGAGCCCACAGCCCTCCTCCAGGCGGGGACCACCCCTGCCGGTCAGCCAGGCCCACCGCCCAGGGAGACAACCCCAGGAGCAGAGGGCCACCTAAAAACAGAAGAACGCCAAGGTGGATCCGGGACCCCTGAGTCGAAGCGCAGCCTCTGCTATCCTCTTCGCTTCCTGGACGCTGGTGCGCTCATCCTCAAATCTGCAGTCGGAACAGGACCGCAGGGGGATGGTGTGAAAAGCCAAAGAGGGGAAGAGATTGGAACTCAACCCAAGTTCCTCTGCCCCACGGGCAGCAGAGACAATCACCCACAAGCATCAGTCTGCTGCAAGTCAAGGGTTTATTCCCTGAGGCAGCCAGCCTCCTCCCAAGCTGGAGGGTCAGGGAAATTTCAAGGCAAACTGAAAGGTCTGGGTAAAATATTGTGGCTGAGGGGAGTCCCATTAACCCTTTAATTACCGCTTTCAAGATGGTGTGCATTAAACTCTATTTCGTCTTTTAATAAGTTTTTGTTTTTATTTGGAAATGTTTTCCCCAGGGGCGCCTGGGTGCCTCAGTTGGTTATCAGTTCAGGTCATGATCCCAGGGTCCTGGGATTGAATCCTGCATGGGGTGCGGGGGTGGGGGGGGTGGGGGGGTGGGAGGGGGGCTCTCTGCTCAGCGGGGAACCTTCTTCTTCCTCTCCCTCTGCCTGCTGCTCTGCCTACTTGTGATCTTTCTCAGTCTCTCTCTCTCTGTGTCAAATAAATAAATAAAACCTTTTTAAAAAATAAAAAATAAAAATAAAATAAAAAAATGTTTTTCTACCCTTTTTTGGGGATGGGGGATTTTGGTGAAATTCTTGAGTTCAACACTTACTCATTTCTAATCTTTCTCCTTTACTAATACAGACACTTAAAATCATACACATCCACGTTTTATTGTAGTTGCATCCCCAACGACTGTGGAGCTTTCACTATTTTCAGTTTTACGTATTTACTACATTTCTTTTTTTTTTTCACTTCTGATTATTTTAAGTGTTTAAAAGTTTTCCAAGCATATGGGATTTTTGTGAGGGAAGAGATTATCCTCTAATTTTATTATATTGTGATCAGAGATCATCATTTTCATCCTGTTGATCTTTTGGAATATATTGAGACTGGGTTTAGATTAATATGTGGCTAATTTTTGTAAATATTCCGTGTGTGATTAAACAAAATATGTTTTCTCCAATTTCGGAGTGCAGTGCTCTATACAGCTGTCAGTGAGGCTGTACGAATTCTATGTATTGCTATTTTTTTCTGTTTTTTCTATGTATTCTATTTTTATGAAGAGAAATACATTAAAAACCTTCCACTCAGGGCAGGAGGGGAAAATAAATAAACATTCCACTCTGCCAATTTCTCCTTGTAATTCCACCTGTTTGTTGCATTCGCTGACTCATGGTATATTGCTTGTGTGTTTTGTAAGATGTGACAAGCTTTTCTCTCTTTTTCTGTGAGAAGACTTGGATTGTTTAAGTGTTCTTTCCAGTCCTCATCTTGGGTCTGGTGTCCTGTCCTTGCATGGGCATTTAAAATGCAAATTGCTCTCTCCTGTCACCTGCTGACCCCACATCCCCATGGCAGCTCTGGCTCTCACAGCTGGGATTTCCCTTTCTGGTTTCCTAGTTCAGTCCTGCATCAGGCTTGTTTTTGTTGTGTTTATTCATCTCTAGGTGAATAAACCTAGAGATGAATATCTCTATCTATCTCTAGCTGATGAATTCTTAATCAGATTATTTCCCACCAGTCTAGTCCACCATTTTCCTTTGTAAACTGTCAAGGAATGTACAATGTGAATAATGGGATTACTTTATAAGCCTGTGGATTTTGTGCCTCCTTCCCCGCTGCCAGGGGTCACTGTCCCACCAGTTCTCCGTTGGGATACCTCCCCCAATCCTGACATCGAGATACCTACTTGGGTTTGTTTCACTCGGTTCTTGTCAACCTCTTCCTATTGCTGGCACCTTTCCCTCCATCTCTGTACTCTTTACTCAGAAATGCCAAGCAAGCCTTGGAGGAGCAAGTGATATGTAGAACATGTGTGGTTAGGCAGAGAAACCATGAACACGTGAAATGTATTTTCTCCCAGGCTTTATTTCCAGCTGGTTGCAGTTAGGGCGGACACATGCATGTTCTCCCAGGGGCACACAGGCTGTATATCTGGTACCATAGTCAGGTAGTTGGGGAGCAGTGGGGAGGACTTACTCTTTTAGTAGTTACTTGCTTTTAACTGAGTTTTAAAATCCTCATGTGATTTTTAAATTTTAAAATGGACAGTTTATGGGGCACCTGGCTGGTGCAGTCAGAGAAGCGAAGGACTCTTGATCTTAGAGTTGAGTCCGAGCCCCACACTGGGTGTAGAGATTGCTTAAAATGAATAAAATAAAAAAATAATAAAATGGACAGTTTACTACACTGCTTTATTATTCTCTTTACATACATATTTTTACATTTTCTTTTTTTTAAGATTTTATTTATTTATTTGACATAGAGAGATCACAAGTAGGCAGAGAGGCAGGCAGAGAGAGAGGGGGAAGCAGGCTCCCCGCTGAGCAGAGAGCCTGATGTGGGGCTGGATCCCAGGACCCTGAGATCATGACCTGAGCTGAAGGCAGAGGCTATAACCCACTGAGCCACTCAGGCGCCCCAAAATTTTTTCTAAAGCATTTGAGAGCAAATTGAGGACATGATATCCCATTACTCCTTAATACTTCAGTGTATATATTTCCTTAAAATGAAGATACCTTCCTACATAACCACTATACAACCAATAACATCAAGAAATTGACACTGATTCAATACTTTATCCAATCCCCAGAACGCTGAATTTTCCAACGACGCCCTTTATAAGTGGTGGATCCATTCCGGCACCACACATTGGATTTAAGTTGCCAAGTTTCTGGTTCCCTTCAGTTGGGAACCGTCCTGGCTTTCCTTGCTTTCCGTGACTTTGACAGTTTTGAAGATTTCAGGCCGGTTTCTTTAAGGCGTATCCTCAATGTGAGTGTGTCTGGTATTTCCCCAGATGAGGTCGTAAAACCCGAATCTAATCGTGAGGAGGTATCAGACACAGACTCACCACAGCCCCTTCCCAGCTCTGCTTGTCGCCCACTCGCCCGCCCCCGCCCTCGGCGCAGGGGCCCAGGACAGGGGGCGTGGTAAGCAACCTGCTTCCAAGTTCACCACGCGCCTCACCCCGGCAAGCTCTGCTGGCTGCGCATGCGCCTAGGGCAATTGGTGGCCCCGCCCGTCAGAACTGCAGGGGAAGGGAGGGGCGAGAACAGATGTGGTGTGTAAGGCAGAGTAAGGCAGCACCTCAGCGCACAAGCTACAGGATGAGGGGCCGCAAGGGCCCAGACAAGGTTGGGCAGGACAGACTCCGTTTGTTCCCTTGTCCGTTAGACATTTATGGAGCACCTACTGTGTGCCAGTGCTGTGTGACGAACGCACAACCCCTCCCTGCCCCCCGCGGGGTTTACGGCGGGAGACAGAAGAATATGCCAGGCTTCCCTGAAGAAGGGGGGTGTTTGGTCAGACATTTATGGAGCGCACCCTATGACTGGGCGCCCTGCTTGATGACCGAGCCTGCTTCTGGCAGGACAGCCAGAGGGGGTTTGGGATGGGGCGGGTCTCTGGATGCGCAAGGCGGGGTAGAGGAGCCGCCGAGCCCTCCCCCCCCCCCCCCCCCCGCAGAGGTGCCTTAGGAGGTAGTGTGGGGGGAAAGGCCAGGGTTCCCGCTCTGATGCCTGCCCTCCTACCCTCAGTGCCCCCCCCCCCCCCCAATCCTGCGCTCCTGGCCGCTGGACCGGTACTGGGAGGATTCCTGCCAGCCTCCAGACTTGCCCTGACAGAAGCCGCTGGCGGCCTTTGTACAGGGCAACCTGCGCGGCTCCGACCTGGAACGTTGTGTCCAGCTTTTCCAGAACCAGCTCCAATGCCAGCTGTAACCCCAGATCCAGGGCTAGAGATGCCTTGGATACCATGTCAAGCTGTAGACCTACAGTGAGAGCCGACTGGAGAGCTAGAGCCAGCGCCAGCCCGGATCCGGTGCTCGCTCTACCACCAGCTCTGGAGCCGAGCCAGTAAGAGAGCCGCTGCCCAGACAGAGCGAGCCCCGGCTCCAGCCCCGGCTCTACCACGGGGGCCACAGCTTGATTCGGCTGTCGGCCTAGAGCAAGCTTCGGGGTACAGCCCGTTCCTGGACCAGCTCCAGCAGCAGCTCGAGCGCCAGTTACAACCCCAGCGCCAGTGCCAGCTCGAGCTCTCGGGTTTCCTTTGACTATCTGGCCTACTTAAGACCGTTGGTTTAAAGCTTTTGTCTAGTAAGAGTATCTGGACTTCCTCACAGTTGGCTTCTGTCATTGCCACCCCCCAGCCCCGCCCTTTGAATGGACCATAATCCTGTTTCTTTGTATGATTTGTTTCTGTTGAAAACTGGACACTCGAATGTAATATGGTAACTGGGGACCAGTTCCTCCCCTTCCCCAGAGTTTGCCCCGCAAAGGCGGGGTCTGCCCCTAAGAACGGCCTTCTCCTGCCAAAGCTTCTGCAAGGGAGAGGCTGGGCGCTCAGAACAGAAACAGCACTTGAAACGTGTCTGAGGCGGAGGAAAAGCAAATCCCAAGACCCGGAGTTAGGCACCACCTCGCTCTCCCGGTCATCTGCTGGCAGCAGCCTCTGCAGGAAGGCTTGGGAGCTCAAGGGTCTAGGGAGGAGGAAGCAGGTCGGTAAGGCGATGCTGTCAACAGAAAAGCGGGGGGGGGGGGGGGGGGGGGG
>CM052896.1:102679059-102731558 GCA_028534135.1 Potos flavus
CCCCCCCCCCCCCCCCCCGCTCTGTCATCCCACTGCACACCCGAGATAGTGAGGGCCCTGCGGCGCACGCGCCGGGGCAGGGGCTGGGGGAGCAAGCCGCACCCCCCCCTACCCCTGCAGAGAGGACAGTCCCATCAACTACACTGTCCACATTTGCCGGAGCACGATGACAAGAGAGAGCAGGCTTGGTTTTATTAACAGTTTAAAACTCGATACAGACAACACACCCCCTGTTGCCTGTCCCTGGCCAACTGCTCCCAACACCACTTTCTACTCCCGATCCCGCTCACACTGGCAGTCCTGGGCCCCGGGCACTACGCCGGCTCCGCTGGGCCAGCCCTTGTGGCCAGTGCTACAGGTGGGCCCGGGCCTCGAGGTCCCTGCCCGCACTCACCAGGCCTGCCAACTCCAAGAACCTCAGGATCCGCTCATCATCAGTAGAACCTGCCAAACAGAGAAGGCTTCCTCAAGAAGTCAGCTCCCTCTGGGCAGTCAGAAGAGACAGGGTGCATCACGGAAGGGGGCAGGGTGGGGGCGCCAGAATATGGGCTAAGGCTCCACAGTGACTAGGTTACAGCCCCTAATACACAAGGGAAGGGCCAGGCGAAGGAAGCAGTCCCTTCCCTTCCTCCAGTGGGTGCCTCTCCTCAAGGAGGGGGAGACAGAACAAGATGAGGTCAGGGTACAGACCCCAAAATAGTAAACACTGTAGGAGGAGAAGAAAACAACCTGAAACCAGGAGCCTTGCTGGAACCTCTGCCAAAAGGTGCTGGCGAGGCCCTAGTCAGGCACAGCAGGGACGATTTAGATGGGAGGACGTGCCCCAAGGAGGGCCAGCTCACCTGAGTCCGGGTAGATTTCCTTCAGGGGATAGATCACCTGATAAAACAAAACCACACAGGCCTAAGATGGGGGCCCATGAGAAGTGGTGTGTACACAGCCTATCTGCCCTCGGCAACAGCCCTGGGAACTGCCAGAGGCCAGGCTCCTCTCCACCTGGGGACGGTAAGACCCTGGCCAAGGGGCCAGTGCGGGAGGCTGGGCCAGCGGACAGTGGGTCAAGGTCATTGCAACCTTCAGATGTGTGTCTGAGGGGAAAGAGTCTGTGAGCCTCCTAAGGACACGGCCTCCAGAATCTAACCTGGGTGGCCAAAAATGTATGTGATATTTGGTTCTGGCCCCCACAGGCTAACCTACCCCAGGAGCTGCTCTAACTACATGGCCCGATCCACGGAGGGGAATAAAATGTTCTTAGAACCAGGGGGTTCCTGGGCAGGAGCCATTCACTACCCCACCTTCTGCCCCATGACTTTCTAGAGCTGAGACCTGTCATATGGCCAGAGGTCTCCCTTAGGGTAGAGGTAGGAGCAGGCCCCAGGCTGACCTGCTCCCGAAGGGTCCCGTCAGTGAAGAATGGCTTCTGTGGCAGGAACAGCACCCCATGGGGTCCGAAGTCTGTCAGCATCTGCACCGAGCCTGCAGAGCCCACAGAAACCTCCATTTTGAGATCTCCCAGAGAAAGTAACTGCCTCTCATTTCCTTTCCCCAACAAAAAGGCCTGGATTTCGGGGCACCTGGATGGCTCAGTTGTTAAGCGTCTGCCTTTGGCTCAGGTCATGGTCCCGGGATCCTGGGATCGAGCCCCGTGTCGGGCTCCCTGCTCAGCAAGAAGCCTGCTTCTCCCTCTCCCACTCCCCCTGCTTGTGTTCCCTCTCTTGCTGCGTCTCCCTCTGTCAAATAAAATCTCTAAAAAAAAAAGGCCTGGATGTATATATACACGCACGCACGTACACACGCATCCCACCGGGCCAAGGCTGGCTCTCACCCCGTGTGCTTGCCCAGAGGCCGCCGAGAACCCGGAGCAAGGAGGTCTTGCCCGTGCCCGTGTTGCCCGTGATGAGCAGGCTCTGCCCCTCGGAGATCTTCAGGCTCAGATCCTTGATTAAGGGCTTGTTAGAGGATGGGGCACAGATAGAGACCCGCTCGAGGAGAAAAGCGGTGTCCGTTGCCTCTGCGACTGGCCACTCCGGGGCCCTGCGGTCAGAAGACGAGGGGAGAGAGGTAGTGTCAGCCCTGCAGGGCACGGGGGCTTCTCCGTGGGGGCCTCCCCTCTGGACAGGGGGGCTGTTATGGGCTAAACTGTGTTCTCAAAATCACAGGCTCAAGTCTCAACCCCAGGTACCCCAGGTAACTGCAGTTGAAGAGAAGGCATTTAAAGAAATGATTACGTTAAAGTGAGGCCATCAGGGTAGGGCTCTAAACCAGTATGGCTGACGGCCTTCTAAGAAGAGGAAGACACACCAGCCATGCTCGTGCACAGAGAAAGGACCAGGAGAGGACGCAGCGGGAAGACGGCCATCTGCAAGCCAAGGAGAGAGGCCTCAGGAGAAGCCAACCCGACCAGCACCTCGATCTTGGACTTCCAGCGTCCAGAACTGTGAGAAAATAAACATCTTGTGTGAGCCACCCGGCCTGAGGTATCTTGTTATGTCAGCCCGGGCACCCGAACACAGGGGGAGGGCTGAGGGCACCTAGGCTGTGCCAGGCTGTGCAAAGCCCGCTGTGACCGACCTTAATCAGCTTCAATGCCCACGGATCACAAACAACATTCCCACTTGGCAGATGAATAAACCAAGTCAGGCAGCTAAGTAACTCACTCAGGGTCACGGAGCTGAAGCTGTCTAGCCTTAACTCTGGGGGGTTTGCACAGCACGTGTGACCAGCGGCTAGGACAGGATGGCCATGGTGGCCGTAAAGGGACCTGGAGTTTCTGGCTCTGCGGAGACGCCCCTCTCTCCTGGAGAACAGCACCTCTGGTGTCCCACGGTCACCGCGCCATCTCCTCAGCCCCAGGCCCACGGCTGCATGAAGCCTGAATTCTGCATTTGATCTTAGCCAAAAGGCTGAGAAGCGATGAAGCCTGAATTCTAAACGGCAGTGAGCATTCAGGCTTTAGTCCCTCAGAAGGCAGTTGTGTGTAGGCCCCGGAACTCAGGCTGTTTCCATTTTTGAAAGCATACTCTGTGGCCACTGTCCGAGCACTTTCCATGGACCGTGACAGCTAAGCCTCACAAGCACCCTGAGAGAAAGGTTCCATTACCGTTCCCCTCACAGAGATGAGGAAACTGAGATACAGAATGGTTGAGTAATTAGCCCAAGAAAGTGAAGACGTGAAACAAATCTCCGCTGCACAGAAAGGTCAGAAACATCACAATGCAGGCAAGGAGACGCGAGTAAAGGGGCGCCGGGGTGGCTCAGTCGGTTGAGCGTCTGCCTTTGGCTCCGGTCATGGTCTCAGGGTCCTGGGATCGAGCCCCGCATCGGGCTCCCTGCTCAGTGAGCCTGCTTCTCCCTCTGCCTCTGCCACTTCCCTCCACTCCTGTTCTCGCTCTCTCAAATAAATAAATACAATCTTTAAAAAGAAAAAAAAAAGGAGACACGAGTAAAGACACGTGTGGGGGCGAGCGAGGCCGGGGAAACAGAGAACAGGCAGGCCCCGAGGAAAGGGGCAGGCGGCGGGGCGCAGTGGGACGGAGACCACTCAGATTTCCGTTTCGTCATCTCGGGCCCGGGCGGGAGTGTGCCCCGTGCTTCCAGCAGCCGGGGGAAGGCGTAAATGACCACCACAGACGCCAGAACAGCCCCACTGTCCGCGGACACCTGCAGCGTGCCTTGCACCAGCACACAGGCCTGGCAAGGGCCCCACACGGTCTGCTGCCCGGCCGGGGAAGAGCAGGGCTCCGGGCCGAAGCCGAGCTGGGTGCCCACCTGTCTGTGTCCCACTCGCTCTCGTCTGAGATTTCGCCAGCCCGTGACCTCAGGGACATGTCCAGCAGGGTCTCCTGAAGCTCCCCGATCCTGGGCAAGAAGGGAAAAACCTGAGGCGGGTCTGGAGGCCCAGGTGAACGCTTTCCTCCTTCCCTCACACCCACTGCCACGTGGCTTTTCTGTCCCTTTTCTCATTCGGCTCCTTCTCTCGGTGACACCCGCTCTGCTCAGGACGCGGCCTCACCTGTGTGTGTAACCAGCCACATCTGAGAGCGTGCTGGAGAGGTCGATGAGCCCGCTGAAGCAGCTGATGAGGTAAATGCACACGAAGGCGTTCTGCACAGGACAGCGAGCTGTGAGCGCCAGCCTTGACGCCGAGGCCCCGGGCGCTGGGGCCGAAGGGCGGAGGGGACGGCGTGAGGGGTCCCCGGGAGGGAGCCTCACCTTGCTGACCAGAGTGCTGAGCTCTGCAGGGCTCAGGTCTCCGTAGACACCACTGAAAATGGGGATGGCGATCACAACGTAACTCAGGATGCTGCCCAGATAGTCGAATGTGTTGACGCCGACTGCAGGCGACAGAAACACCGGGGGTAAGAGACCCGGGAACCACTGATGCGCTCAGAGGGAAGACGATGCCATGTAGGACCGAGCTAGTCCCTGGAGCCTCGTTCTCGCGAGGACACTCCTGGCAAAGGCAGTGGCTCCCCGTGGCTAATTCCTTCATCCCAGCAAACTGATTAGTGCAGAGAGAAAGCGGGGAGGTGGGGGAAGGGAAGGAGACTATCCCGCTCCTGGGGTTCCTGCCTCCCCGGGCTCCGTCCACCTACTGTACAGCCAGAGCTCTTTGGACATCAGCTCCCGCTGGGTCTGAAGGAGTCTCTGCAGCCTGCGGTCTGTCCTCACGTGCTCCACATGCCCAGCTCTGACGAGAAAGGCTGGGATGTCGATGGGGCCCGGAAAGCCTCAGCCAGGCTGGAGGGGACCGTCCAGCCCTCACCACTCTCTCCTCTGGGGACCAAGCCCATCCATATGGTCTTCATCTCAGACCCTTTCTGCCACTAGCCTCCATTCACTGCTTCATTTCCTCAGCACCGTATTGTCTGGGGAAAGAACATGAACTCTAGATCGGGCAGACCTGGCTCAAATCCTGGCTCTGGCCAAGTGCTAGCTGGGTGACACTGGTTAGTTCCTTAAGCCTCGGAGTCTCAGTGTCTTGTTCTGTAAAATGGGGCTGATCATACCTACAAAAGAAGTTAGAGAATTTCTAAATAGGAAGTGCCAGGCAGACGAGGGGCCCTTAGTAAATGCCAGCTGTGACTATTAAGCAACCATACACGGAGCAGTTGCCAGGTGGCAGGCTCTGTGCTAGTTAGCCAGTGAGATAAACAAGGGGAAAAAACAGTCCCTGTCCTTGAGCTCCCAGTTTAGGGGGGCAGGCAGACCCACTGCATTCTGTACCTGGCACGTGGGAAGTGTCAGAGGGACCGAGAAGCCACGGAAGAACCCACCTAGAGCTCCAAGAACTTTCCCCAGAGCCCAGAACTTCATGAGAGGCTGCAGAATCCAAAAGCACTTGGCACAGGTCCAGCCCTAGGGCCACACAACCAAAGCCCACCTCAGGGAGTCCTAGTATTCTTGGCGCCCCCAAGTGGTGGCAGCTGCAAAATGCAGCAAGGACAGACTAGTGCAAAGGTCCCAGGGCTATTAGCTCCAGGAGATCCAAGGGCAGCTTCCACTCCTTCAACACACACCTCTGGGGCCTGAGTTCTCTCTCTGGGGCCGAACAGTGACTCCAGAGGCCTCACAGAAGGCAGGGCCCAGGGACCCACCCTGACCCTGAGGGAAGGAATGAGATTTCACAATGCTGCTGTCAGGAGATCAGATACTTTGTTCTGTTTGGACGTGTTTGTGGGGAGCAGGTCTCCTGATCTCCTGAGGCCTCCTTTCCCTCCCATCCTACAGAGACAGAGGATCAGTCTTTGAGACTGATTGGCCATCAGGCACTGGCAGAAAGCCATTTTACAAACGGAAAAGCAAAGGCAGAGGCAAGGCCTTAAAGTCATCACCAAGACGAGAAACACTCATTTCATTCTTGGAACAAACTTAGGCCCCCTGCTGGCCCACTAGAAGGAACAACCAGCTTCAGAAGGAAATCCCTGGATCTAAGGATGAGGCAGACAAGGACAGGGAGAGACATGGGGCAAGGGTCAGAGCCAAGTGTAAGAATGCTCACCCCCGAGGCTCTGTGATGGCAGGAGGGCCGTACGATTCGTCTTTCCTTTTCTGCCACCTCCACTATCAGCTCCGATGAGGAAGAAGGAAACAAGCCCCACCTGACTCACCTGAAAAAAGCAGCAGGCTCAGCATTCACCCGGATCTGCATGTGCTTGAACCTGGGCAGGCCAGAGGGAAACGTGTGCTGACAGCGGGCAGTGCTGGCCCCTCTCCTTTCGGAGGCCCGGACCAAGAAGACCTCCAGACCCGGCTCCACCTCGAAAAGGCCCAGCCCTTCCCTGAGCTGTCACGGGGCTGGAATCCCAGGGCCGGGCTGGGGTGGCAGGAGCCGTGCAGACAGGGGAACCCCTCCCCTTCCCAGAGGACAGGTGCATTCCTGCCCACACCACCTCCTCCCAGGGCCCAACCTGAAGCAGGAGGCCAAGAAGCACAGCACAGGGGCTGGATCTGTTGGCTGAGCCAAGACAGGGAGGTTGGAACAGAAGCACATGGGAAGGCTAAGGCATGATGATGGCCAGCCAGACACGGTTCTTGGGGCTTCTCACCTAGAATCTCAATAACGCTCCTCACAATCCCCTCTGCGGACAACAGCACCATCCCCATTTTAAAGATGGGAAAACTGAAGTTTAGAGAGGTTCAAGACCTCGCCCAAGGGCACATGGCTAGTGACTAGCACAGGCTGGGATTCGAATGAGGCTATCTGACTCCAGACCCCCATTCCTTAGCCATTATGCTCAGCCCAGAAACCTCGAGCTAGAGGGACATACCTAAAATCCCCCTCCAGCTTCTCCTGCTGCACCAGCTGTGCCACGATGGGCCCCATCAACATTTTGTTCACCAGGGTTCCCAGGATGAAATACCCGAAGATGCTCACAGGCCCGAGCCAGCCTGTGCTGGAAGGCAGAGAGAGGGAGGGTGGGAGGTGTTACACGTGGCAGGCCTCAGTCCTGCGGGACCTCTGCTGTGTGGGGGCAGCTGGCACCTGGTCTAGGTTGTCAGAGTACCACAACCCCTGTGATGCTGAAATGCCCCGTGTCCAAAGGGAGGCCAGAGGCCCGAGCACAGGACAGGGGAAGCCTTCCTGGGCTGCAGGTGGGAGGGAGGGAGAGCAGACCAGCCTCTTCTGGACCCTGACCTGGGGGAGCTCGTGTGAGCAAGGGACCTCGAGGAGGGGGGCACACCTGGCGGGGGGGAGGAACACCTGGCCAGTGGGGCGGGGGGGGGGGAGTTGGAGGAGAGGCTTCACCTTTGGAAGCACTGGTAGGTGTAGTAGATGAGGGTGAAGGGGGAGATGATCAGCTTGCTGGCCATGCTGCTGAGCTGCCGGCAGAACCGTTCCACGTCCTGGCTGATGCGCTGGTCCCTGGAGCCAACGACACAGAGCAACTGGACCAGGGAGTGGGGTGAAGGGGGGCGAGAGCTGAGTACCTCTTACTCTGACCTTGCCTTTCAGCGCTGTTAGCCACGATCCCAGGGGAAGATGGACCCTGACAAGCACTGGTTTTCCTGGAGGCACTACAGCCCTTAGGAGCTTTAAACAGGGTTCTGAAGAGCTGCTTCTTCGGGTGCCTCAGTTTACCCCTCAGGAAAAGTAGCAAATGAAAGGGCCAGTACCCAGGGGTCCTGAGCCAGTTCTGAATAGCAGCAGAGAAAGACCCGAGGTAAAGAGCTGAGTTTCTGGCTGAGCAGGAAAGCTATCCCCTCTCTCCAGCTCCTCCCGATCCCTTCTGCGAGCCTGAGTCTGCCCCCGTTTTAGCTATCTGGCTGCAGAAGCTTCATAGGGGTTGAGTCATAGAGAAGCCGAGAAGAGAAAGATAAGAGGCAACGGGAATCCCAAGCACCTTTGCTGCAAAGCTCAGCTTAAGCTGACGAAAGGTCACCCCAGGCAAGAAAGGGCCTGGGGGTGGTGAGTGCAGAGGGAATGCGTGTGAGGAGGGACCCCATATGTCCCACTGCACCGCCGAGGCCACACTGACTTCCACTTCCAATGAGAGTCGTGACCTTGGACAAGTCATTTGCATTCTCTGGGCCTCAGTTTCCTCACCTGTATAATAACCAGCGCTGGCACTGGGACACCTGCCACATGCCAGGCACTGCACAGGTGCACTGCGGGGATAGCCTTTGAGATATTCTTGAGATAGGAACTATCATCCCCATTTTCTGGAGAGGGAACCTGAGGCTCCGTGAACGAAGGCCTACCAACTGGGGGGTGAAAGAATGAAGATCTGAATCTTACACTGAGCCCTGGGCAGCAGTAACTTTTTACTGCTGAAAATCCAAGAGCTGGTTTGCTAGCAAGGACACCTTCTTCGGAGGGTGCCTGGCTGGGAAGCACAGGATATAAAATAGACAAAAGGAAGCCGCTCCTATCTTTTAGTTCCCTCTTCTCAGCCCCGCAGCTGCTCGGGGTGCCTCCACCAAGTCCCCTCATCGGCGTTATCGGTGCTTATCGACATTTGCAGAGACCTGGGGATGATCCCAAGGGGCCTGCAGCAGGGACTCTCCGGGGCCGAGCCAGACCCACACCCACGGAGCCCCGCAGAGGGTGGGGAGGACGTAGAGGGGGTGCCTACGGGTTATCGACGTCATCCCGCAGCACGTTGAGGGTGTAGTACACGCGGCCTTGGAAGTAGAAGCGGTGAAGGTGCTCAGTGAGGTCCTTCCTCCAGCTCACGTACAGCAGGTTGCAGGTGAACTGGTCAAAGCTCTTCAGCTGTGCAGTGGGGGAAGCGAGAATGAGGGAGCGGGAGAGACGGCTTCTGCACATCTCGGCGGGGAGCTCAGGGCTGGCAGAGTGCGTCTGCTGACCGGTCCCAGGCCACTCCGATTAGTCTCTGTCCACTCAGCACTTCTGCCGTGTTAAAGTGCCAAGTCAGGGGATTCTTCCTTCCCTCCCCCTCCTGCCCATGCTCATTCCCTCACCAAGCACAGGCCTCTGGCCCCTTTCTATGGTACGGTCTTATCCTGAGAGCAGGCGAGCTTCTGGAGATTGGGGATGATATCTTCTATGCCATCTGTGTTCTCACTTTTCTGTTGCCCAAAACTTGGAAGAGAGCTCTGTATACACAGGGCTTTACTGCTGGAAGACCCATCCAAAGCGTCCAAGTGTGATGAGAAGGGGCTTCCCCGAGAAAACAGGCAGCACAGGCAGGCAGAGCATTGGGCTTGAGTCCTAGCGGAGGCCTGACTCATTATTCAGCACTGATGAAGCACCTACATGCTAAGTCCGAGGCAATGACAATGAGCTCAGTCCCAGCAAGGAAACAATTACAAGGGTGTGAGAAGTGTTACAGCAGAGGTTTCTCCAAGTATTAGCTAAGCAGAGAAGAGGGCAGAGTTTGGTGGAGGAAACAGGAAGAAGGTTAAGGAGTACTGGAAGGAGGCGACGACAGCAGAACCTTTGAGCAGGCATTAACCAAGTGAACAAGGGTGAGGAAAGAGGCCATCGTGCAGGAAAGCAGCAGGTCCCAAGGCTGGGAGGTGTGACACAGTGCCAGGCTGAACCACGACGTCAGCCCCACAGAGAAGCAAAAGCCCCTGGCTACTGATCCCAGTTTTCAAATGCTCGGAGTTCCCAGAAGCAAGAGTAATGGGAATGGAAGGGACAAGATCATTTCTGCTAAATGCCGACTTAAATCAGAACGTCATGGCCTAGTCCTAGGAGCTTGAAACATCCCAGGAATTGGGCCCAACAGCAAGATCAATGCCCTGCACAGGGTTCTGACCTCCAGTTCCCAGAAAGGGAGGGAACACACCCCCACAGCTTGATTCCTGCTTCCTGGTGGCTAAGTCCCAGTGGGCACTCTGCTCATACTAGGCTGGAGAGGAAGACAAACGCAGGAAGACCTTACCATGGAGTTGAGAACGATGAGCACCACAGCCAGGAATGTCAAGGTCTTAAACCCATCCAAGTCTTTGTTTCCCAGGACCCCATAGTACTGACTGGGGATCAAGCCAACCTGGTAGATCACCAGTTGTTCTGGGGTGGGGAGAGGGGTCCGAAGTCAGTGATGAAGGGGAGAAAATGAGGAGAGAGGCTTCCCCTTGAGTCCTTGCCTTATCAACTCCCCAGAAAGAAGGGACCCCAAACCAGGGCTGCCCTCCCCTTCTAGCCTGGGCTCACACACTCACTTAGTAGGGTGACACACAAGAGGGTCAGGAACATCAAGGCATTCTGCGATGACCAGGAGGGAAACAAAACCTTCTGTATCTGCAGGAACCGCTGGAGAAACTGCAGATCTAATCTGGGCCTGAAGAAGAGATGCAGGAAAAGTTGAGAGAACCCTACGAGGGCAGTGAAGCCTTAGAGAGCGGTTACCAAGTTGATCTACATTGTTCTGGGGAGGGGTCCAGGCCGTGCAGGAAGAATGGCTTACTGACGCTGAAGGCGGTAGGCCTGGAACAGACCAGGGTTCAGAGAAAGGAATTTCTTCAAGCTGGTAAATGCTATAAAAGGTTATTTATCAAAAACTTACAGCAAAAAAACATAGTTAATGAAGAAACTTAAGCCACATCCTCTTTATGGTCACAAACAGGACAAGAAAGCCCATCAAGGACTTTAAGGTCCTAGCTAAATCAATAAAGCAAGAAAAATAAATGAGGTAAAAGAATTAAAAGGGGAGAGATTAAATTGTTTTTATTTGCAGATAATGTGATCATTTACACAGCAAACAGCAAATCAATAGACAAATGCTGGGAATAAAAGGAGTTCAGCTAGATATAAGATTAATATACAAATATCAATAGTTTTCTGTATCAACAATGACCAACTGGAAAATACAAAGAAAATAAGATGTCACTTACAAAAGAAAAGCATTAAAACAAAGGTAAAATATCCAGGAATCAACTTTTAAAAATAATTTATTTATAAGACATTTTTTTAAGTAGGCCCCCAAGCCCAGCATGGGGCCCAATGTGGGGCTTGAGCTCACAACCTTGAGATCAAAACCTGAGCTGAGATCAAGAGTCAGAGACTTAACTGACTGTGCCACCCAGGTGCCCCACTTTTTTTTTTAAGATTTTATTTTTAGGAGCGCCTGGGTGGCTCAGCCGTTAAGTGTCTGCCTTCGGCTCACGTCATGATCCCAGGGTCCTGGGATGGAGCCCCACATCGGGCTCCCTGCTCACCGGGAAGCTTGCTTCTCCCTCTCTCATTCCCGCTGCTTGTGTTCCCTCTCTCGCTGTGTCTCTGTCAAATAAATAAATATCTTTAAAAAAAAAAAAATTGGGGCGCCTGGGTGGCTCAGTGGGTTAAAGCCTCAGCTTTCGGCTCAGGTCATGATCTCAGGGTCCTGAGACTGAGCCCCACATCAGGCTCTCTGCTCAGCGGGGAGCCTGCTTCCCCCTCTTTCTCTGCCTGCCTCTCTGCCTACTTGTGATCTCTCTCTCTCTGTCAAATAAATAAATAAAATCTTAATAAATAAATAAATAAATATTTTTATTTTTAGGGGCCTTGGGTGGCTTAGTCAGCTAAGCCTCCGACTCTTGATTTCAACTCAGGTCATGATCTCAAGGTCATGGGATCAATTTTTTGTTTTTTAAAGGTTTTATTTATTTATTTATTTATTTATTTATGAGAGTGAGTGAGTGAGGGGAGTGACAAGAGGGAGAAGCAGACTCCTCACTGAGCAGGGAGCCCAACATGGGGCTTGATTCCAGGACCCTGAGATCATGAGGCAGACGCTTAACTGAACCACCCAGGCGCCCCCAAAGATTTTATTTTTAAGTGATCTCTCCGCCCATCATGGGGTTTGAACTCACAACCTCAAGATCAAGAGTTGCAAGCTCTACCGACTGAGCCAGCCAATCGCCCCTGCATAAGACATTTTAGAAGAAAAATGGAAGGTCTATTATAGGATGCGAAAGAAGACTTAAATAGAGCTGGCATGACTTAACATTATAAAGATCTCATTTCTAACAAAAGTAGTCTATAAAAGTAGTCTATAACAAAAAACAGAACTCGTCTGAGGAACTTTATATGGAAATATAAAGGCCCATGAGTAGCTGAGGGCAACTGTGAAGAATAGGAAAGGAGGAATTGGAAACCCAAACCATCGGTTAGTAAGACAAATCAGGGGCGCCTGGGTGGCTCAGTCGGCTGGGCATCCAACTCTTGATTTCAGCTCTGGTTGTGATCTCAGGGTCACGAGACTGAGTCCTGTGTCAGGTTCCATGCTGAGCGTGGAGCCTGTTTAAGATTCTCTCTCTCCATTTCCCTCTGCTCCCCACCTCGTGTGGGCTCAAGTGCCCTTCTCTCTCTCTCGAAAAAAAAAGACATCGTATTGCAGAGCTGTGGTTTTAATACAGAAACAAAAAGACCATAGGGACAGAGACCAAAGAAGAAAAAAAGAGACCTATGTTTACATGGGCATGTGATAGAGGTTATATCACAAGAAAGGCAATAGTAATACTAATAGTCGTCAACACTTATTAAGCACATACTACATGCCCAGTACTGTTCTACATGTGTTTTACATGTATTAATTCATTCGGTTGTCACAACCCTAAGAGATGGAGACTATATCCTATTTTATGGATGAGGAACTGAAGCAAAAGAGGTTAAGCAACTTGCCCTGTCACCCACCTGGTAAGTGGCAGCCTCAGGGTTTGGACAAGCACAGCCTAGCTCCAAGAATCTGGCTCTTAATCATGCTCCACAGGCTCTCTAATTTTTAATTAGTAGTTCATTAGTTATTAATTGAAAATGGTGAAGGAAAATTAAGGTCATTACCTCAAATCAGTTAGAAAGATAAAATTGTAAAACTCCAAATGGATTAAAAATCTAAATGTGAAATTTTATTTAGTTAATAGAAGAAAATGCAGAAGAATATCTTAATGAGGATACAGTGGGAAGATATTCCTCAAATAAGACCCCGAACCCACAAATTTCAATAAAGGGGAAAACTAATGGACTTAATTTACTTTTGCTCAATACAGTGCCACAGCTTAAATTAAAAAACTAGGGGAAGGCGTGTGCAGAGTATAAAACCAACAAGAAATTAAAATCTAGGGCATACGAGGAATTTCTGCAAATCAGGAAGATAGGAAATCCACGGAACGTGGGAAAAGGAGGGCGCCTGGGTGGCTCAGTTGGTTAAGAGTCTGCTTTTGGCTCAGGTCATGATCCCGGGGTCCCCGGATCCAGTCCCGCATCAGGCTCCTTGCTCTGTGGGAGTCTGCTTCTCACTCTGCCCTTTACCCTGTGCTTTCTCTCGCTCACTCTCTCTCAAATAAATAAATAAAATAAAATAAAATAAAGAAAGTGGGACTAGAATACAAACAGGCAATTCAGAAAAGGGGAAACCCAAATGCTTAATACATGAAAACACAATGGGATGCCACCTTACAACCCATCAGATTGATAAAACATCAGAAAACCAAACAATACCAAACATTCCTGGGATGTGAGGAAGCCAGAACCTTTATGCAATGCTGTTGGGAAGTATAAACTCAGATGACCTTTCGAGAAAACAATTCCACAGAATCAGGTATGATCTAGCATCCTACCCTGGGGTGGATAATCCAGAAAAATATTACCCATATCCACAAGGAGACAAGTGCCAGCATATTTGTGGTGGTTAAAAACTGGAAGCAATCTAAGTGTCCATCGCTAGGGGAATATAGAAGTAAAATGCGGTCCAAAGTACATGGGGAAGTATCAAGCAGCCCTCTGAAATAGAAACTAGATTACTACTGAATGTATGGTCTCAAAAACACAACGTGGAGTAAAACGGTTTTTAAAAAAATCACAGCATATTATTATTTATAGGAATTCAAAAACCACAATCTATCTTTCAAGGTAACAGACACGCAAACTTATGTAAACTGGGCTATACACTCTTTAAATACATCAGAGTGGGTGTCTGAGGACGGGGGTGAAATGAGATTGAGAATAAGGAACGAAGAGAGGAAGACGATAAAATACCAGAGGGGCCTTGCACTGGATCACAGTGTGCCAACAACTGGGGACGATTAACTCAATTCTGTGCACTTGGAAGTTCTTAGGGGGGAAAAGAAAAGCCAGTTCCAAGGGAGAGGATTCCACAGCCAGAGTGCTGGAGGCTGCCTCGGATCGCGGGAGGGTGGGCGCCCCTTCCGGAGCTCCTCTTTCGCCGGGGCCGGGGCTCTTCAAACCACGCAGCCCCAGAGAGGGCACCCACAGGCCCGGCTCTCCTCCCCAGCCGCCCTGCTCACCTGGCGCCAGCCCCGGCCGCGGGCCCCGGGACCGCCATCAGCCGACTTCCAACCTCCTCGCGAGCCCCGCTACCTCGACTCGGCTGCGGGAAGAGTCCAAGGAGCGCTAGGTCAGCCGAAGAGGGGCGGGCCCACGGCGACCACAGAGACGGGCGGCCAGAGAGGAAGGCGCCGGGCGACGAGGCCACTCCCGGAAGCGACGCACTCCTCTAAAAGAACCAAAGAGTGTGGCGTGTTACATTCTGTGGACCCTGCGCCTACAGCGCCCACTGCTGGATCTAGGAGGTTTCCTTTTTGACAAGAACAACCGAGAAATGGGACTATTTTATGACAAGTATTTTAGACGCGGAATATAGATGTTTCATACATTCTCCCACAGAAGCCACGGTGATCTTTTAACAACATAAATCAGGTTTCCGGATTGCAGTTAGAATAAAGTCCAAATGTTTCCATGGCGTAAGTGATGGCGCCTTTACCTTAAATTTTCATGGAGTGGCCACTGTTTCCATCTCAGGGTCTTTTGCAAGTGCAATTGTCTTGGCCGGGAGCTTTTCCATGGATGGCTTGCTCTCAGAATTAATTCCAGTGTCACCTGGTCACCCAACCTAGAATATGCCATCCTGCCCGCATCATTCCCGATTGTATTACACTTTATTTGTTTGTTTAAAAGTAATCTCTGCACCCAGCGTGAAGCTCGAACTCAGGACCCCAAGATCAAGATGGGGCATGCATGCTGGGGCACCTGGCTCAGTCGGTTAAGTGTCTGCCTTCCGCCCAGGTCATTATGCCAGGGCCTGGGATGGAGTCTAGCATCTGGCTCCCTGCTCATCCGGAAGTTCGCTTCTCCCTCTCTCTCTGCCGCGCCCCGCTGCTCGTGCACCCTGGTGCTCTCTCTCTCAGATTAATAAAATCTTTAAAAAAAAAAAAAAAAGAGTTGCATGCTCTACCAACCGATCCAGCCAGGTGCCCCACTTTTATTTTCTCCATGATAATTATCACTGTCTGAAGGCATCTTATTTCCTTGTTTATTGTTTGTCTTCCCCTCTGAGAATAAAATTTGAGCAGGGACTCTGCCTTGCTCATAGCTGTATTCCCAGTACCTAGAACACTGCCAGTATTCAGTAAGTGCTTAGTAAATATTTGTTAAATGTTGGAGAATGCAATGCTTATCATCTGATTACTGCGCCCAAAGGGAGGTGGGAAATAATTCAGAGAACAAGCAGCTTGCAAGAAATACCATGTGATTTCACTCATATGTGTAATTTAAGAAACAAGACAAAAGAGCAAAGGAAAAAAAAAAGAGAGGCAAACCAAGAAACAGACTCTTAACAATAGAGAACAAACTGATGCTTACCAGATGAGAGGTAGGTGGGGGTTTGGGTTAAATAGGTGATGGGGATTAAGGAGTGCACTTGTCAGTCCTCATGAGCAGTAGGTGATGTATGGAATTGTTTAATCATTATATTGTACACCTGGAACTAGCGTAACACTGTAAATAGGGACGCCTGAGTGGCTTAGTCAGTTAAGTGTCTGCCTTCTGCTCGGGTCATGATTCCAGGGTCCTGGGATCAAGTCCCACATCCGGCTCCCTGCTGATCAGGGAGCCTGCTTCTCCCTCCTGCCTGCCTCTCCCCTTGCTTGTGCTTGTGCTCTCTCTCTCTCTGACAAATAAATAAATAAAATATTTAAAAAAATAACATTGTAAATAAATACACGCACACACAAAGAAAGAAATCAAGAAGCATGATCTCACAGGGGCCCTAAGTTTGAATCTGGATGTACCTCTTCACCTTCCTTCAATCCTTTTTTTTTTTTTAAAGATTTTATTTATTTATTTGAGAGAGAGAGATACCCAGAGAAAGCATAACCGGGGGGGGGGGGGGGGCGGAGTGAGAGAAGGAGAAGCAGACTCCCCACTGAGTAGAGAACCTGATGCAGGGCTTGATCCCAGGACCCTGGGATCATGACTCAAGCCAAAGGCAGAGGCTTAACTGACTGAGCCACCCAGGCACCCCTCTTCCTTCAATTCTTATTAAGTGTCAACTATATGCCAAACACCCAACAACACACATGTATCACCTGTCTTTATGGAGGTGCCCGTCTAGCTGGGAAGGCCAAGCTGTTGACAATTACAGTTGTCTTCATGAAGTGCTGTGACAAAGGCCCTTACAGTAAGTTTTCACAACCATGACAGCGTTGATTTTTGGCGCCTGGTAATTCTTTGTTGGGGGAGGCTATCGTGTGTATTGTAGGATACTGAGTGGAATCCCTGGCTTCCATCCACTAGCTTCCGGCAGCACTCTCCCCAATCCAGTTGTGCAACCACTAATGTCTCCGGATATTGCCAAATATCCCTTGGCGGGTGGGTGTGGGTAGGAACAAAATCCCAGCGTTGCTCAGCCCCAGCGTTTTGAGAACCACTGCCCCAGAGCCTCAGGGGGTGCCATCCAACTCAGGATGGGGGAGGGGAGTCCAAACTTTGTGCAGGAGATAACTGAGCAATTCTCAGCGATGGCATGAGCTTAACTTACTCCCAAGTATGATTTTCAGAGTATGTCTTTGTCACTTTGAAAATCAAATAAACGTGTCAGGATGCAATCTCTGAAAAATTAATAAGGCAACCAAAGTATGAAGGCAAGCAACCTCACCTGGCTAGGGCAATTCCGGTTTCCAGCTCTTGTCACCTTTTACCCTAAAAAGTGTCCTTTGGAGTATGGTGGAGTATGCTTTGGAGTATGGTGGCATTACTGTCCCAGGGTCCCTCAACACTATGTATTACTTTAAACTTTTAAGAAGTATTGTTCCAGGGGCGCCTGGGTGGCTCAGTGGGTTAAAGCCTCTGCCTTTGGCTCAGGTCATGGTCTCAGGGTCCTGGGATCGAGCTCCGCGTCGGACTCTCTGCTCAGTGGGAAGCCTGCTTCCCACTCTCTCTGCCTGCCTCTCTGCCTGCTTGTGATCTCTCTCTCTGTCAAATAAATAAATAAAATCTTTTAAAAAAATAAATAATAAATAAATAAATAAATAAAAAAGAAGAAGTATTGTTCCAACACCAACTGGATTTAAGTACGATCTCGACTATGAAAATATAGATATAAATATCAGCATAGGAAAAACTATAATGAAATATAACAAAATGCTATGTGTATCATATCATTCATTAATATATTAGGTTACATTTCTAAATTATCTACCAGATAATTTCCAACTCTTTAAGCCAGGAGTGGGGATAGTGGAAAACCTGACAGAATACCTAAAAATTTTTAAAATACTTCCTTAATATCAAATACACAGTGTTCAAATTTCTAATTGTCGCATAGCTGTGATTTTTTTTTTAAAGATTTTATTTATTTATTTGACAGAGATATCACAAGTAGGCAGAGAGGCAGACATAGAGAGAGGGGGAAGCAGGCTCCCCACTGAGCAGAGAGCCCGACGCGGGGCTCGATCCTATGACCCTGAGATCATGACCTGAGCTGAAGGCAGAGGCTTTAACCCACTGAGCCACCCAGGCACCCCGATTTTTTTTTTTTTTAACAGTTAAAAAAAATCAGGATCCAGGGGCGAGTGGCTGGCACAGTCGCTTGAGCCTCCGACTCTTGGTTTCTGCTCAGGTCATGATCTCAGGGCGGTGGAATTGAGCCCTGCGTGGGGCTCTGTGCTCAGTGAGGAGTCAGCTTGAGATTCTTTCCCTCTGCCTCTCCCTCCCCTTCTGCCCCTCTACCCTGCACACTCGCGTGCGCGCTCTCTCTCTCTTTCTCTTAAATAAATAAATAAATAAATAAAATCTAAAATAAAATCTAAAAAAAAAAAAAATCAGGACCCAAAGGAAGTCCACACCTGGCATCTTTGGAGACTCTTTTAGTCCAGAGGAGGGCTCCTCCTCCACCACCTTAGGCGAGCCTCCTAACTGGTTTCCTTGCTTAAATTCTTGTTCCTGCTCTAATCCAGTCCCTGCATAGCAGAAGAGAATCTGCAAAAATGTAAACGAGATCAACACCTCACTTAAACCCTTCAGTACTTCAAAAGGCTCTAGGCCCCCCCCCCCAACCAAAGAAAAGCTCTAGGGCCTTGGCCCCACCTACCACTCCAACTTCTTCAGGGGCCTGGAAACAGCCTTGTTCCCTTCAACTCTTCTGTTAATTTCTACTTTTCCTTCCATCCCCAGTGTAACATCTCTTCCCCAGAAGGTCCTCTCTTGACCACCCTCTCTGAAGAAAGGCTCCATTATTCCCTCTATTTTCTCCTACAGCACTCTATTTTCTCCCCCGATAGCATTTATTGTTGTTATATTTTCACTCTGTGTTTACTTCATTAATGCCTCTCTCCACAGACCGCCCCGTGAAGGCATGGACCGTGTCTGTGAATTCGCCATGACTCTGTCATCGTTGTCCAAACGCACTCAGGAAGGGCACAGTAACTATTTGTAGAACAAAGATGAGCTAGTCGACCTCACAGAACACACAGGTCAGTGTCTCTGCTCATTCCGTTTTCATCTAGGACCGAGCTTCCCCTTTTCTAGCTGCTGGAATTTGGGGCTACTTCCTTATTCTCACACATAGACAAGGGGGGAACACATTGGTGAAATAAAACAATGGGATGTAATTTGGCAATAACTACCAAGTTTCAGATGATGCAGTGGTTTCACTTCCCAGACTTCTCTTATAAATTTATTTACCCAAGAGCATTAAGGGTTAATCACAGGGGTGTTTCTGCAGCGGTAGGTAATAGCCAAGTCCCGAAGCAACCAGAATGCATATCAAAAGAGGAGTGGTTAAAGCTGTGACACAATTGCTTGGTAGAATACAGTTTGCAGCCCTTAGCCCCAGGGAGAGCCATGTCCTGGCAAGATGGTTAAGAGCTGGGACTTCAGAGCCAAGTCATGTGGGTTCAAATTCCTGCTCCACCACCCAATCTGTGTGACCGTGGGAAAGTTGACTCAGTTTCCTTATCTGTGAAATGGAATAATGATTGAGGGTTGTTGTGAGACATAGTAAGTTAATACATGTGAAACATCTAAACAATACATGTTAGTGAGAGTTATACTATATATGATGTATAGTAACATGGGGAAAATGCCCATGCTATATTGTTTAGTGTATTTTTAATTAACTAGGTTTTTTTTTCTTTAAGTTTATTTTTGTTAGTAATCTCTACACCCAGTGTGGGGCTTGAACTCACAACACCGAGATCAGGAGTTGCATGCTCTACTGACTGAGCCAGCCAGGTGCCCCAATCAATTACTTTTTTAATTGAAAATTTTTAACTGAACATCTTCTATGTGCCAGGCACTCATTAATTGGGGCGCCTGGCTGGCTCAGTCAGAAAAGCATGTGACTCTTGATCTCGATATTGTGAGTTCAAGCCCCACGCTGGGTGTAGAGATTACTAAAAGGAAAAAAAAAGAAAAAAACATTTTTAAACGCATGGTAAAAAAAAAATTCTCACAGGAAGATACCATATATAACGAAAAATAAGTGTGTCTCCCATCCCAGAGACAACTACTGTTCATGGTTTCTTAGGAATTTTTCCAGAAATGTTTTATGTATATATAAACTTTTATGTGTGATTATTATTCTCTCTCTCTCACACACACACACACACACCCATCTTTTCCTTTTAAACACTTTGTCTTGCAGCTTGCTTTTTACACTTTTTAAAAAAGATTTTGTTTATTTATTTTTAAAGATTTTATTTATTTATTTGACAGAGAGAAAGCGATCACAAGTAGGCAGAGAGGCAGGCAGAGGGAGAGGGAGAAGCAGGCTCCCTGCTGAGCAGAGAGCCCGATGCAGGACTCGATCCCAGGACCCTGAGATCATGACCTGAGCCGAAGGCAGAGGCTTAACCCACTGAGCCACCCAGGTGCCCCATGATTTTGTTTATTTATTTATTGAGAGAGAGAGCACACACATGAGTAGGTGGAGGGGGAGAGGGAGAGAGAGAATCTCAAGCAAACTCTGCCCCCCCCCTCCCCCCAGCATGGACCTTGACACAGGGCTCAGTCTCAGGACCCTGAGATGACGACCTAAGCCGAAATCAAGAGTCCCCTGCTTAACTGACTGAGCCACCCAGGCACCCTAGCTTTTTACGCTTTACAGTGCAGCCGGAGATTGTTTCATACCATACATACCTATCTCATTTTTTTCCCACTATAAAATACACCACCTAAAGAGGAACTATGTATCCAGTTCCCTACTGATGGACATTTTAGTGGGCTTTAGTCTCTTGCTAATACATAGAATGCAGCAATGAATATCCTTGGATACAGCCAAAATACGGTTAAGTTTAAAAGAAGGCAGAGTCCATATTTTGTTTTTACAATGCATGTTTGTGTAAGTATGCACCCATTGAATGGGGCACCTGGGTGGCTCAGTGGGTTAAAGCCTCTGCCTTAGGTTCAGGTCATGATCTCAGGGTCCTGGGATCGAGACCGCATCGGGCTCTCTGCTCAGCAGGGAGCCTGCTCCCCCCTCCCCCCCAGCCTACTTGTGATCTCTCTCTCTCTCTCTGTCAAATAAATAAATAAAATCTTAAAAAAACAACAACAAAGAAAATAATTAGAATCTGTAGGAATTAGGAATGCAAGGAATAGAAAGAACAAAAGAGCCAGCATGTTTAAAGTGGGTTTAAAAAAAAAGTGTTGTTGGGGCACCTGGGTGGCTCAGTGGGTTAAAGCCTCTGCCTTCAGCTCAGGTCATGATCTCAGGGTCCTGGGATCGAGCCCCGCATCGGGCTCTCTGCTCAGCAGGGAGCCTGCTTCCTCCTCTCTCTGCCTGCCTCTCTGCCTACTTGTGATCTCTCTCTGTCAAATAAATAAATAAAATCTTTAAAAAAAAAAAAATTGTTGCCCATACAATAAAACCTTCCCAAAAGTTGTCTCCCAATATAGAAACAATCACATCACCTTCTCTCAACTCTTGGTTCACACCTCGGTTATAGACAGAATATTCCTGCCTCCCGCCCCTGCATGCCTGCCTAGTGATCCTTATATCCTGCATCACCAGCCCAGCGCCTGGCGCATAGAAGGTGTTCAGGATACACTTTTGGAATGAATGAAGTTAATCCTCTAACCCCCAGTTTCCCTGTGTATAAAATTAGGGTGGGAAAGCGGAGCTGCAGTTCACAGCTATTGCAAGAAATTACTGAGCAGTGTGAATGTTCTTGAAAAAGACGAAACAGGCGCCTGGGCGGCTCAATGGGTTAAGTATCTGCCTTCAGCTCAGTTCATGATCCCAGAGTCCACGGGTGTCCCTGTTCCACGGGGAGTCTGCTTCTCACTCTCCCTCTGACTGCTGCTCCCCCTGCTTGCGTGGGCTCTCTCTTTCTCTCTCTGTCAAATAAATAAATAAAATCTTAAAAAGAAAAAAGGAAAAAAGAAAAAGATGAAACAGTGTATAAAAATACTCAAGAATAATCACTTAATCTGAAATGTATCCTGTGGGCTGAAAAGGTCAAAACACCCGCAGTGTAGCCAGTTCAAATGCCTGAGGCAGCTTCCCCATATGTCAACAGCATGTTCGATTTGCTTCCAGACAAAAAGAGGACAGAGCAGGAGGAATAAAGTTCTTAGCGGAGCAGAGCCCTGCTGTCACGTCTTCTAGATTTGAAACCATCTGGGCTTGTTCCCAATCCAGAAGGAAATCATTTTGGAAAGATTCTGCCCCTGAGTTGCATGTCTGTTAAAAAGTTGGAGCCTTGGGGCGCCTGGGTGGCTCAGCCGTTACGCGTCTGCCTTTGGCTCGGGTCATGATCTCAGGGTCCTGGGATCGAGCCCCGCATCGGGCTCCCTGCTCGGGGGAAGCCTGCTTCTCCCTCTCCCACTCCCCCTGCTTGTGTTCCCTCTCTCACTGTGTCTGACTGTCAAATAAATAAATAAAATCTTAAAAAAAAAGTTGGAGCCTTCATATGAGAAGTCACTCAAGGATTCCCTGACCACAGAGTGATCTGAGAGTAGTGATGAGCCAAGATTGTGGCTGAGAATAATTCGTTCAGGGGCGCCTGGTTGTCTTAGCAGGTAGAGCATGTGACTCTTCTCTTCGGGTCATGAGTTCATTGGGTGTAGAGTTTACTTTAAAAAAAAATGTTAGGGGTGCCTGGGTGGCTCAGTCGTTAAGCGTCTGCCTTTGGCTCAGGTTATGATCCCAGGGTCCTGGGATTGAGCCCCACATCGGGTTCTCTGCTTAGTGAAGAGCCTGCTTCTCCTTCTCCCTCTGTCCCTGCTCCTGTGCTCTCTCTCTCTCTCTCGCTCCGTTGGTATCTCTCAAATAAATAAATAAAATCTTTTTTTTTTTTAAGATTTTATTTATTTATTTGACAGAAATAGATCACAAGTAGGCAGAGAGGCAGGCAGAGGGAGAGGGGGAAGCAGACTCCCCGCTGAGCAGAGAGCCTGATGCGGGGCTCGACCCCAGGACCCCAAGATCATGACCCGAGAGGAGGGCAGAGGCTTTAACCCACTGAGCCACCCAGGCGCCCCTAAATAAATCAAATCTTAAAAAAAAAAAGTTAAAGAATAATCCATTCAGGGGCGCCTGGCTAACTCAGTCAGTAAAGCATGCAGCAGCATCTTGGTCTCAGGGTCGTGAGTTCAAGCCCCACATTGCAGCCTATTTTGAATAAGTAAATTAATTAAAAAAAAAAGATTATTCTGGTTAAGTGCCCAATAAATGAGTTAGAATTTATAACATTTATTTAACTTCCTTCTCTCCTAGAGCATTAAAATATAATCCCGGGTGGCTCAGTGGGTTAAAGCCTCTGCCTTCTGTCAGGTCTTAATCTCAGGGTCCTGGGATCGAGCCCTGCATTGGGCTCTCTGGTCAGCAAGGAGCCTGCTTTCCCTCTCTCTCTGCCTGCCTCTCTGCCTACTTGTGATCTCTCTCTCTGTGTCAAATAAATAAATAAAATCTTTTAAAAATATATATATAATCTATCAAATTAGATTTACACACAACTTCTCAGAAATGCATCAGGTAAATGGTCAGTTAATGTGAGTCTGGGCAACTGGCTGGGATGGGGAAGTATGGAGAGACCCAGTCAGCCCTGGGCCCTAAAGAGAGGGTTAATGGAGGACCTCCAAAATCTCATTCAGCTGCTAATTTCTCAGTCAGATTTTGGAGTTTTCCCAAATCAGCCAGCCAGTAAAAGAAAGATGTGATCCTTCCAGAAACCAGCAGGTGGCAGTGTGTACATTCGGGGACAGAAGTGGGATTCGGCAGGATGGGTCAAACGGCACTGCCGCAGAGTTTCACCTTTGTTTAGAGAACAATAGAGGGTCTGAGAAAGCTCTGGGCAGAGCACTGGTCAAGGGGAGAGTCACTGTGGCCCCCAAACTGCCAACTAAATCAGCCTATAGAGGACCAGCATTATGGGCAGATTTGGGCGTACACCGTGTAGAAAGAAAAACAGACTGTATGTTGAAAGACGGCAAAAAGCCAAAAGCGGGACACCTGGCTGGCTTAGTTGGTAGAATGCTCCCTCTTGGTCTCAGGCTTGTTGTGAGTTCAAGCCCCACGTGGGGTGTGGCGATGACTTAAAAATAAAATCTTTAAAAAAAAAGCCAAAGCAAGTGACAGAAAAAAGAAAAAAATCTGCAAACTGTATTAATAAAGAACTTCAGAATGTATAAAGATATTCCACCAATCATTAAACCAAAGACCAAAAAAAGCCCACAAACCCCTAAAAGAAAACTGGATGCCCAGGACACCCGGGTGGCTCAGTGGGTTAAGCGTCCGCCTTCAGCTCAGGTCATGATCCCAGGGTCCTGGGATGGAGCCCTGAGTCTGCTTCGCCCTCTGCCTGCCCTTCCCCCTGCTTGTGCGCTCCCCCCATCCACCGAGAAATAAATAAATAAAATCTTTTAAAAAAAGAAGAAAAGAGAAAAATGGATGGCAGATATGAACAGACAATTCACATAAGAAATACAAGTGGCGAATATACATATGAAAAAAAAGATTAATATCTCTAGCAACAGGGAAATATAAATTGAAAGGAGACTGCAGGGAGGTTCTGCCTTATTTTCCTAGGATTATTAAGGGGAATAACTTAGTATTCATTGAGCATCTATTCTGTGCCAAGAATTGTGCTAAGAGCTCTCTAAACATTAACTTGGCATTTAATTTGTACAAAAACCTTGAGAAGGAGGAACAAAGGGAATTCCCGTTTTACCTACAGAACACTCGGGCTTGGAAAGGTTGGTAACTTGCCTTGAACGCACTCAGCTGGGAAGGGCAGAGCAGGGTTGGGACTCAGGTTTGTGTGGTTCCAAGTCCTTCCTCTCCCCACACTGCTTTTTCTAAGACTTCAGTCCAAGCAACATCTAATGCTTGAACATGGTGTTTTGGACAAGGCCCTGGAAGCCAGAGGGGAGTGGACAAAGAAAAACAAACAAAAACCTCAGAAAATCAAACGGGCTTGGGAGGAGGCCTGGCGAAGCAGCGTTCTTTGGTAGAGCGTGCAAAGCTGGGATTTGGGAACAGGCGAGAGGGGCGGTCCGGAGGCCAACTGGGGGGCGGGGAACCCGTTCACGGCCGCATTCAAGGCAGGATGGGGTCTGGCTGGCCTGAACATTCACAGCCTTGGAGGCTAGAACCCGAGGACTCTTGTTTGTCAGTCCACTGCATGCTGCGTTGCAATTCTCATTTCTAAACCTTCCCGGCCAGAGTCCGCATCTCCCTCCCCCATCCTCGCACCTGCTGGCAGCAGGGGGGCTCCGATGAATGGACAAGTTCCACGGATTCTTGCCCCTTCCCCCACCTTTTACATAGCCAAGACCGGGGACAAAAGGCGCCCGGGGTCTGGGGCTCCCTCCTCGGGCTCTCGGGGGAGTGCCAGACAGCTGGAGCCATGCTCACGCTGCACCATTTACATTTTATACAGCTTCCTCACTGCCACCGCCACTCCCCTCTTGCCCTCTTGGCCATGGCCAGGGCCACGGGTCCACGAGACCCCCAAGACCCTCGTCACAGTTGAGGGTACTTGCCTGGAGGTTCAGGGTACTTGTCCGGGAAACTTGGCCAAGGCAGCAAGAACACGGACAGGGACCCCATGCTCGGGTCCCCAGGCTAGAATGCTGGGCCCAAGGAGCAGGCCCTTTGTCCAAGGACAGGACGTCCACCCAGCAGCATGTAAGTTGCCTCCTTGTTCTCACCCGCCCGTCCAGGTTCCAGGCCCCACGTGGGGGCCGCCCTGGAGGATGTTGGTCTCTATCTTTTTGCATGGCTTCCTAATCCACTCATAAATGCAGCTACTATTTATTAAGTGCTGAGAACAATGCTGAGTGCCTTTATATCTGTTCCTGCCTGTAAATCCCAAAACGACCCCAGGTGAAATGAGTATGGGCCACATTTTCCAGGAGAGGCAAGAGGCTCAGAGAGGAGAGGCTTGCCTCAAGCGTCCTCGCAGTCAGGGGGCAATCAGCTATCAGCAGCAGCCCAAGATGGGAGCCCAGGTCTTCCCCCGACCCCGTCCCTTGAGTGTAAGTCTGAGGACCCTCCGGTAACCCCTTCCTCACGTTCTCTCCCACAATTCCTCAGACTCTATTATTTACATGTTTACCAACTGGCTCCCAAATCAGGCCATCGTCCGGACCTTTCCTGGCCTCGGGACTGGCCCCACTGAGCACCCCTTGCCTTCCTAAGATGGCCTCCTGAAGAGCCCACATTTTGTTTCAAATACTAGTTCCGGCAGGGCAGGCCAGGAAAAGGGACAGTTCTTCCTCACCTCCATGAGAAGCCCTGTCAAGATTCAAGCATGGTTCCGATTTGCTGCCCCCTGACCCTCCTTCATTTCTTTCAGGCCCTGCCTCTGTGGACAGGGCCTAGCTAGCTTCAGTCAAAATGAGTGCTGGTTGATTCTCACTGGCATGTTCCACCTCTCCTGACAGTTTGCAGAGTGCCTCCAACTTCCTAGGTCACGGGCCAACACATCAAAAGGCACCCTGTGGGGAGAGGAAGGAAAACTCTGCACCCCGGCCCCCTCCTGCCTCCCACTGAAGAGCCGAAGTGTAGCCCCGGATGTGGTGACTCGGGCAGTGGCCCGGCCAGCCCTCAGCCTCACAGGGCCAAGGATCCCGTCCTCAGAAGCCACTTCAGTCACAATAATTCCACGTATGTACTGAGCAAAAGACAACACGAGGTGCTTCCTTGGTTCATTTACTGAAACACGGAAATGCAGAAGTGTGTAAATACTTACCTACAGGTTATTATGTTCTTTGACTAAGCAATTCCTCCTCATGAATTTTATAGAAATGTTTGCACAATATGTGCAAATAGGTCTCCTGCACATTGTTTATAATACAGAACAACTGGAAACAACCTAAATATCCAATTGCAAGGGATGGCTTAAATACATTAGTATAATCCCTACAATAAAATATTCTGTAGCTGGGGCGCCTGGGTGGCTCAGTTGGTTAAGTGCCTGACTCTTGGTTTGGACTCAGGTCAGGATCTCGGCGTTGTGGGACTGAGCTCTGCCTCCACCTCTGGCTTGGGATCCTTTCCCTCTCCCTCTTCTTCCCCTTCTGCCCCTCCCCCACTCACACTCGTGCTTGTGCACATTCTCTCTCTCTCAAAAAAAAAGAATATATATATGAATATATATATATATTCTGTAGCTGTTAAAAGTGTGAGGTAATTGGGGCACCTGGCTGGCTCAGTCAGTGGAGCATGTGACTCTTGATCTCAGGGTGGTGAGTTCGAGCCCCACATTGGGTACAGAGATAATAACTAAATAAATAAAGATAAAGATAAATAACTAAATAAATAAAGTCTTAAAATATATATATATTGGGAACACCTGGGAATTAAAAAAATCCAGAGGCCCAGGTTGTACTCCAAATTATATCACAATTTCTTGGAGTGAGAGGGAGGAACCTCTTTTTTAACCTCTTCAGGTGATTCCTATGAGCGGCCAACTTGGGAAATACCACCTTAAAGAAACAGAAGGAAGGAAAGGTTGACAAAGGAAAATGAGATTATAAATGCTTCACATGAAATTTAAACAGATATTACCTGCCCTTCTGGGAAAGGAAAGGGCCTGGGATCACCTTGAATTATTCCTAGGCTTCTGTCAGCGTAGCCCTTAGTGATACCAAACTTTCTGATGACACCTGAGGTATTCTATTTTTTTTATTTTTATTTTTTTAGATTTTATTTATTTATTTGACAGAGAGAGATCATAAATAGGCAGAGACACAGGCAGAGAGAGAGGGGGAAGCAGGCTCCCTGCTGAGCAGAGAGCCTGATGTGGGGCTTGATCCCAGGACCCTGAGATCATGACCTGAGCCGAAAGCAGAGGCTTTAACCCACTGAGCCACCCAGGCGCCCCCACCCAAGGTATTCTAGAAGTTGATCACTTGACTTCCGGAGATCAAGTCTCCAAGGGCAGAAATAAAAGAAAGAGTCCATGTCGCTGCTGCATTCCGAAGGACATGAGCTGCCCCCTCATTAGTAAAGGGAACACAGATAAAGCCCTTTGCACAGGGCTTGACCCAGTGGAGGCGCTCAATAAGCGGTAGCTTATTCATTTTCAGGGACAAAGGGAGCTCAGAGAGGAGTTCTGAGTACCCGGCCCTTGGATATTCTACCGCACAATCCTCCCAAACAAGTCCCAGAGGCAAATATTGACGTCTCTCTTTTTTTTTTTAAGTAATCTCTCCACCCAACATGGGGCTTGAATTCAACACCCTGAGATCCAGAGTCATGTGTTCTGCTGACTGAATCAGCCAGGTGCCCCCACACTGTCACTTCTTAGCGACATTTGGGGCTGGACGATAACTGTGACGAGCCCTCTCATTTTCAGGTGCTCTCTCCATATACCACCGGAGGAAGGGGCAGTGTGACCAAAGTCATCTGGGGTCACTCTGGTTAGAGATGATAGAACGTGTTAAGAGATTGCGCCAAAATGTGGTTCTGGAAGACCTGAAGTGGAACCCACACCATGAAAGAAAAGGAGACTTGTCTCTGAGCCCAAGGGGAGGTTTGAGAGGCTTTGGGCGTTCGTTCGGCATTGCAGATGGATCTGGGCAGAGGACCCCTCCCATTTTCCACTCCCAAACCTTCCATTCCCTCCTCCCTCAAAACAACTGCTGTTTAACCTGATGTTCACAGCTGTTTCCTGGCCTGGCAGCCAAGTGGATCTTCCCACCTCACAGGATTTGGTTCAGCTCTTATCTTTTCCCCTTCTCTTAAAAAAGGAAGGTGACCTTGGGCATTGTCCACTGTCTCTTCCTACCCCTTTCACACCGATTGAATCCAATAGGCGAAAACAGGGCTTTGCTGAACACCCACTTCCCCCCCTACCCCCCCACCCCCACCCCGGCCGTGAGACCCAGCAGCACGGGTAGCACATCAGTCCCGGAGGGTCTGTCTTGGATCATCCATGGCTCCCTCCACTTGGAATCTCTGCTCTGTCATCCGTGTCTCCTGGGCAGGGTGGCTCCCATGCCACCTTCTCCAGGAACCCTCCACAGGTCTCAGCTGCTGTGTCCTCATGGCGCTTGGACACCTTTACCGCATGGCTTACCATATTCTGTGCTTGGCTTAAAGCTATGGGTATGTGTGTCTCCCCCACTAGACCGAGCATTTCCTTGAAGACAGAAACAATCTTTTGCTTATCTTTGTATTCTTCAAGCACTGAACACAGTTACTGGCATATTAAAAATATATTTATGCAGTTGTTTGCTTATACTCTTTTCAAAAAAAGATTTGAAGTCTCTTACTAAAATACCTATAGACTTGCAGAAATGGGGCTGAAGAAACATGAGGGTAAGGAAATCCTAGAATGAGAGCCAATAATAATAATCATAAAAATAATGACAATACCAGGGCACATGGTTTGGTTGGTTGGTTGGTTGAGTGTCCGACTTGACTCTTGATTTTGGCTCAGCTCATGATCTCAGGGTCGTGGGCTCTGTTCTCTGCAGGGAGTCTGCTTCTTTCTCTCCACTCCCCCTCTGCGCCTCCCCTCACTCATGCTCTCTTTAAAAAAAAAAAAAATCCAGGGGCGCCTGGGTGGCTCAGTGGATTAAAGCCTCTGCCTTTGGCTCAGGTCACGATCTCAGGGTCCTGGGATCAAGCCCTGCATTGGGCTCTCTGCTCAGCAGGGGTCCTGCTTCCCCCCTCTCTCTCTGCCTACTTGTGATCTCTCTCTCTCTGTCAAATAAATAAATAAAATCTTAAAAAAAATCTTTAAAAATAATAACAATATAAATATTTGAGTACTTAGTAGATGCTGAGTACTGTTCTTACTGCTTTATTATTTTTAATATTTAAAAAAGTTTTTTTTAAGTAAACTTGAACTCATGACCCCTAAGATTAAGGGTTGTATGCTCTACTGACTGAGCCAGCCAGGCACCCCTGTTCTAACTGCTTTAGATGCTGGAGCACTTGGCTGGGTCAGCTGCTGGAGCTATGACTCTTGACCTTGAGGTGGTGAGTTTGAGCCCCACGTTGGGTGTAGAGATTAATTAAAAATAAAATTAAAAAAAATTGCTTTATGGGGCATCTGGGTGACTCGGTTGAGCATCCAACTCTTGATCTCAGCTCAGGTCTTGATCGTGGGGTCGTGGGTCTGAACCCTGCGCCGGGTGTATTTGCTTATAAGCTATACATGTGATGAACTAATGCAATAGTACATGCATTATAAGATTTTTATTTATTTATTTATTCATTTTTTAATTTTTAAAAATTTTTTATTATTTTATTTTATTTTTATTTTATTTATTTAAGATTTTTAAAAATTTATTTAAGATTATTTTTTATTTAAGATATTAATTTATTTGACAGAGAGAGAGAGAGAACACCAGCAGGGAGAGCAGCAGGCAGAGGGAGAGGGAGAAGCAGGCTCCCCGCTGAGCAGGGAGCCCGATATGGGGCTCAATCCCAGGACCCTGGGATCATGACCTGAGCCGAAGGCAGACACTTAACCGACTGAGCCACCCAGGTGTCCCCCTAGTATGTACATTATAAAATACAAAAATAAAAATTGAAAAGAATGAGAGAAAAATATAGACACAAAGAAATTCTGAGGATCCCCTTGCATCCTCCCTCTGGTAGACATAGAGACCCTCTTGAGTTCCCAGTCTGACCCTCTGTGAAGGTCCAAAGCATGACATAGAAAAAGCATTTCCGTGCCAGCAGTTCTAGAATAATGTGGTCGAAGTTTGCACCTCTCTGATTGGCCCGCTTGACCTAATCATAACTATTTGATCTAGTAATAACTAGATATTTAAGATCACTTTTAACCAGTCTCTACACCCAACCTGTGGGGCTTGAACCCCCAACCCTGAGATCGAGTCCCAGGATCTACCAACTGAGCCAGCCAGGCACCCCTAGTAATAAACTATTTTAAAGGCCAACTAATATTGACTGAGCTTTTTCTGTGTGCCAGTCACTGTATTAAATGCTTATTTGCATTTCCTTATTTAATCCTTATCACAATCTATGAGGTAATTATCATCATAATCACGGGTGAGGAAACTGAGCTTTAGAGAGGTTAATTTGCTCCTGGGGGTAGAGCTGGGTTTAGACTCAGGCTTATTAGGTTCTGAAGCCAGTGATTTTCTCTTTTTTAAAGATTATTTATTTATTTCAGAGAAAGAGAGAGAGAGAGAGAAAACACTCAGAGGGGGGAGGGGCAGAGGGAGAGAAGCAGACTCCCTGCTGAGCAGGCAGCTGGCCTGGGGCTGGATCTCAGGAACCTGAGATTACGACCTGCGCCAAAATCAAGAGTCAGAGACTCAACCAACTGAGCCACCAGGTGCCCTTTTAAAAGCCGCCAGTGCTTTTAATCTTAATCTCTACAGCCTCAGAAATTCTGAATACAGGGGCACCTGGCTGAGTTGGTAGAGCATGAGAAGCTTGATCTTGGGTCGTGAGTTCGAGCCCCACGGTGGGCATGGAGTTTACTTTAATAAAATGTTAAAGGAAAAGAAAAGAAAAATTATTATTATTTTTTAAGATTCTATTTATTTATTTGACTGAGAGAGACTCAGCGAGAGAGGGTACATAAGCAGGGGGAATGGGAAAGGGAGAGGCAGGCTTCCCGCTGAGCAGGGAGTCCGATTTGGGGCTAAACCCAGGGCCCTAGAATCATGACCCGAGCCAAACACAGACACTTAATGACTGAGCCACCCGGGCGCCCCAGAAATTCTGAATATAGATGGCTCTAACCAGTAGTTTCTCCTCTCTTCCAAGTCTTTTTTATTTACAAAAAGAATGTGTTCTTGGGATGTCTGGGTGGCTCAGCGGGTTAAGCGTCTGCCTTTGGCTCAGGTCATGATTCCAGGGTCCTGGGACCGAGCCCGGCATGGGGCTCCCTGCTCAGCGCAGAGCCTGCTTCTCCCTCTCCCTCTGCCGTTCCCCCTGCTTATACTCTCGGTCAAATAAATAAAATCTTTAAAAAAAAAAATCTTCTCTCTTGATTTTTCCTTTGCTTCTTTGTTTCTCTTCTCCAGCCAACTCTATGGGGTGGTACCTTTTTTCCCTTCCTCTTGTTCCTCCTATCTTCCTCCATTATCTGTTACTGCTTCCATTCCCTTGGCTTTAGATCTTATCTACAAGCCAACAGCTCCCAACAGCTCCCACACTTCGCTCTTTACCTGGAACTTGGCAATTTTCTGTATTTTCAATTTGCTTTGTCGTTAGTTTTAAGCCTATTCAAAACATACTCGGAGGATGTATATTTGTATTTGCTTGTACTTACAAAAAGAAACTCTGGAAGGAAACTAATGAAAGTGCTTACGTGAGTGGAGTGGTGGGAGTGGAGGGAATTGGGAATAAGCTAACCAAAACCAAGGGCATGGGGTTTGAGATTAAGAACACACTGATTGGGTGACCTTGGGTCATATATATAACCTTGGGTTCATCCCCTTTTCTGCTGAAACAAAGGTGATAGAAGAAATGGCAATGAACTAGTTGGGGAGAGGACCACGAGCCCTTGAAGCCTTGTTTGAGGCCGGGCTGTTCTAGTTGGGTACCTGAGCTTTTCCCCTGGGGGTCGGGGGAGGGGCTATTATTCACCAGCCTTCTTTGCTCTCCTGGTAAATTCCCTAAGGACCAGCTGCTGTGTGAAGCCCGTCACTCCAAGGGCACCTAGCAAAGGCCCTGCAAACAAAGTAAGTGTCGATCTTGCCCACCAGGCACCTTTCCAACACTGTCCTGTCTGCCCAGCGCCTAAGCGGGAATGCTGCTTGCGGGTAAGTTTCCTTCCCCGCCGCTCCCCTAAAGTGATGCTCCCACCCCCAACAATAAATATTTCACTTTTCTATTATAAAACTTATGAAATACACCAAAATTGAGAGAATAGCCTAATGAATCACCCTGAATGAATGGTAAAACAAACCCCTGATTCAATCATAATCATCAGTACGTTGACATGTGTAGCTTACCCTTTTCTCTTCTTTTCCTTCGGTTTTTAAACGTTTTTTTTTTTTTAAGATTTTATTTATTTATTTGACAGAGAGAGACAGATCACAAGTAGGCAGAGAGGCAGGCAGAGAGAGAGGGGGAAACAGACTCCCTGCTGAGCAGGGAGCCCGACTCGGGGCTCTATCCCAGGACCCTGAGACCATGACCCGAGCTGAAGGCAGAAGCTTTAATCCACTGAGCCACCCAGGCGCCCCTCCTTTGGTTTTTAAAGAGCAAATACCTGAGGTCCTATCATTTCATGCCTCAGTTCTAACACATCTATCTGAAAATTTAGGACATATTTTACTATTATCGCTTTGTACAAATTAACATTAATTCTTTCGTATATGCTAAGACACAGTCTATATTCAAACTTACCACCAAAGTAAATTACCTTATTAATTAATTAATTTAAAAAAGATTTTATTTATTTATTTGCCAGAGAGAGAGAGAACACAAGCGGGGGGAGTGGCAGGCAGAGGGAGAAGCAGGCTCCTCGCTGAGCAGGGAGCCCAGTATAGGACTTGATCTGGAATCACCACCAAAGGCAGATGTTTAACCAACTGAGTCACGCAAGCATCCCAGGCATCTCATGACTTTATATTTTTTTAAGATGTTATTTATTTATTTGACAGAGACAAAGAGAGAGGACGAGAGAGAACAAAAGCAGGGAGAGTAGCAGGCTGAGGGAGAGGGAGAAGCAGGGGGAAACTGACACAGGGCTCGAACCCAGGACCCTGGGATCGTGACCTGAGCCGAAGGCAGATGCTTAACCGACTGAGCCACCCAGGTGCCCCAGTTAATGACTTTAAAGCTATAGATAATTCCAGATTGGAGCTGCAAATGAAACCAGAGAAGCCAGCAACAACCTCACAGCCTGCTCGGCACAGGTCTCTGAGCAAGTCCAGTGTCCAGGAGAGAGGGGCGCAAAAAACACTTGTTCCTTTCCTTGGTAATGGCAAGTAATGGCCACTCTTCTGGAGCACGGTCCGTGTCCCCACCTGGGCTGTCGCTTCTGACTGGAAGGGACTACCTTAGCTCTTTCTGTGTCTTCCACAGCACGGACCATAATGTCTACAGAGAGTAGATGCTCAACCCATTGCGATTTGAATTGATAATCATATCTCCCTGGTATTAAATGTTTCTTCACAGCCAAGGAGTGACATCACTATTTAATTCAGTCATTGGACTAAAGTGGATATCGTCCCCATTTCACAGATGAGGAGACTGGGGGTCAGATTTAAGCTCCCTTAACTAGGAAGTAGAGGAGCTGAGAGTCGACTCAGGTTGGCCGAACTCCAGAGTCTGAGTTGTTATCTGTCTTTTGGTAATGCCAAGGGACTCTGGGCAGAGGCAGAGAGGAGGGAGAAGGGAAGAGTGGTAGGGAGGAATAATCTCAAGGAAACCAGGAGATTATGATGTCATAGAGTGACCGTCAGCCATTGGATGTAAGGTCTTCGTGTACAGTAAACACAGTAATAAGTGTGGTGTTGCATGTAGAATGCATGAGATTTTTGAGCCTCAACCCTCAGACTCTAGAGTCGAGAGTCAGGTCTGTAGACATCCCTGTGTCCTCAGGACTAGCCCAGCACCTGGCCTGTGTTAGCAGCTCAGATCTCTGCCAGTGCATGAGCGAACGTACGAGTAAATGAACAACGGAATAAAGAAATGATGGAATGACTGATGGACTAATATATAAGTTATTTAGTAAGGCAACAAGTGGATAAATTAATTGAATGGAGAGGCATGAATTCTTTAAATCTCCGTAGAGAATGAGTAGTACAGCTAAATGGAATAGCAGGGTCCTTGGCTGAGCTTTTATCATTGGACCCGTGCTAAGAATTTCATGAGCTGTTTTTCATTTAATCCTCGTAGCAAGCTCTCCATATTTATTTTCATCATTTTTTAAGCGAGGAATTAGGCCTGGAGACAGGAGAAAACTTGTTCAGCTGCCTGCGAGGGCAGAACTGGAATTTCAACCCCGCCATCACACCCCATAGCTTGGTGTGAGCACTTGGCCAGCCAGTGCTCAATAGATGCTCAATTATTTTTTGTAGGTGATGCAAATACAGGTGAACCCCCCCACACACACTTATACAAGCCCTGGACAGCCATACATCTAAATCTAGTTAATTACTTATCTCGGTTCATTATTTAAAGGAAGCATTTCTATTGTATGTCCCTTTATAAGTGAAGGATTACCTCCGACTCATCTACTTCCTAAATCTGTCTTCAGATTTTTGTTCCAAGCAAGGTACATATTAACTAAAGATGTCTACTTGTAGGCTTTGGTTTAATTATTGCTGGGAATCTGGGATTTTTGGTGTTTGGACACCTGATGACTAAGACTTCAATTTTGTAATATCTAATTTTAACAGTTTAAATAAAGGTAAATTAAACTTTACCATATCTAGACTCCATTAAAGAAAAAGGTATGGTTAGTATATGTAAATGTAAAAAGATTTCTTCAGGATAAAAACTACTATAAGCAAAGTCCAATTATAAACCACAAAATCAGAAATAACATTTTCTTTTTCTTTTCTTTTTTTAAAGGTTTTATTTATTTATTTCACAGAGAGAAAGAGGAAGAGAGAGAGAGAGCACAAGCAGGGGAAGTGGCAGGCAAAGGGAGAGGGAGAAGCAGGCTCTCCACTAAGCAGAGAGCCCCATGTGGGGCTCGAACCCAGGAACTGAGCTGAAGGCAGACGCTTAACCGACTGAGCCACCCAGGCGTCCCTATTTTTTTATCTATTAAAAAGTTTTGTTTTTTTTTTTTTTAAGATTTTATTTTTAAGTAATCCCTACATCCAACTTGGGGCTCGAACTCACAACCCCGATATCAAGAGTCGAGTGCTTTACTGACTGAACCAACCAGGTGCTCCCAAAAAAGACATTTTTGTAATTCCTACCATGGACCAAAGGTGATCTTTATACAAAACTCTAATAAACAGTAAAAAAAAAAAAAAAGGTTTATAATCAATAGCAAAATGGGCAAAGGATATTCATAGGGAACAAAATGTAAATTGTTCAATAATATATGAAACACGCTCTCTCTTGGGGCGCCTGGGTGGCTCAGTGGTTTGAGCCTCTGCCTTCGGCTCGGGTCATGATCTCAGGGTCCTGGGATCGAGCTCCGCATCGGGCTCTCTGCTGGGCGGGGAGCCTGCTTCCCCCTCTCTCTCTGCCTGCCTCTCTGCCTACTTGTGATCTCTCTCTCTGTCAAATAAATAAATAAAATCTTAAAAAGAAAAGAAAAGAAAAGAAAAATGCTCTCTCTTACTCATAATGGAAAAATGTAAATTAAAACCACATGGAGGGGCGCCTGGGTGGCTCAGTCGTTAAGCGTCTGCCTTCGGCTCAGGTCATGATCCCAGGGTCCTGGGATCGAGCCCCGCATCAGTCTTCCTGCTCTGCGGAAAGCCTGCTTCTCCCTCTCCCACTCCCCTCTGCTTGTGTTCCCTCTATCGCCACTGTGTCTCTCTCTCTCTGTCAAATAAATAAAATCTTTAAAAAAAAATAAAATAAAAAATAAAACCACATGGAGGAAGTAATTTGTCACCTATCAAACTGGTAAAGATAAAAAAGTGCTAGCGTATTGTGCTGGCCAAGGGGCAGGGAGACTGCACTCTCACACTGTTTTGGGGGCGATAAATTGGTACAACTTCTAGGGAGGGAAATTTGGACAATCTATACAGATTACAACAGTGCACTTTGGAAGGATAGCTATGTCCACATACATGCAAGATTACCTACTGTAGCTTGGTTTAAGAGCAAAAGATGGAAATGACCTTAATGTTCACCAGTAGAGAACTGGATAGGACATTGTATTAATTCATAAAATGGAGTTCCTGCTCCATCTGGATATGTACTAGTGCATTTACTACTAGCCATACGTGGTTATAGAACATTTGAAATGTGGCCAGTTTTACATGAGAATTGCTTCAATTGGAAAATACATTGACTTTTGAAGACTTGCTACAAAGAAAGAATGTGAAGTATCTCATTAATAGATCTTTATATCAAAAATAATTTTTATGTTAACTTCCTGTCAAAATGACAAAATTTCAGATATGTTGGTTTAAATAAAATATATTGTTAAAATTAATTTCACCTGTCCAATTCAATGATCCCTCTGTCCATTCAATTAAAGTCTTCTAACTATCTTTAATGTGGCTACTGGAAAATGTAGAAGTATTATATGTGCCTCTCATTACATTTTGTTGGACAATGGTGACTCTGGATGAAAAAATAAAGTGAGAAAAGCAAGGTGTGTAAGAGGGTCTAGCGTACTACCATTTGTGCATCAAAGAAAGCACTCTCTCAGAGATTTGGTTGTTTATGCATATTTCTGGAATGGTACCCTAGAAAAAACATTGGCTGCTTCTGGAGAGGGAAACTGTAGACGGGGCTGAAATTTGAATTCTGAATCCTATTGTAAATTCCTGAACCAAAATTTACATGCACTTTGAATAATATGTTATTTTTTATGTATATAAAATAGAATATATATTAGTCAAAAGTAGTTTAAAAATGTTGAACATAGAACAAAAATATGCATCAAAAGATCAGAAATTTATACACGTTGTAAATGCACAGAAAAAGAACTGGCAGATAAGCATAGTGAGGAGAATGTGTTAGGGACTGAAAGGGAAGACTTGCTCAATTTACTCTATTTTTTACTCTGTACCATTTGGATCTTTTGGAAAGACAGTATTTAATTTGTGTAAGTCTACAAAAAAAAAAAAAAACTAGAAAGAAATATACCAAGACGTTCACAATAGCTGTCTTTAGATGATGAGATTATAGGTAACGTTTTCTTCTTTCTACTTTAAAAAGTTTCCCAATTATTCTAAATTTTCCCAATGAGTCTATAAAAAAGACTCCTACCTTGGTGATGGAAGCACCAACAAACCTTTAGCTTCTTTTTAAAAAATACTTTTAAAGATTCCATTAGCCTTTTAAAGAATTTGAAATTATCTTCATTGCTTTTTTAAAATGATAGCAAGGAAGGTAGACTCCTTATAAAATGTCAACACAGAACCATAATTCGCAAAGGAAAAGTATCCAATTCCTTCTACAAGATAACCACTATTCTCTGAAACTTTTAAAATGCTACATTTATCTTAAGAACTTAAAAATGATTTCAAAATAGCTGGAGAGGCTGAGGTCTGCAGCAGACTTGCTCGATGCCAAGCACGGTCCCGAATACTTTAAATCGATCATCTCGTCGAACCCGTGCCGCACCTCTGCGGGAAAGGTTGTGGCCCAGTAACCTTAAAGTCAGGACTCCAAGGGTTGAAACAATTCGCCTAAGGCCATACTCTAGTAAGGGGCAGGGTTGGCATTCAAATCCAAGTGCAGGACACGTCTAAGCCGCTGCCTCGGGCGGCTGCCATCATGGTGGGTGGGGCCGGTGTGATTTTTGATCCCGGGACTGGACTGGAGCTCACATCGGGTGGCCCCCTCCTCCTCCCGTGCTCCTGGGAACGAGCGTTCAATAAAGGATATTTGATCTAGGTGGTAAGTGTAGGGATCATGATTGGCAGAGGAGAAAATGATCATCGTGAGCTGGGGCATAACCGACACTGGGGGCAGGGGGTGGGGGTGGCATTTTACCATGGTAGCGAGAGGTCAGGCCGTTGAAGGGAGGTGGGTGGAATGAAGCCCGGGAGGGCAGCAGCTAGCCCCAGCACTCCAAAGGGTTAAAGCCGGGCAGGAAAGCCCCTGGGGGGAGCTACCACCAAAGGCTGCAATCCCGCGGCCTTCACCTCCCCCACCACCCGGGACTAGACGGGCGGATAGGACTGGTTCCTCTGGGATTATTTGAGGCCCCTGGGCTGAGATGAGCTGCGGGAGGGACGGAAGCTCAGGTACCGCACGCCCCCGCCTTCCTGGGGGCTCCGAAAGCTAGGTGTCCTGGGATATAGGCGCCCTGGCCCGGGACAGAAGCAATTTTGACCCGGGCAGGCTTTCGGAATGAGAGGTGCTGAGCCCCAGGCCTGGGGGATGCTCAGAGAAAGGTGGGAAGGGAGCCCTTGGAGAAAGTGGGGCCTTCCAGGAAGCAAAAAGGGCCTGCACCAAGGTGGGGGCAGTGAGCTCTCCAGCCTCCCCATCAGCACCCCCCTCCCCCCGAGGATGGGGAGCTACCCCAGGAAGAGAAGCATCTTGGAGGTTCATTAAAACCCAGTCAACCCAAGTCACCCAAGGCCAGTTTCTGGGCTACAGCTCTGCTCTCCCACCCCTACCCTCAAGCCTGGCCGTTGACTTTCTTTCTCTAGGTCTTTCTATCTGAACGTCCCCAACCCCTCCCCCCCAACTCTTTGGAAATCTTTCAACTTTCTTTCAAGTTTTCCCAGGGCAGTTTGGGGTCTGTTTCAGAGCTAGGTCTGGGCGCTTTAACGCCCCCAGCTGGGTAGAGTGGACCAGACAATAGCCGCTATCACTTTACCATTGGAAGTGACCCCCGAATTTGCACTTCTTTCATCTCGGGACCAGAGCACTTGAGGGTGGGCGATTTCCTGGGGGGAGTGGCTTCAGCCGCTTCTCCACCGGCCAGTTGGCTGTAGACGGTCCATGCTCCATGGTCCACTACAGATACGAAGCCAGTTCTGGAGGGAGAGTGGCGCTCGGCTGGGGACGCTGACGCAGGGTCACTTAAATGTCCCAAGCTGGAAGCTGGAGAAAGACGTGGACGCCCCCAGGGCTCTGGGCCACCCTCGAGGTCAGTAAACTAGGAAGTTTCCTCAAAATTAGGAACGGTGGGTGCCCTGTTGGGCTCGGAGGCCCCAGGGGAGTGAGGACTGGCCTTGGGACAGTACAGGGCCCGAGGGTCAAGGAGTGGCTCCGCGAGGAGGCTGCAGGCCTGCGTGTACGCGGTGCCTCTGTGTGTGGGTGGGTGTGTGGAAGGGGGAAGTGAGGCATTGTTTCGAGTTCTTTCTCCCCACCCCCACCTCCAGCCCCATCCCCACCCCCACCCCAGCCCCGTCCCCACCCCCACCCGCCTGCCTATCTCCCCTCCCCACCCTACTCAATTGTCCGTCCTCGGCCCCTCCCCAGGCTCTCAGCTCTTCGGGGGTTGGGTCCCTTGACTCAGAAGCCCCGGGCCAGCCAGCTCTCCTCTCCCTAGCCACCCACTGCCTTCCTGGCATCCTGAGGGGCGACTGTTGGCTTGTGCTGCTTCCCCTCGTGGGCCACACTCTCCCTTCTCCTACCCCTCCAGACACGTGGTCCACGAGAGCGACTAAACTTGGGAACTCCCGAACTCCCTGGGCGTGGTCGGCTTGGTGGCCTCAGGCCCACCCGGGGTGCCCCAGGCACTCCCGTTACCCTGCCTTGGGAATTCACAGCTGATGGACTCGCCTGCCACAAGTCAGCCCCCGTGGCCGCCCCTGCCGTGCTCGGCCTCCTGGAAACGAGGGAGGGAGCCAAGATGGCTGGCGCTCCCTCGAGCCAGGGACCTAGCGTGGGCAGCTGGGAGGGCAGCGCAGAGCGGCGCCGAGCCGGGCCAGGTGAGATGCCAGCCGGTTTACCGTGGTCTTAGCGGGTCTTGCTGAGGGTTGAGGCCCGTGTGACACTGCGTCCTACTTGTTGGGCCTAGTTGATTGGAGAGACAGCAGAGCCTACTTTATGAGGGATGGGGAGAAACGGGGGAGTGGGGAGAACACGGGGTCCTTGGTGAGCAAACCCAGAGCCCAGGAGGAGGCTGGCAGAGGAGGAGTTTGTTCTAGAGGCCAGAGGAGACTTAAAGCAGCATTGTAGTAGCAGATTCATTGGCCGGCCCTTCCCTTGCCCTGCCTAGAACCCTGGCTGACCCCTTCTAAAATGGAAGGGCCAGAGTCCAGACCTGGGCTCGAGACCCCATCTGCTTGAAATAAGGAGATGGAGGGAGGAGGAAAGCTGGCTTTGGTGAAGACAAGGCTTGGGGTCTCTTGGCAGAGTTGCCGGGTCCCTTCATTTATTCCTTGGCTCCAGAGCCCTTCCTAAGCGCTACGATAGAGGCTGGCTGGCTGCTTTTTGGATGCCCTGTTTTACCTCCTTCCAACCTCAAGCCAGGAGAGCCTGTTTAATCTGGGGGGGGGGGCGCGCGACTTGTCTTCTTGGTTTCTTGCCTTTTCCAATCCCTTCCAAGAGCTGTGGGGGCCAGGGCAGCCCGTTGAACAAATCCCTCAAATGAGCTCCCGCTTTTCGCACCTCTTGCATGAATGCACCTGGCAATTGCCAGATCTGCTTTGCATTGCACTTGCAGGGAGCCATTGTCGAAAAGACTGTTGCACCTGAACCCCATCAACCAGTTGTCTACTTAAGGATGATTGGCTTCCGCGCACAGCCTCTGGCCTTTCCCCCACTGTGTGTTCTCCGGTAGTCCAGACCTCCTTGGATGGATGTGGGGTGCGGAGCTCCAGGGAGCTGCTTTTTCTCAGTACGCTTTTGAGGAAAACAGAAGTGGGGTATTACCTATTCACACCTCCTCTTACCTCTTTGGGGAAGAGGAAGGAACGAGATAGGGTGGAGTGGAGCTGGGTGGGACTGGGACCGGGATCGGTACCGGGACTGGACCGGTAAGAGTAGGTAGGGCGGGACAGGGTAGGGCAGGGTGGGGTTTGTGCACAAGGAAGTGCAGTATATCTGGACATTTTGTTGGAAGATACACGAATACTGCTCCTTGAAGTCAGGCAAGTCATCTGTACCTTTCTGGACCTCAATTTTCCTTATCTGTGAAATGGCCAGGTTGGTCTCAAAGCTCCAAGAATCCGTGTGTTTCTGGATCCTTCAGCTGATAAGCATTTTGGGTGATGTATTCCCCTGGGTGGTGGAATTACAGTGTTTAGGAGGGGCGCTCTGGAGTCACACTGCTTGATTTTATATCTTTAATGCTGTGTGGTCTTGGGAACGTTATTTAATTTAACCCCCCAGCCTCCATTTCTCTAGGTGTGAACTGAGAATAGCCATCCTAGCAATGGTGCAGGTGCGATGGAGTTGTAGTTCACGTGGAGGGGAGGTGAGAACCACATACAAAATTACCTCTAAAAAGCCTGAAATCCAAGCACTCGATCCTTGTAAAGCCCAAAGGAGCTTGCCATCACCCGAGGGAACGCGGTGCTTTGCTCTCAGGAAAGAGACTGAGCGGAAGGGCGGGAGGAGTCACCCAACAGTTTAAATTCATTGTCCCCTCATTTTTTTCTGAGATTTTGGTTGAATTACATAATTAAGTGCACAGAGTCAGCCGTAAGTAAGTGGTGGCGATTTTCATAATTTTGTTTGCAAAGTGTCTAGCAGAGTGCTCGTGCCTGTGGAGCAGTATAGCCGGGTTCTCCCGGTGACATGGAAGGAAAACCAGCATCTTTGTTGGCTGCTGGAATGAAAAGGCTATTCTGCGTGTGTAGTGTGTTTTTCAGGGCTCGGTTTTTTTTTTTTTTTTTTTTTTAAGATTTTACTTATTTATTTGACACTGTTTAGAAAGAGCGAGGGAGAGATCACAAGCAGGGGGAGTGGCAGAGGGAGAGGGAGAAGGAGGCTCCTAGAGCTTGACCGAAGCAGAAGGCAGACACTCAACCAACTGAGCCACCCAGGTGCCCCAGGGCTCAATTTTTAAATCACACATGGAAGCGTGCTCTCTTTACCAAGGATTGCTATGATACCATTTATCTTCTGAGTCCATTGAAAATGAATCGTTTTTTAAAAAGTGAACATAAAGTACATTCAAGAGGAATAGATTAAGCCCAACTCCAGGGTCAAATGATATGGTAAAAAATGGAAAATCAGGGCGAGGTAAGACCAGATTTGTCACAGCATACAAGTTGAAAATCTTGCAGCCAAGAAATTTTACCCGACGGTGTTTCTAATTTTTTAATTAAAAAATTTAAAAAAATTTTTTTAAAAAGATTTTTATTTGACAGATCGCAAGTAGGCAGAGAGGCAGGCAGAGAGAGGGGGGAAGGGAGGCTCCCTGCTGAGCAGAGAGCCCGATGCAGATGCGGGATGCAGATGCGGGACTCAATCCCAGGACCCTGAGATCGTGACCTGAGCCGAAGGCAGAGATTTTAACCCACTGAGCTACCCAGGCGCCCCTAAAAAATTATTTTTTTTAAAGTAATCTCTGACCACCATGGGGCTCAAACTTACGACCCCGAGATCAAGAGTCTCAAGCTCTACTGATTGAGCCAGCCAGGTGCCCCTGATTACTAATTTTTGAAAAGCTTTCTTTTTTTAGAATTCTCAGGTAAAATTCTGGTGGTACTCTTGGTGCTTTACAAACTTTTTTGCAAAACTTGACTGAACCCTAATTCACACTCGAGCACATCCCGTGTAAGTGTTCAGTTAGGTTGATGAGCTGACAACCCAAACACAGTATTTAAACCTCAGGCTAATCTCAAGCAATTTATTGAATTCTGAAAACAAAGCTCTGAAAGAGGACAATGGTCTTCTTTTTAATTTGAAAGCGGGGTCCGGAAAAAGAATATGCTTTGCAATGCGACGCTGAAAATATACCAGTAATGAGGATCATTCGACTGTGTTGGTTTAAACGGGAGATGAATCACAGACCCTAAAGCGACTGGCCCCACCGCTTGTGTGACCTAGGGCAAATTAGCCTATGTTGCAATTTCTCCGTTTTCGAACCTCTCAACTGGGGATGAGGGTAGTGCCTACTCTATTGGCTGTCAGGCTTAGGACAGTGCCTAGGAAATACTGAGTAGCATCCTAGTCATTAGATCTATGTTAGCCCAGGGACTAGTCTGCTGCCACCCCTTTGAAAAGGCTCTTTGTTCTAGGGGAATGGTTCTCAAACTTTTTGCTCTCAGGACCCGTGTACGCTCTTGAAAACTCGAGGCCCTTGAAGAGCTTTTATTTATGTAGGTTACATCTATCAATGTGTATTCTATTCAAAATTAAAATGGAGACATTTAGAAAGTATTTATTTAAAAAGCCGGTTACACAATAAAAGGTAACTTTTTGTGTGTGAAAAATAGCTTTTCCAGAATCAAGAAGATGTAGTGAGAAGAATGCATTGTTTTGTTTTGTTTTTTTAAAGATTTTATTTATTTATTTGACAGAGAGAGAGGGAGATCACAAGTAGGCAGAGAGGCAGGCAGTGAGAGAGGGAGAAGCAGGCTCCCTGCTGAGCAGAGAGCCCGATGCGGGGCTTGATCCCAGGACCCTGAGATCATGACCCGAGCCGAAGGCAGAGGTTTTAACCCACTGAGCCACCCAGGTGCCCCAGAAGAATGCATTCTTATACACATCTTTAAGTCTCTGTAATATCGGGTTTATTTTTTATTTTTTATTTTTTTATTTTTAATTTTTTTTAATATCGGGTTTAAAAGGTATTCTCTCCTGTCTGTCTCTACGTTTCAGTCATTGTGATACATTGTTTTGATAGAAGTCTATGAAGAAAATCCAACTTTGTCCAGATAGATAGGTGGAAAAAGGAAGAGTATTTCGATAGTTTGTTTAGTGACTATTCTTTGATCAGTGTACCAACACTTGACAAGTAGTAGTTTCTTAAAGCTTAGTTATAATGTAGAAACTGAAACAATATCCATGATTTTTTGGTACCCCATTATAGTAAAAGCTATTGCTTTCTTTTATACTTGGAGTGGATCTTTTACCTGTGTGTGACTTTGTAATATCACCATTGGTTTTTTTGGGAAACCTAGTTCATTGATTGATCTTCAGATGTTGGCAGTTCCATTACATGGTATAAAAAGTTACATTTGTTAGTGTCACTACTGATCCCATCAGAAAAGTCTTTAGGTATTGGGAAAAACTGTCAGGCTCCCTGTAGTAGATACAGGTTTTCCAAAATTCTAGTTTTCAAATGAAAGCTCAAAATTTCACTGGCAGCAAAGAGTCAGTAGTTTTCTTTGAGGTGACAGGCTCACCTTATTCCTTTCTGAGAAAGTGCTTGCCCAATATACCCCAGTCTAAATGAGTAATGTCTCAGTTTTTCTTTCAAGTAAAAGTGATATTCCATGATAAGAGCAGCTATTTCACCATGTAAACCAAACAAGTGTCATGTGAGACATTCAGAATGCAGCAGAAATGAGTACTCCCCATTTTGCCCCTCGCAAAACTGAAAAGTCATGTATTTAAGGGCTGTGATTAAATTAAAAAAAAAAACTTTACTGCTTCATCAAGGACATTCTTTTTTTTTTTTTTTTAAGATTTTATTTATTTGACAGAGATCACAAGTAGGCAGAGAGAGGGGGGAAGCAGGCTCCCTGCGGAGCAGAGAGCCCTATGTGGGGCTCGATCCCGGGACCCTGAGATCATGACCTGAGCCGAAGGCAGAGGCTTTAACCCACTGAGCCACCCAGGCACCCCTATCAAGGACATTCTTGAGTGAAACTAGCCTTTCCCCCTACCCCTAGTTGTGAGTACTTGGTGAAGAATATAATGACATCTAGCATAGTTTGATTCATCCTAAGTTACCACATTTCTACTCGAACATTAATATAATGAAAAAGGCAAATAATATCTTAGCGTTACATTATCTTAGTATAATGAAAATAATTTAACTTGCAGACCCTCTGAAAAAGTCTCAGGGAACCCCAAGGTTCCTTGGACCATCCTTTGGGAATCACTGTTCTAGGGAAAGGCAGACCAGTTTTAGCTCTATTGAGTTTGTAAGTCTCTTAACAGGTATGGAGGTACAGGCTTTATGGCTGCACTGTGGAATGTGTGCTAGCTAACTAATGCTTCTCCATTCCTTCCCTGTGTGTCAGGCACTGTTCTAAGGATGAGTGTGTGTGTGTGTGTGTGTGTGTGTGTGTGTGTGTGTGTGTGTACCTATATATCTCCATGCTTTCATTGTCTCGCTTATGCCCACAATAACTGTGTAACTGGATACTTTCATCATCCCACTTTACAGAAAAGGAACCAGAAGCCTGGAGCGCTGAAGTGACTTGCTCAAGCTAGTCTCAGAACCAGGATTTCAAAGCCAGGTTCCAGAGACCAGGCTCCTCCTCAGTACCCCTGAGGGATTAAACCCGGGGAGGCCCTTAGCCGGTCTACCCTCGGTGGGGGAATGGGGGTGGGTGGGCATTATCTTCGGGGGCGGGGGAAGGTGCAAGTCCCCATTGCTGGGTATGTGGGAACCTTGTCCTGACTCTGCCCTCTGCCCTCTGCCCTGGCAGGATGACCTCTCGGGAGCAGCTCGTACAGCAGGTGCTGCAGGAGCTGCAGGAGGCCGTGGAGTCCGAGGGCCTCGAGGGGCTGGTCGGTGCCGCTCTGGAGGCCAAGCAGGTGCTGTCGTCCTTCGCCCTCCCCACCTGCCGGGAGGGGGGCTCCAGCCCCCAGGTGCTGGAGGTGGACTCCGTGGCCCTGAGCCTATACCCCGAGGACGCTCCCCGGAACATGCTGCCGCTGGTGTGCAAAGGCGAGGGCAGCCTGCTGTTCGAGGCGGCCAGCGTGCTGCTGTGGGGGGACGCGGCCTTCAGCCTGGAGCTGCGGGCCCGCACGGTGGTGGAGATGCTCCTGCACCGCCACTACTACCTGCAAGGCATGATCGACTCCAAGGTGATGCTGCAGGCCGTGCGCTATTCCCTGTGCTCCGAGGAGTCCCCTGAGATGACCAGCCTGCCGTCCGCCACGCTGGAGGCCATCTTCGACGCAGACGTCAAGGCCACGTGCTTCCCCAGCAGCTTCTCCAACGTGTGGCACTTGTACGCGCTCGCCTCCGTCCTTCAGCGCAACATCTACTCCATCTACCCCATGCGAAACCTCAAGATCCGGCCCTACTTCAACCGGGTCATCCGGCCTCGCCGCTGTGACCACGTGCCCGCCACGCTGCACATCATGTGGGCCGGCCAGCCCCTCACCAGCCTCCTCTTCCGCCACCAGTACTTCGCCCCCGTGGTGGGGCTGGAGGAGGTGGAGGCCGAGGGTGCTCCCGGCCTGGCCCCCGCTCCCCCAGCCCCGGCCCCCCTGCTGCCGCCGCCGGCCAAGACCCTGGAGCTGCTCAACCAGGAGCCCGGCCTCAGCTACTCCCACCTCTGTGAGCGCTACAGCGTCACCAAGAGCACCTTCTACCGCTGGCGGCGCCAGTCGCAGGAGCACCGGCAGAAGGTGGCCGCCCGCTTCTCGGCCAAGCACTTCCTGCAGGACAGCTTCCACCGCGGGGGCGTCGTGCCGCTGCAGCAGTTCCTCCAGAGGTTCCCTGAGATCTCCCGCTCCACCTACTACGCCTGGAAGCAGGAGCTGCTGGGCTCCGGCGCCTGCCCGGCCCTGGGCCCCACGGAGGTGCAGGTGATGGAGGAGCTGGGGAAGCTGCCGGAGGAGCAGGCGGCCAAGGGGCTGGGATGCCCCTCGCTGGCCGCGGCCAGCCCGGGAGTGGTCTTAATGCAGCGGGCCAAGTTGTACCTGGAGCACTGCATCTCCCTGAACACGCTGGTGCCCTATCGTTGCTTCAAACGCAGGTTCCCCGGCATCTCCCGGTCCACCTACTACAACTGGCGCCGGAAGGCCCTCCGGAGGAACCCCGGCTTCAAGCCGCCACCGGCCCTCCCCACCGCCGGGGCTCCCCAGCCGGTGTCCGTTCCAGAAGAGGCCCTGCTCCCTTGGAAGGGGGAGGGAGAAGAGGGGGCAGGCCAAGCCACGGCGGGGGGACCACCCGTCCCCCACGAGTTCCTGCCCCCCAAGGTGCCCCTGTCCCGTTGGCAGAGGCGCCTGCGCAGGGCTGCCCGCAAGCAGGTGCTGAGCGGGCATCTCCCCTTCTGTCGCTTCCGCCTCCGCTACCCCAGCCTGTCGCCCTCCACCTTCTGGGTCTGGAAGAGTCTTGCCCGGGGCTGGCCCAGAGGCCTGTCCAAATTCCAGGTGCAGGCCCCCGCCATGCGCAAAGAGGGGCTGCAGGAAGCCAAGGAGAAGCAGGAGAAGGAAGCTGGCAGGGATGGGTCCGCGGCGATGGCACCTCCTGCTGGGACCCCCCAGTCTGTGGGGGCTTCTCCGGGAGAGGATCCAGGCCAGGCCCAGGGGGGCCCTTCTGGAGAGGGGCCTGCGGCTCAGGGCCGGCCCCACAGCAGGTCCCTGTCCAGCCGCCCTGCGGTGGAGGCAGGGGTGGGGGGCAGGGACGGCCAGGTGCTGGTGATGGACATGCTCGCCACCACAAAGTTCAAGGCCCAGGCCAAGCTGTTCTTGCAGAAGCGCTTCCAGTCTAAGAGCTTCCCCTCCTTCAAGGAGTTCAGCGCCCTGTTTCCCCTCACCGCCCGCTCCACTTACTACATGTGGAAGCGGGCGCTGTATGATGGCCTCACCCTGGTGGATGGCTGACGGGGGCGGGCCGGAGGGGGCTGGGAGGAGAGGGGACCTGTTTGGACAGGGTCAGGGACCTAAGTCGACCCCTGGCTTGGCCAGCGTGCCCTTTGCTCTGGCTCCCACAGCGTCTACCTTGAATCCAAGGGCAGCTGTGCGCTGTTTCCTGGCTCTGGGGCCAACGGAGCCAGAAATGAGCCATCTGATCTCCTGCAGAGAGCTGCGGGACCAGAATTGTTCTTTTCGGGTGTTTGCCATTCTTGCTTTTTCTTGTCTTGGTTTCATTTTTTTGTTTTGATTTAAGTGGGTTGGCTGGGCCCCCTGACGGGTGTTGGAAACCATACGTATGGGGGTCCCGAGGGGGTTTGTTGGCTAAAGCTGCTTTCAACTTCAACTGGGGACGGAAGAAGTACTGTCACATGGCTGGCTGTCCCGTGAGGCAGAATATATGTCTTCAGTTTGTTTGGGGGTTGGTACCCTCCTTACTCAAAGATGTTTTCCAAAGGAACATTAGAAATCAAATACGGAGCAGGTCAGTGGCTTCTGCCTGGGCCCCCAAGGGCGAGGGTCCCAGGCTCAGCAGGACAAGTAAGGGTATATAGGAAGGACCTCCGAGGGTCGGCCCTGAGCTGGATCACTGAGGTGCTGGCCTGTCCCTTGCAAGGAGTGTGGTAAGGGGCTTGGGGGAGAGGGCTTCGAGGCTCTCCTGGTGCTTGGTCCATCTGCTGTAGGCCCTTCAGTCCTCTGCCAGCCTGGTTGGCTCTTGGGGACCCCGTCTTTCTGTTGAGCCTCTCCTCCGAGCCTGTGCCCCATCAGCGAGGGGCCATACAGTGGCCTGGCAGGCAAGTAACTGAATTTCCATTGTCCAAGAGTCAAGTTGGAAAACCAAAGAAATAAAGTGATGTGGAACCCACAGCCCTTGGTCTCTGGTATTTGTTTAGCCAGGATGTGCCTGCTCGTTCCTTCAGTCCCCTTGGTGTAAGGGGACACTCCCAGGTCCTGGGCTTGGGGGAGGGGAGGGAGGGGATGACTCGGGGGATTCTGTTTAGCATCGGATCTAGAGGCGATGTTGGGTGCACTTCCAGCCGGGGACGGGGTTCTGGCCGCCTGGAAAGATACTCCCACTATGGGAGAAAACCAGCCCACGCAGGGTCCTTGCAGGCCAGGCCAGCGCCAGGGTCAAGTCAGGTCCGTGTGCGGCATTCTCGTTCATGCTCATCGTGCATCCAAGCAGGCTAGGCCCAGGCATGGGTAAGGACACACCTCCAGCCTCAGAGTGGCTAACTTGCAAACCCCCTCCAGTGGGCTGGGCTTTAAGGCCAGACCTCAGCTTACTGGGGTGTGGCATCATCGGGGAAGCTGTTGGTTTTCTGCAATGGCCATTGTTTTGGGGAGTCATTCTTCTGTTTTTTTCACCCCCCATATCCTGTCTATCAGCAAGTCCTGTTGGCTAACTCCAAAGTGTGCCTAGGACCCTCCCCTTCACGCTGCTGGCGCCATCCCCGATGGCCCACGTCCCTGCCTCCCGTCTGTCCTCCTTCTACTCTTGTCCGGTACAATCCATGCTCCATAGAGCACCCAGAAAGCGCTTTGAGTGAAATTGTATTCTTTCACTTTCCTGTCTAACGTGTCTGTGGCTTCCCTTCACTCTTAGAATTCCTCGCACCGCCTGCCGAAAGCCTTCGTAATCTGGCCCCTGGCAGGCTCTCCCTGCTTGTCCCGCTCGTGCCCCTCACCCACCACGCTCCAGCCACACTGGCTGCCTTGGGTCTTGAATAGGCTACACTTGCTTTAAGGGCCTTAGCATTTGTTCCTTTGGAACACCGTTACACGGCAGGCTCCTTACCATTCAGATCTGAGTCCCTATTGCATTGTCCTTTTAAATTCTCCATGTGGTGTTTATTCCCATCTGATAATTTTCTTGTTTATTTGGGTATTTGATTACCTCCTACCACTACCCCATTAGAGCATAAGCTCCATGTAAAGCGGGGCTTTTTCCTGACTTGCTTACAGCCCTGTATTCCCAGCAGGAAGATTAGTTGATGGCACATAGTAGGTGCTACAACTTGTTGAAAGAGGGAATGAATGTAATGGGGCCACTATGCTTTTCCTGCTGTTGTCCTTTGGGGTTGGTGTTATTAAATCTAATCAGTCCTACTTCCTAAATATCTCTCATTGGCCGTTTTTCTTCATTCCCCAGCAACCCCCTAATCTAGGTCAGTGGCTGCTCTCATCTCTGATACTGACTCTGCTTGCAAATTATCCCATTCCATCCTGACAAATGCCAGAATGATCTTGCTAAATCTGGCCTGCGATGGCCACCTGTAACCAGCAGGTGGCGATCTGGTGCAGCAAGAGACTAGTCTCTGGGTTCCTGGTAGGCACAGCCACCTCTGGCTGGAACCCACAGCCTGCCCACCCTTACTATCTTAGCTGTCAGAGGGTGGTACCAACGTCCCACCTGAGAACCGCCTGGTTGGAGCTCTGGCTTCTGTTTGTCTCCATGCACTTTCAGAACCCGAGCAGATCTGATCCCTGAGCAGTACCTCAATGGGGTCTAAAAACCACCTGGACCTTAGTCCGTGGGGGAGCTGGTTAGGAGCATGAATTCCAGGGCCCCATCTAGACCTATTAATGATAGCTTAGGCATTGGAGAGGCAGCATATGCACATGGGTGAGCTAAACCTCGCTGGACCTCACTTTTTCCATCTGTGAAATGGGAATTACATAGTAAGTCCTGCATGAGCATTTGCTATTGGTAACAGTCATCCCCAGTTTGAGAGCCGCTGGGAATCTAATTCCCGTTTTCTAGGAGGAAGCTAATGCCCAGGGAGATTCTTGCTCAAGGTTGCCCTGTAAAGATACTCCTGTCCCCAAACTGAAAGGTCCTTTTGTCCAAGGCCAGCTCTAAGTCCCCAAACCACAGGGAGATCCTTTAGTTTCTGTTGGAAAAAAAGTCAGATAAAAATGATATGTCAGTGTTTATTGATTTGGAAAATATTTTATCAGTATGGTTAAATTATCCTGGTGTAGAAAAACCATTTCCTTTATAATTGGTTAGAAAGGCAGATTATACCTAGGCAGTGACTACCTTTGCTAAGAATACTTCATGCCAATTTCGAAGCTGACGTTTGGTGAAATTATTTGTATGTTTTGCACCACTTTCTCACATGCAGATGGAGAAAGAAATTCTAGTGAAATGAACAATGGGAATAAAGGAAGAAAACAGAACGTGTGAGGTTGGCTCTATATCCTCCAGCATTCCGTGCCATTGTAGAGTAGTAACTGGGTCTACAAATTTTGAATATAAAACTGCATCCTAAAAAGCAATCAGGTCAAACGTGAATAATGAAAATAATTTTTAATATTCATCCCCTGGGGGTAGGGGTCCTGTATTTTGGTGGAGATTATCTTGTCTACCTTGATGCATGAGGTTGCTCCCCAAATATTTCTCTGGAGGCCGGCACTCAGGCTCTTGGGTGGCTCTTGGGTCCGGAGCAACCAGCTCATACCTCACCTGCCCCCCCCCCAACAGCCCCGCACCCCCCAGGGCAGCACCTCATTCTCGCTGCCAGTCTGGGCTCATTACCCACCAACCTGCTCTTCTTTGGGTATTTTTTAGCCTGGTTGCTGCCAGCATCAACTTAGCAGTTGAACTGGCCAGAAAGCTGGGCATCATTCTAGAATTTTCTCTCCCACATCTCTGTCTTAGCAGGACCCTAGGAACACTGCAGGCTTCGTGTGGTTCCACACCACGAGATGATCATGGGGAAGGGAACCGGGCTGGTCCAGGCCATCCTGAGCACAGCTCTCCTGCCAGGTCACCTCCGAGGCCACTCAGTGCCCAAGTCTGGCTCAGTTTTCTGGCCGAGGGGCTAGATCGGACCTGCTCACACGGGTCTGGCCGATGTGATAGGCTCCCCTGTGCTGGGAGCTGATGGTACAGAGCCATTTGGCCCCAACTCTTGTCCTCAAAGGCCTCTGCTTACTGGCAGCAATATGATAGAAGCTTTTCTATACGGATGCACGACAAAGTGCAGTGAGTTCCCAGGGAGGCACATGCTGGCTTTGGTGTCTCCTAGCTCATTCTGACCCCGCCAACTCCCGGGGTCAGCTTTACTCAAATATTGGCTCCCTGGGGTCTCTGGGAAATGCCTCACCTGCTCCTCAGATGACCGTAGTCGCTGGTTGTAAACAACTTGTCCCAGTGCGGTGGGTCACGGGAGGATGGGGGGCAGGTATCCAGACAAGGCCATTATCAGGATGGGGCCAGAAGGCGGGCGGGCGAAGCTCAGGAGTGCGTGTGAGTGCAGGGGGAGCCTGCTCTGGCCTCCGTGCTGTCAGCCCCTCTTACTGGCCTGACTCCTAACAGGGAGGTTTTAGTGTGACTTCTCCCCAGCCTTGGCGAGGGACACCCCAGGACACTGTAGAGGGTCACTAGCAGGTCCCTAAACGTTCCTGTTACTGGTTTATCTCATGGAAGAGGAGGAGGAGGAAGCTTTCAGGGAGATGAGAAGAGCAGCAGAAAGTAGGTTTAATGGTAGAAAAAATGTCCATGGAAGATGACTTTGAAAATACCGTGAAATCTGCTTAACTCGAGTGGTTCCTCCCTGCCAGGCAGAGAGAGCTGGGGGGAGGCGCAGGGGACCTAGA
>CM052896.1:102732058-102794184 GCA_028534135.1 Potos flavus
CGAGATCATGACCTGAGCCAAAGGCAGAGGCCTTAACTCACTGAGCCACCCAGGCGCCCCTAGAACTTCTGTGGAATTCTTGCCAGGAATTTATAACCTCGATCCAATCCCGAGAAGACATCTGACAAGCTAAAATCGAGAGGCATTCTATGTACGTTCTGTATAATAAAGGAGCAGGACTCTCCAAAAGTCTGAAGGTCATGAAGGATAAGACTGAGGAACTGTTACAGGTCGGAGGAGACTAAGGGGACACAGCAAAGAAATGCAGTGCGGACCTGGACTGGATCCTGGAACAGAAAAACGATAGTAGGGGAAAATGGGTGAGATTTGAATAAGCACTGTAGTAAGTGGCATTGTACCCTCTTTATTTTCCTGGTTATGATCACTGTACATACTCATGTGAGTTGTTAGTCTTAGGGGAAGTTGGGTGAAATAAGACACCCAGATTAGAAAGGAGGAAGTAAAACTATATTTGCAGATGACATTTTATATATAGAAAACGCTAAAGAATCCACAAGAGAACCGACTAGGGCTCGTGACAAATTCAGCACAGTTGCAGGGCACAAAAATCAGTCATGTTCCTATACACCAGCGATGAACAGTCTGAAAAGGAAATTAAGAAAACAATTCCATCTACAATAGCATCTAAAAGAATGAAATACCATGCAGTGAATTTAACCAAGAAGTGAAAGACTAGCACACTGGAAACCATAAAATATTGCTGAAAGACATTTAAAAAGAGACCTAAATAAATGGAAAGATATCTTGCACTCACGGTTGAAAAACTTAGTATTGTTAAGGTGGCAATATTCCCCAAAGCGATCTACGAATTCAATGCAATCCCTATTGAAACCCCATCACCCTTTCCCCCCGCCACCGCAGAAATGGAAAAGCTCATTCTCACACTCTTATGGAATTTCCAGGGACCCTAAACAGCCAAAAGAATAATTGAAAAAGAACAAGTTGGAAGACTCACGTATTTAGATTTCAAAACTTCCCACACAGCTACAGTAATTAAAACAGTATGGTACTGGGATGAGCATAGACATAGAGAACAATGCAACAGAATTGAGATTCCAGAAATAAATCCAAAATATCCATAGTCGGTTGTCTTTCAACAGGCATGCCAAGACCATTTGATGGGAGAAAGAATGGTCTCTTCGATGAATGGTGTCCTTATTCCATGTAAAAAATTGACTTAAAATGGATCAACAACATAAATATAAGAGCTAAAGCCATAAAACTATTAGAAGAAAATATATGGGCACATCTTTATGACTTCAGATTTGGCAGTGGATTCTTAAATTTAACATCAAAAGCATAAGCAACAAAAGAAATATTGGACTTTGTAAAAATTAAAAACTTTTGTGCATCAAAGGACATTGCTAAGAAAGTAAAAAGGCAACCTACAGGGGCCCCTGGGTGGCTCAGTTGGTTAAGCGTCTGCCTTCAGCTCAGGTCATGATCTCAGGGTCCTGTAATCGAGTCCCAAGTCAGGTTCCCGGGTCAGCAGGGAGTCTACTTCTCCCTCTCCCTATGACCTTCCCCCCCTGCTCGTGCTTTCTCTCAAATAAATAAAATCCTTAAAAAATAAAAATTAAAGACAACCTACAGAATGGGAGAATCTATTTTCAAATCATATATCTGATAAGAGTTTAATATCCACAGCGCCTGGGTGGCTCAGGCGGTTGTGTCTGACTCTTGGCTCGGATCATGATCTTGGGGTTGTGAGATCGAGCCCCACATCAGGCTCCCTGCTCAGTGGGGAGTCTGCTTGAGATTCTCTCTCTTCCCTCTCCCTTTGCCCCTCCCTCACCCTGCATGCTCTCTCTCTCTCTCTCAATAAATAAATAAATCTTAAAAAAGGAGTTTAATATCCAGAATATATTAAAAAACTCTTACAACTCAACAACAAAGAGACAACATAATTTTTATTTTTTAAAAATATTTATTTATTCCAGAGAGAGAGAGAGAGAGAGTGTGTGTGCACGCATGTGTGCATGAGTGTGGGGTAAGGGGGGGGGCAGAGGGAGAGGGGGAGAGAATCTCAAGCAGACGCTGCACTGAGGTTGGAGCCCCATATGGGGCTCGACCCCACAAACTCAAGATCACCGCCAGAGCAGAAACCAAGAGTCGGACCCTCAACCAACTGTGCCACCCAGGGGCCCCAAAACAACGTAATTTTTAAAAATGAGCATTTGAATAAACATTTCTCCAAATAAGAGATAAAAATGGCCAATAAGCACATGAAGACATCTTCACCCTCATTGGTCATTCAGGAAACGTAGGTCACAGTCACAATGAGATATCGCTTCACATTCACTAGGATGCCTACAATAAAAAGGAAACGAATAGAAAATACCAAGTGTTTTTGAGAGTGTGAAGAAATCAGAACCCTCGTCCGCTGCTGGCGGGAATGTGAAGTGGTGCAGCCACTGGGGAAAATAGTTTGGTGCTTCCTCCAAAGGTTAACATAGAATTGCCACGTCTCAGTTCAGGCTGCTAGAACAATTTACTATAGACTGGGTGACTTAGACAACACTTATTCTCGCGCCGCTGGAGGCTGGGAAGTCTGAGATCAGGGTGCCAGCGTGCTCGGGGGCTGGTGAGAGCACTTTTTCTGGCTTGCATGTTGTTTGCTCCTGTGGCAGAGAGAGGCAAGAGCCATCTTGTGTTCTTACAGGAGCACTAATCCCATCACGAGCACTCTACTCCCAAGACCTACTATTTCCCAAACGTCCCATGTCCAAACGTCATCACGATGGGGGAAAGGGCTTCAACATATGACTTTTGAGGGATGCCATTCAGTCCGCAGCACCGTCCGACCGAAAATTCACTCCTTGGTATATATCCAAAAAGTTTGAAAACATACTCAAACAGATGCTTGTATTCGAGTTCAGAGCAGTATTATTCACGATAGCCCAAAGGCAGAAAAGATCCAAATGTGATCAACAGATGAATGGATAAACAAAATGTATATTTCATATAATGGAATAGTATTTATCCATAAGAAGGAATGAAGTTCTGATACTTGCTACAACATGGATGAACTTTAAAAACATGGTCCAATATCCAACCACAGCCCCTAAAAACCCTTCTCTGGGTCCTCAAGGGCTCTTAGGGTCTCTTCCCTAATTCACTGACACTTGAATTCATTCATCGGGTCACCTGCTATGGATCAGTTTAGATCCTGGCCCTCAGGTTGCGCAAAACTTGCGTGGGCGAGGAGATGGGAACAGATCAAATACACAAACAAACCATAATGACATGCAACACTTATCTGGAGGTCTGTACGAATTGGAAGAGGTCATTAAATGTGCCTGGGGGAGGGAAAGAGGCAGCCTCTGAATGGTGAGGAGGAGGATGAAGAGTTCCTGATACGGAGAGGGTATCCTAGGGTCAGGGAAAAAGGGCTGCAGCACGTGGCTCTGGGAAATGGGGGGGACGTGGGTAGAGGTTGAGGCCAGGGCAGGTGGTGGGGCCAGATTGTCCGTGGCAGGTGAGGACTCTGGGCCACATCTTGGAGGTCACAGTGGACTAGTTACAGCACGTTTCGTGATCTGGGGTGGCCTTCAGGGGCTCTGGGCATGGCTTGAAGCTGTGTGCAATCAAATTATGTGTGCAAATGTGCATTCTGCTGGGGAGGGTCCTTAGCCGTCATTCTCAAAGGGGTCTGTCCCCAACGAGGTTACGAACTTGACCGTTAGCCCAGCCGATTATGGTTGTTCTCCCCCAGCATCCCTGGTTCCAGCCAGGCTGGGCTCCTCTCCACTCCCCAGCACGGCGCTGGTGCCAGGCCTGGGTTTACTGCCTGAAACACCTGTTTTCTCCTGGCCTCCTGGCACGCCCTTCCCACTCAGGGGGCCGTCCCCAGCAGCCTTCAGCCCCTGAGCCACCTCTGAGTCACCGCTGTTGGGCTCCCACGTTTAGTCCATCTGTCTCCCCTGCAGAGAGGGCCACACCTGCCTGCCTCTGTCTCTAAACTCGCTCCAGTCTTGTTCCAGCTCTGTCCACACCTGATGCAGCCCTCGGATGCCACCTGTGCGTGACGAGCGGCGTCCCCGAGGCCAGATCTGAAGTCCCCTCCAGGCACTGCCTCTTCCACTTCCTCCTCCTCATCTTCTGAAAAGCTCTCCTCTTTCCACCTCCCTGAGATTGCACCTGCATGTTTGGGGTCTCCTTTTGCTTCTGCGATCACTGCTTTTCTGTTTTTCCTTCTGACTTTTCTGTGTTTTTCTTTACCTTAAAGATTGTGGGTCTAAAAAAATTTGGTAATTCATGCACCTGGGAAAAAGTAAAACAGAACAAAAGAACAGGGGTGCCTGGGTGGCTCAGTCGGTTAAACGTCTGCCTTTGGCTCAGGTCAGGATCCTGGGGACCCGGGATTGAGCCCCACGTTGGGGTCCCTGCTCAGCAGAGAACCTGCTTCTCCTCACTCTCCTTCTGTTCTCTCTCTCTCTCTCTCTCTTTCGCATAAATAAATAAAAATTAAAAAAAAAAAAGAACAACAGGACATATAGTGAAAGTTACTTCTTCCTTCTATGGTTTTAAATTCCACAAAATCTCTTCCCAGGGGCAACTCTTATTACTACCCTTCGAAGTCCCATATGATAGCTACTAGTTATACATGACTACTGAACACACAAAATGTGGCTAATTTGAATTGATATATATATAATTTTATTTTTTTTAATATTTATTTATTTATTTGTCAGGGAGAGAGAGAGAGCACACAAGCAGGGGGAGCGGCAATCAGAGGAAGAAGCAGACTCTCCACTGAGCAAGGAGTCCAATGAAGGGCTCAATCCCAGGACCCTGGGATCATGACCTGAGCCGAAGGCAGATGCTTAACGACTGAGCCACCCAGGTGTCCCTGAAATATATATATAGATATACATATTTTAAAGATTTTAGGTTTAAAGATTTTAGAGAGAGAGAGGGAGAGAGCACGAGCATGGGGGTGGGAGGGGCAGAGGGAGAAGGAGAGAGAATCTTAAGCCGACCCTGTGCTGAGTGTGGAGTTGAAGGCAGGGCTCCACCTCACGACCCCGAGATCATGACCTGAGATCACGATCTGAGCCTGAGCTAAAGCCAAGAGTCGGATACTTAACCGACTGTGCCACCCAGGCACCCCTGAAGTCTGTTTTGTAGGATACATGCCAGATTTCAAAGACTTAGTTAAAAAAAAAAAAAAAAAGAATATAAAATATCTTTTTAATGATCTTAAAGTACACAATTATAACTCAATCAACCTGGAAAAAGTAATTTTAAAATATTGATTAAATGTTAAAATACTATTTTAGATATATTGGGTTGAATAGAATATATTAAAATTAATTTCATTTGTTTCTTTTCATCTTTTAATGGGGATGCTGAGAAAATCTAAGTTACTTATATTGCTTACGTTTGTGGCTAACATAATTTATCCGCCTTCACGGTTCTAGAGCTAGACTCTGCACTTAGAAGCATGGATGTATTTCTTTAAAAACACAATACACATGGGATGCCTGGGTGGCTCAGTCAGTTAAGCGTCTGCCTTTGACTCAGGTCATGATCCCAGGGTCCTGGGATCGAGCCCCATGTCAGGTTCCCTGCTCCTCAGGCAGTCTGCTTCTCTTCCTCTCCCTCCCTCCCTGGACCACTGGCTGTTGTGCTCTCTCTCTCAAATAAATAAATAAAATCTTTAAAAAAGATTTAAAAAAACCACAAAAACACAATACACAAATTGCATAATAAGTAGACTTCTGTAAATTTCTTTTTGAACTCACGCATCTTTCTCTGAGATTATATATGGGTTTACCTCAGCCTACCTCATTTTCGTAATGTCTGCATAGCATTCCATTAGATGACCGTGCTAGCATTCATGTAACCAGGTCTCTATTGATGGGCATTTAGACGGTTTCTGATCTCTGAATGCTACCACGGCACCACGCGTGTGTAAGTAACCTTGAACTTACCTCTTTGGGCACATGGGCAGGGATATCTGCAGCATCAATTTCTTTTTATTTATTTATTTATTTATTTATTTATTTATTTACCTGACAGAGAGAGATCACAAGTAGGCAGAGAGGCAGGCAGAGAGAGAGGAGGAAGCATACTCCCTGCTGAGCAGAGAGCCCGATACGGGGCTCGATCCCAGGACCCTGAGATCATGACCTGAGCCGAAGGCAGAGGCTTTAACCCACTGAGCCACCCAGGCACCCCTGCAGCATCAATTCCTAAAAGTCGATTTTCTACAAGTGGATGTTCTTGGAGTCCTGTGGACGGCATATCTCCGTGTGCCCTGCAGGACCCAGGCCCGTCCATCGTGGATTATTTGTTGAGCAGAAATCTCAGATGTGGAGAAGTTCTGGGCTGGAAGGAGCCTCAGAGTTCACTATGTATTCGTTTATCTTACAAACATTTTCTGAGCTCCCTTGGGGCTATGGGGGTCTCACAGATAAGGAGATGGGGTCTCCACCTTGAGGAGGGCACTGTAGAATAAGGGGACAGACATGCAAACAAATGATTAAGGTCAGGGGCTTTCATGAGGGTACGTGTGAGACACAGAGGGAGCATTTTATAGAGGATGAAACTGAAGCCCACACACCAAAGCGACTTTACTGGGGTCACTGGAATGGACCTCTTTTCCTCTTTATTTTTTTAATTTTTTAATTTTTAAAGATTTTATTTATTTATTTGACAGAGAGAGAGATCACAAGTAGGCAGAGAGGCAGGCAAAGAGAGAGGGGGAAGCAGGCTCCCTGCTGAGCAGAGAGCCCGATGCGGGGCTCGATCCCAGGACCCTGAGATCATGACCTGAGCCGAAGGCAGAGGCTTTAACCCACTGAGCCACCCAGGCGCCCCTCTTTTCCTCTTTAGAGCAGAAGCTCTTTGAGAATCAGGAGCTAAGGTGTTTTCCATCTGTTGCGAACTTGACCTCTCCTTCCTCTGAATCAATATATATTAGTCATTATGAATGCAACGGGAACCGAGATTGGCATTCCGTATTTGACCTCATGTAAATGTCCCAACAGCCCTTGAGGTAGGTGGTTGTCCCCTGACATCAGTGTCCCCTCCGCCCCTCCACTCAGAGCCCACGTCTGCTCCACTCCTCTTGCCGCATTACTGGCAGTACTGCGTGGTGAGGTGTGACCAAGAGGCCGGCTGAGGGCCCCAGGCAGACAGCAGGCTGGGGCTCGAGGATTCATCCTCGGACCCAGAATCCAGGCTCAGGTGCCAACTCCAGGACCACTATTGCCTGCATGACCTTGAGCAGTACATCGTGTCTCCGTTTCCTTACCTGCACGAGTCGTAACGACAGTCCCTACCTCGGCAAGCTTGAGGGTGAGGAGTGAAAAGATGAAGCAGGCGCCATGCCTCCACTGGGTCCTGGCCTGCTCTAAGTGTCCCCAGATGGAGGCTGTGTCTGTGGGGCCGGCTACAGAATCATGGAATCGGGCCCTGGAAACTGCAAGCATTTCTTTTGTTATATTGTCTCTGTTTTATTTTATTTATTTATTTTTTAAGATTTTACTTATTTATTTGAGAGAGAGAGAAGGAGAGTGGGAGAGTGGGGGCAGGAGCAGAGGAAGAGGGAGATGCAGAGAATCTGGAGCAGACGCCCCATTGAGCGCAGAGCCCAACCTGGGGCTCGACCTCACGACCATGAGATCAGGACCTGAGCCGAAACCAAGAGCAGGACACTTAACCAACTAAGCCACCCAGGTGCCCCTGTCCCTGTTTTATAGCCTTTTGTCTACCAAACATATTTTAGTCAGATGGTATGGTCTTTGGAAAAGCTTTTCGAAGTAGCTCATGGGGTCAATGGATGGAAGGATAAGCAAATTACGGTGTATCCATACATCAGAATATTGTTCAGCCATAAAAAAAAAAATAGGTACTGAAGCATGCTACAATGTGGATGAACCTTAGAAACATTATGTTAAGTGAAACCAGCCAGACACAGAAGGTCAGGCATGGTACGATTCCATATGTGAAATATTCCTAATAGGGAAATCCATAGAGACGGAGCTCAGATTGGTGGGGGCCAGGGGCTGGGGGGAGGGGGCACGGGGAGCAGCTGCCTAATGGGTATGGGATTTCATTTTGGGGTGATGACAGTGTTTTGGAACTGCATAGAGGGGGTGGTTGGGCAACACTCTAAATGCACTAAAGGCCACTGAATTGTTCATTTAAAAATGGTTAATTTCATGTTATGAGAATTTCACTTCAATTAAAAAAATAGCTCATGACGGGCCCTCTTTCCCCACTCTCCCTCTGATGACCCTTAGGGACTCCAATTAAGTCTGTATGAGAAACCACTAATCCTTTCACATTATAAAGGGGCGGCCTTGGGAGATGAAGGGGAGGGACTCTCCAGGGGACCCAGAGATGGTCCCCGCTAGAATAGGGCCAGAACCCAGATCCCATTCACAGAATAGATATTTACTGGGGACGAGTCCCTGTTCTAAGCTCTGAGGATTCAGCCAGCCATGAGTAAGACCCGGGAGTCCTTATGGCATTTGCTTGCCAATGGAGGAAGGCTGAAAAACACAGGTAATGAAATGTCAGGCAGGGATAGAGCTATGAAGAACAAGGCAGGTAAATGGTTAGGGATGAGGTGGCTAGGGAGGGTCTCTAAGAGGAGGCGACATTTGTGCAAGCCAAGCAGAGCAGATATCGGGAGAAGGGTGTTTCTCACGGAAGGATCAGGACCAGCAGGTGCAAAAGCCCCGCTAGACAGGAGCAGACTTGGTGCGGTAAAAGGACCAGTGGGGAGGCCGTCTCTAGTTGTGTCATTTCTGAAGAAAAGAGACTCATTCTGCCCTGGGGAACGTAGTAGACTGTTCCGGGCTTCATAGATGCTGAGTCAATATGTAACCGACGCTCACCGATGGGAGGAGGCTGGGAGGCTGAGCAGAGTGTGGGGAGGGAGTGGGAGCCACACAGGCTTTCTGGCTGACGGGGACGGCAGCACAGCTCCCAGCTCACCGGCCCTGCTCCTGGCCCCCGACCCTTGAGTGGGGAGCTCCTAGCAGGCAGATCCCTGAGGCTTCCTGGGCAGACTGCTAGGGTGGGGGGTGCTCTAAGTGGCATTGAGTCCCGCAGCTCCCCCAGGATACTTGTCTTTAGTTGGCTTCTCTGAGTGTGGCATCCTCCATAGGCCACCCCAGGGAGCCAGGGCAGCTGGAGAAAGCCGCTCATCGCTGCTCCACCTGCAGGCTTGGGGCGCAGGGAAAGAGGGGGTCTAGAGCTGTCAGGGGGTGCTGGGCAGAGGGCTGGTGAGTTCTGAGATGTATCTCTGCTCAAGTAATGAGAGGCAGCCCCTGCCCAGATTTGGGTAAAAAAGAGAATGAAGAATTCTTGCAGCCAAGAGTGGAGGCTGATCTCTGCTCCTGCGTATTTATTTTACTTTCCTCCCCACCCTTGCTGAGTTGATGGGATTTGAGGCACAGAGGGTGAAAGACTGAAGACTTGACAGTCAATTTTAAGGCTCCCCAACTTCCCAGCTGGTGGGGTGATTTGCCTTATCTCTCTGAGCCTCACTTTTCCCGTCTATAAAATATGGATTAATACAAAGAAGAGTAAGCCCAGTAGTTGGCCTGCGATGGCATTCAATGCTCCAGGTCTAGAACCTGAGCTTGCCTTTCATTTCTTGTCTGTGGTTGAGAAGCTCCCCCCTTCATCCCACCTGAGCCGGCAGCCCTCCATGGGGACCTCTGCTTCAGCACCATCTCTCCCAACTTCCCTTGGTGACATGCAGGTCCCCTGCCTAGGCAGGGTGGCCTCTGACCTGTCCCCTGGGCATGGGACAGCATTTTGGGGAACAGAGTGGAAGCAAGGCTCTGCTCTCATGCTTTCCTGTGTCTCTGGTGCCACCACCAGCCCCGTCCATGACCACCTGCTCTACCTCCCAGGCCCTGGCGATTTTGCTTCCCAAGATTCCTGCTCCCTTTCTAGGCATCTGTTCTGGGTAGCACCTAAGTGGGCTGTAGGCTCCTCTGGTCTGTCCTCCTTGCCTCTCACTGGCCGCTCAGAAGGGGCCAGAAGCTTGTTCCTGGTCTTCATCCACCAGGTGGCTTGACAGGTTCTGGGCAGGTTTGCTGGGTTTCTTGAGTTACGGGGAGTAAATAGTCCCTAAAATGCATTGTGGGTAAAACACGTGGTTCTCTCTCCATGACCCTAACCCCTGCCCAGTGTCATTTAGGGAAGGGAAGAGGAAAGAAGCAATGGGAGAAGGCAGGGGAGAGATATCTGACTCTGGTGGCATCAGACTTGGGCAGGATGGGGTCATGGCCAAGGCACATGGACAGTGGAGCCAGACGGCTGGATTCCAGCTTCCCACCTATTCGCTTGTGACCAAGGGCAGTTTCTTTATCTTTCTGGACATCAGTTTCTTTTCTTTTTTAAATATATATTTTTAAAGATTTTATTTATTTGTCAAAGAAAGAGAGAGAGAGCGAGAGAGTACACAAGCAGAGAGAGCAGCAGGCAGAAGGAGAAGCAGTCTCCCCGCTGAGCAGGGAGCCTGACTCGGGACTCGATCCCAGGACTCTGGGATAATGACCTGAGTCGAAGGCAGACGCTTAACCGACTGAGCCACCCAGGAGCCCCTATTATTATGTTTCAATTTATGTAGCTTATTTTGTATATCTTTGACCATGAATTTGTTTTTGTTTGCTTAAATTGTCGTCTATCTGGGCACTAAATTTACAGTGGGGGTAGACAAACATTAATCTGATACTCAGAGGAAGAAATGGAAAGTTGCAATTGGGATCTGGGCTTTGGAAAAGGGGAACACGGGGCTCAGAGAATGCACAATGAGAATGGATCCAGCCAGGATGGTGATGGAGGGCTTCCTGGAGGAAGTGACTTTAGGACAACGATATGAAGGGTGACTAGGAATTAATCAGTCCAAGAAGGGAAGGAAAAGTATTTAAGGCAGAAGGACTAGCATATGCAAAGACCTTATAAGTGTGAAGGGCAGGCCTACATGTGGGGGTGCAAAGAGTTTGGGGAAGTGTGTCAGTAGATGTAGCTGGAGGCAGGCAGGGCTGGGAAGCAGGTTAAGGAGTTTGGCTATTTTCTAACTGATAGATCCTTTGAAGGCTTTAATCAGGGAGATTGACTCAACCAGATTTGCCTTTAGTAAAGTTCACTTTAACTAAAGGGAGGCCGGGGAGGAAGCAGAAAGGTCATTCAGGAGGCTTAATCTTTTTTTTCATCAAAATAAACTTTGGAAAGAGATTGAACAGATTTATAATAGTATTAGAGTATTCCCTTACAATAGTAGTTATTACTTGCTCTAGGCTTTTAAAAAATTATGGTACAAAACACATAATATAAAATCTATCATTTTGTCCACTTTGAAGCAGACAGTTCATTAGTGTCAAGTCTGTTTACAACGTTGTGCAACTGGTCTCCAGAACTTTTTCATCTTGCAAAACTGAAACTCCATACATGCTAGACAACTCCCCATTTCCTCTCCCTGCAGCCCTTGGCAAACCAATTCTACCTTCTGTTTCTGTGAGTCTAATGATTCTAGGTGCCTATACAAGTGGCATCTTAGAGGATTTGTCTTTTTGTAACTGGCTTATTTCACTGAGCGTGATGTCCTCAAGCTCCATTCACATTGTAGCGGACGTCACAACATCAGGAGGCTTTTGCAGGAGCCTGAGTGAGAGCTGATGGGGGCTTGGACTGGGGCTTGGACACAGAGATGGGGAGAAGTAGACAGATGAGGGAGATTTGGGGGAGGTCGAGTGGCAGGATCTGGTGAAGGTGAGGCCTCCAGCCTTGACCTTCAAAGGTGGCAGTGGACAGGCAGTGGACAGGCCAGTGACTTGTGTGCTCCTTCGGAGGATGGGGGTGGAAGTGACCCAGGGCCTGATTTGGGAGCAAAGGAAATTGAGAAAGAACCTCTTCTCTCTTCTCGGCCCAGAGCTTTGAGGAGACCAGAGGGGATGAAAGCAAGCAGCCACTCTGTCTTCTTTACCCCCTTGCTTATGTCTTCCTACGGAGTACAGCCCTCGCCACAGTCTTGGGGCATCCCAGGTGACAGGTAGGAGGAGGTGTGTGACAGTCCTGCGCTCTGTCCCCATTCACCCAGAGGGTCTACTCTGCTGCTTCCTGTCTGTGTTATCCTCCACCCGCCCACCTAGAGACCGCCCCCCCCCCCCACCTCTGCTCCTATCTCCTCCAAAAAATGGTTGGTTCTCCCCTCTGAGAAGGAAATTGCAGCAGAGAGAATCCTGACCCGGACCCTCTTTGGCCATGTGTCTCTACTGAAAGCAGGAGGCCCCGCGCTGCACCTGGGGGTGCTGGGATCCAACGTGAACCCCGCTATCTGATGAGCAAACGGGTCGCTGATGCGGCCGTTTGAACGGGTGCCGTGGTGGTTCATGAAAGGGCCGGTTAGTTCTGTTTGGCTTGGGCGTGGGTGTGTGCGTGGGGGCGGGGGGGTTGTCAGAAAGGGCTACAGGGAAGATGGGGTTTTCTAGAACTGAGTCTTGGCAGATTTTCATCAGCTTGAAGGAAAAGGTCAGAGAGCGGAGGCAGATAAGAGAAGCCAGGAGACAGGCCCGGGTCTTCAGTGGCTGCCAGCGGAGACCGGCTGAGGCGCCCGCAAGGTCGAGGTACACCAGGATGAGGACTTTCATCTCTCTGGCTGTGTAGGGTGGGGGTGGGGGGTCAGAACGTCTGGCGGGGAAGCCATTTCGGGTGGGGGGACAACATGTCCCACAGAGAACTGACTGGAAAGCCAAGGCTGTTGTAGGAGGCCAGCGTGCATTCGCATCGCAGACGCAGAGCCCCTACGGGGTGCTCACCGCCAGGAGCCCAATTTCCCCAATGGGCGAACGCCCCAGGAGGCCCGGAAGCAAGGCTGTGAGCTGGGCAGTCTGATCGGTGACTGTCACCGGCTGTGTGTCCCAGACGGCTGGGGCAGGGCTGGAGGGGATTAAGAAGGGAAGATGGCCAGGAGTCGGCCGGAGGAGTCAGGACGGGGAAGAAGTGGGGGTGCTGGGGGCTGATGAGGGTGTGGGACAGTAGGGGATGGGCGGGTGAGGGTGGGCCCCAGCGGTCTCCCAGAGGCCCGGGTCCCTCTCACGGAGCCGCGGAACCGGGAGGAAAGAGGGCCTGGCCGGCCTCAGTCTCTCTCCCTGGAAGCTGGGGACAGGAGCGCCATGGGCTGGCACCCTGAAGATGCTCTGTCCCCACAGCCCGGCCCCGCTGCTTCACTCCGGGCTCTGCCCACCGCCGTACACATGTCTGCTGTCCCCTCCGTCCCCTTCCTGGCCGCCGCTCAGGCACCCTGCGCCCTGGCAATTTCTTTGTTTCTTATTTCCTCCTGGAGCTAGAAGTGGCTTTGAAGCCTGCCCGGTTCTTTAGAGGGAGAGAGGTAAAAGCAGTTCAAGGGATGTAGGTTGGAAATGCAGATGGGCCGCAGGAGTGCCTTTTTTTCCTGCTCAAAACATCTGAGTGTCTCCGTGGGGCGCCCCTGCTCCCGGAGAGTAGTGCCTCCCCTGGTTGCGGAGAGGATGTGAGAGCACCCGGGGGAGGGGTGTCTGCTGTGAGCTTGGGGCAGGCAGGGCGAGGCGAGACTGTCATCCTCCCGCCCCACCCCTGCCATTCCACCAAAATAGAAGGACCCAAGTGTCAGCCCCAGGGAGGGAAGCCTTTGAAGCAGGAAACAGCCTGGGAAGGAAGGCTGAGGGAAGCGGGTGTGTTAAGATTCACGGGGTAGCAGCGGTCATCCCTGGGTTTTCTGTGTTTTCACCGTGGGCGGACAATCACCCGCCTGGCTTAACAATTGCACTGCCTGGGAGGCAAGGCCTGGGCTTGGCTTACAAATTGCTGGGTGACCTTGGGCAACTCACCTCCCTCTCTGGGCCTCCGGTGTCTCATTTGTAGCATGAGGGACTGCGACTGGATCTCTTCCTGCTGTGACATTCAGGATTCGCATCCTTGACAACTTGGCCACTGACCAGTGTCTCAGCACACCACCTCCCATCGTCTGGGTGGCCTGGGAGATGTGCAGAGACGCCGGAGAGCCACAGGGACCGGAGTGTTAACGCCGGCCGGGGCGGGGGGGCGGGATTGCCTAAAGCCCCCTTTCTGGGAGGCAGTCAGGGCAGCGCAGGTGTGGACCAGTGCATTTGGGATAGGGGGGCTGCCGTGTGAACTAACCCTTTATTCCTGGGGAGCCGGCTGGGGGGTTCTGTTGGAGGGCTCAGGAGGTCAGGAAAGGGAAACATTTGGGGGGCGTAGGGCAGGGCCTATTTGTTGACTGGTTTGGAAATGTTTCAACGTTTTGACGAGTCGTGGGGGCATATGGGAGACCTGCGGACTGCCGGCTGTGTGGTGTGGATGGACGCACGGACAGGAAAGGCTGCCCAGGCCCCAGGGGGCAGCTTTCTCGACATTTCCACCATCAGAAAAATTCCTTTCCCTTGGAGCTGGTGGCAGGTCACTGTTTCCACTTGGCCCAGCCTCCCAAGGCCGGTGGCCACAACAAGGGAGGCTTCCCTGTCCCCTACCCCCGCCCCAGTCCACACACACAGCACCGTGGCTCCGTGGCCTGGCCACTGCAAGAACTTGCCCAGTAGTGGCCCACACCACAGGCTGGGCAGCCTCGTGCTGGGTCTGCTGCGGCCGCCTCCCTGAGCCATCTGCCCTCCCCTATGGGGGTCTGCTTGGCACACCCCTCCCTCCTAGGGCCCAGGCTGCAGATGAGGACTTTCCCCTAGGCTCTGCCTGTCTAGCGGAGGAGAAAGCTAGGGTGGAGTTGCGGGGGGGATGGGGGGGTGGGGGTGGGCAGCCAGGAGCAGGTGCAGTGGAAGGGCAGCTGGCGGGGGCTGTGGGGGGAGACCCCGGATTCTTCGTGCAGGGCCCCTTCTCTGCTTGCTGCCCCGACTTCCCTGTGCAGCAATTTCACTTTCTATTTTAAACAGTTTGGGTTGGTTGCTTCCTTGTCTTCCTGCTGGGTGTTTATAGCGAGGAAAATAATTGGTAATATTTGCACAGATGTGCTGGCACTGCGGCTCATCACAGGCACCTTTACCCAGGGGACCCTCCCTGCCCCCCGCAGCCTCTCTCTGCCAGCCAGAGGAGCCAGTCTGAGGGCGGGGGGTGACAGCAAGCTCCCCCTCCTCCCGGGAGCCTCAGGCAGAGCTGGGAAGCAGGAGGCTGACAGTGCCCCAGGTATACCAGAGGCAGGCCTCAGCAGGACCGGGGAGGGGGCCCTGCCCCTGCTGCGGGGACTGATCCCGAGGAACCCAGGCTCCGGGGCATGTGCCCTTCCTAGGGGGCTGTGTAGAAGGGAAGCCCCTGGGGGCTCTGTTTCTGATTTCATTTTCTCCTGCAGAGCCTGCATTTGCTCCTGGGGTAAAGGAGGGGGTACAAAGGCGGGGGAGCAGGATCGGGGTGAACATCGGAAATCATCTGGCTTCTTCTCCCCTGTCTCGAGGCCTGGAAGCAGTATTCTGGAGGGTGGGGAAGGAGGCGGTTATCACGCGGGGTGCGAGGCAGGGCCTGGACGGCTGTGTGTGCTGCCCACTGCCCATTCCGGGGCCCGGCCAGGCTGGCCATGGGGTGAGACTGCGCGGCGGGCAGGGCCAGGGGACAGGCCTCAGCCACCGGCTCTCCTTCACCCCTTGCACGCATGTGTGCTGCATGTGCGGACGCGTCCGTGAGTGTGGGCGCCCCCGTGAGTGTGGGTCTGTACTGGTGTGTGTGTGCGGGGCTGCCTGCCTGGGCCTGTGGGGATGTGTGTGCACGCGTGTGGGTGCACACACGTGTGCTACATATATATACCCGCGTACACGCATGCATGTGCCTGGGCTTGGGTGACCCCAGAAGCCCATGCAGAGACAAGGATTCAGTTGCAGGTAGAGGAGCCCAGACAGCATGGCAAGGGGAATGAGGAAGAAGGCAGGTGGGGGGGAAGGGGGGAAGAAGTCAGCCAGGGAGGGCCACGATCTCCAGCAAACCGCTGCCATGGGCATCTGGAAGTCAATCCCGTGGGGGAGTCATGGGAGCCAGAGGGCTCCCTTCTGGAGGGCAGAAAGCCCACCAACTCCCATCTGTCGCTGCCTGATGCCTCGTGGCTCGGCTCTTGGCCCTCTGGCACTTTGGCTTGTCCTTTGCCTAGTGTCACAGAGTTCCCCGGGAGCAGCCTCCGGTGTGTGGAGCTAAGTGCTGAGGGGATAGTGGTCACGCCACCAGGTCTGCTGCCGTGTGGTGGGTGGGGCGGGCGCGGTGACGGGCCCCTCGGGGTCCCTGCAGAAACCATGGGCTTGGTCCTCCAGCCGCTGCAGGTGCCTGGCAAACAGCCTCAGGGCAAGCCCCCTTGGAGGGCTGCCCCAGCTGAAGAAAGCCTCCTCACTCAGGCCACTCTCTTTTTCTGGGTGGCCCACATCCAGTGACTATTTGCTGAGGGGTATAAAGGCCTGGCCCCAGGCGCCTGGGTGGCTCAGTGGGTTAAAGCCTCTGCCTTTGGCTCAGGTCATGATCTCAGGGTCCTGGGATCGAGCCCCGCATCGGGCTCTCTGTTCAGCAGGGAGCCTGCTTCCCCCCCTCTCTCTGCCTGCCTCTCTGCCTACTTGTGATCTCTCTCTCTCTGTCAAATAAATAAATAAAATCTTTAAAAATAAATGAATAAATAAAGGCCTGGCCCTTTGTACCAACTTGGGTCAACGATGAAGGTTATCCTGGCTCCAGACCCCACTGCATTCGGGCCTGCCTCGCAGCCTGACCTCCCCTTGCCCAGATCTGCCTTCTTCTCCCTTCCCAGATGATCTCCCAAGAGCAGCCCGTCATACACGGCAGGCACTGATCTCTGTCTCAGGGGCCTCCAGCCCGCACGGCACGCGTGTGTGCAAGTAAGCGAAGCTGCATCTCGCCAGGAGGCACGGACAGGTGTGGGGTGTGCCTCTTCTACCTCCCCCAGAGCCCTCCACGCACGGCCATCTAGAAACCACCTAGAGCTGGTCCCTCTGCCGCTCCAGACAGGCTCCCGGGAGCCTGGAAGCAAGAGGATGCTGGAGATTTGGTGCCAAGCCTGGGGCTCGAGACGGCGCTGGCTTCCTCCCCACACTGTCCCGGGGCAGTGCTCAGGAGGGGGTACACGGGACTCGAGAACGGGCACCAGGGGAGTGGGGCTCCTTGGGGTCCCCCAGGCCCTGCATCTGCTCCAACAGCTGCAGGCAGCTCAGTGAAGCCTCACTCGCCCCTCCTCCTGACCTCTCGAGCCTGGAAGGGATTTCTGCTCCGACATGGACGTTGTCTCATCTCACATGGAATCTGGTGCGCACTATCACTTCGCATCCAGGCTCTGCTGAGCAGAGACGTCCTGGGACGGGGGACTGGGGGGGGTACCCTGACCACCCCTCCTGCTATGGCCTTCTGGAGAAGAATGCCCGGGCCGTTGTGGAGCTGGAGGTCTGTCTTGGAGGTCGGTGGGCTGCAGGCAAAGGTGGAGGCAGGCGGGGACACTAAGAGGCCTGGAGGGGACCCAATGTTACAGAAATGTTTATTACAAGGATAAATATATACAACAATGGGATATTAAAACTGCTGATCCTGGGCCTATGGGACTTCAGGGGATGCAGGGAGTGGGTGGGAAGGATGGTGGGACGAGGTGGGTCAGTAGCGAATTCACAGCCCTGGGCTCTGGATGAGGCCTGGGAATGACCAGGTCCCCAGATCCTGCACAGTTGAGCCTGGACAGGCCTGCCCTCCCAGTGTCCTGCCCTCCTGGCTGCCTGGATGCTTCTAAAATTCTGGATATTCCCTAGCGGCTGGGGGTGTTGAGAGTAGCTCTGGGTAGGGACATCGGTGAAGGAAGCTGGCCAAGGGCCCACCACTGACCCCCAGGATTCAGAAGTGGGAAAACATCACTGGTCTTTGAGACACATACTGCCCAACCTCCTTCTCTGAGTTGGTGGAGGCCTCAGAAATGGCTATAGTTTGGCTCTAGCCCAGATGTTCAAGGCAAAATCCAAATACCTCGGGAGACTCCTGCCACGTCCCTGTTCATGAATACTGAGGGTTATGGGAAAACGAACTCCCTAGGTAGATTTTCCTCATCCTTCTAGACCTTGCTCAAAGGACACCTCTTCCAAGAAGCCTTCCGAGCACTGCTAGCTGCTTAGTAGCCATGCTAGTCCTGTATTCCTCTCCTCATTTATACTCGCTATGTCCCAGGGTCTCTCCTCACTGCTTTCCCACAGGGCCAGATCCGGGGCCCTATGCTTCGTGGCTGGTGGGCCGATGACACTCTCTCTCTGGGATGGCATTAGCTCAGGGCCACTCAGGAGCAGCCCAGGAAAGGATGATGGGGGTGGGGACTAGGGTTGGAGGGGGGAGGCCCATGTGGCCTGGCAATGTTTCAGGGCTTTGTCATCACATCTGCCTTTTGTTTCTACACAAGGAAGTTCAGAGAACCTGCCTTGGCTGCACTTTACATGCCTGAGATGCTTCTTCTCTATCTAGAATCTATGATGTCTCACAAACCCACAGGAGAGAGCCAGAAAGAGCTTGGGGGCCCCTGTGTGTCCGTGTATTTCCCTCCTGGTTGGCTAGGGTGATGGCCTCAGGGGCCAGAGAGTGGAGTTGGGGAAGCTCAGATTGTCCCCCGAGTGGAGATGCCTATTAGCGGAAAGAACTGGGTCAGAGCCCGTGCCCCCAAGTGTCCTTGTCTCTTCCAGTAACCTCTGGCTTTTTCTCTTCGGAGAGGCTGGCAGAGCAGGGGAGTGGGCTGCCGGCAGGACAGGCGACCCTCTCGGGGGTGGGCAGAAGAGGCTGAGTTCCCGGCCAGCCTCAAGCCAGAGGTAGGTCCTGCCTGGATGGCTTGGTGGGCAGCCCTACCCTCTCCTGCTTCCTGACATAGCCTGGGCTAGAGGGTGGTGCCCCTGGCTCTGCTCTGGGGCCGGGGGGCTGGGGATGAGAAGGGACGGCGGAGCCCTGCAGGCTGCAGCCTGGGAGGCCTCCCCCCAGAAGCCGGGGTGGCGGGTTGTCTCGAGGGGCCTGGGCACTCCCGAAGGTCTGCGACTCCAAGCCCCACTGTCTCTTCAGGCAGAGCTGGGGAATCAGGATGCCAGGCCCTGCTGGCCATTAGCCATGGCCGTTCTGGGACATGTACGCTGCCAGCGCCACCACCACGGCCACATAGAGACCGGCGCCCACGGCGATGGAGAGTGTGGCCAGGAAGAGGGCCCTGCGGGAAGTGGTGCTGGCCAGGCGGAAGTCTCCCTTGGAGATGGCCTTGCTGGTCTAGGGAGAGAGAGGCGCTGGTGAAAGGGGCGTCCCCACAGCGGGCAATGCAGCCCCAGCCCGCTGGGCTCCAACCCCCTCCTGCACAAAGGCCCCCCATCCTCCCCCGTCCTTGGTCAAGCCCTCCAGTGGAGTGAGGGGGCTGGAGCGGATGCCCTGTGCCCCTCGCGCTCTTACCCCCTGGGAGAAGTAGAAGGCAGCGATGCCCAGGGGCCAGAAGCAGCAGAGCATGGAGAAGATAGTAAGGCCCAGGTGGTCCCTGGGGGGCAGCGCCACAAAGTTGTCTTCACTTTCACTGTCTGTCGAGGTCACATCACTCTGCAAAACACAAGTGGGCTTTTGCGACCAGAGCCAGGATCACCGGTGGCAAGGGTGTGGGGCCACGGGTAGTGTCGCCTGCTGCAGGTGGGAGTGTAGACTGGGCTCTGAGCTCTCTACCCGAAGCCTTCACTGTGACTCACCGATTCCCTCCTTAAGAACTGGCACAAGCGTACGAAGAAAGAATGCAAGTGTCTACGTACATGCACGCGCATCGCTGGATAGTAATTGTGAAAGAAGGGAAAGAGTCTCAGTGCCCAACGACCGGGAGATTGAGTTAGAAGTGATGGGAGAATGTACAATGGGAGACCATGGAACCCTTAAAGATTGCCTTGTAGACAAACGTTAAATGACGCGGAGCCACACTGAAATACATGGCCTAGAGAGAAAAATCTGGTGATAAAACGGTGTACAGCAAGATCTTTTGGGTGGAGTAGGGTGGGAGAAAGACAAAGAATGAAAAATGACTAGAACATCACCTAAAATAATAATGTTCTCTTCCAGGGGTTTTCTGTATTTTTAAATTACTTATATAATTAAGCGGACAAGAACAATAAATGCTATTAAAAAAAATTAAGTTGCCAACCCAAGTGCGTGTTTCTCAAACCTGTGCCAGAAGTACTTTTTCTTTGGTAACAAACAGATTCTTGGGCCCCAAGCCAGGCCCCCCGGATCGCAACCCCTAGAGCTTGGCCGGGGAATCTGCATTTTAAACACGGGCACTCACCTCCTCCTCCTCCTGCTCGTTCTCCTGGCCCTGCAGCTCCTCTTGAACCCCGGAGGACACAGTCTGGATGGCGATATCCTCTTCTACTTGGCCCGGTTCTGCGGACCGCTCCGCGGGCCCAGCCTGCAGCTCCCTGCTCTCTGTGAAGCTGGTCTCACAGCTGCTTGCCCTGGGTTCCTTGACCTTGTCCCTCCCCAGGAGGCAGCTAGGCCTGTACCAGGCCTCCACGGCCAGCTGCAGGGACCCCGGATCCAGGAGCTGGTGGGGGCGAGGGGAGCCAGCACCACCCAGGAGGTAGGAGTAAAGCTTCTCTTGGCATGACCAGCCGGCCGAAGCTTCTCGGTAGGGGTAGGGGCCGTGGAGCGGGGCGGGGCTCCGAGGCAGGAGAGGGTTCTGCAGTTCACTCAGACTCTCCATGGTTCAGGGGGCAGCGCCGGGGAGGGGAGCCTGGGCCAGCGGAGCCGTCCTCAGAGAGCCTGCTGGGCGAGCAAGACACAGACGCTGAGTCCCGGGTGCCGGTGGCGGGGCTGGAAGTGTTGAAGAGCGCGGGCCCTCAGACCCTGCCTTTGCCACCGGCCAGCTGTGCGACCTCGAGCTGGCTACTTCTCAAGTGTCCTTTTCTTTGTCCACACAGTGGGCGCAGCAGCAGGACTTACCCCATAGATTTGGCGCATTCGTCTATCCTGTGAACACATAACGGTTGAGCAATAGCTCCCTGCCAGGCACCGCGCAGGGGCTGGTGATGCGGAGGAGAGCTAGGCAGGGAGCAGGGAGAGGGAGGAGGAGGCACACTGTCTTCACGGAGCTCACAGCGGTGAGGAAACCTGCCCCGAAGGACAGCAAGGGGTGTAAGAACGAGCGAGGGACAGACGGATGCAAAGGCACAGGGAAGGCGCTAGCCTCGAGAGAGCCGAAGGGAAAGGCCCAGCTGGCAAGGCAAGGGGAGGACGAACTCATTTCCTGCAGAGGCTGGATCAAGGATGGTCGCTCTGAGAGCCTGGGAGAAGGCTGGTGCCTCTCAGGGTGGAGAGGGAGGGGTGAGCTGGGTCTGGGGCCAGAGCACACAGCCCTGTTTAGGTCTAAGGGGGCTTCAGGGGTCTTGGCAGGAGTGACAGGTTGGGATTTGGGTCTGGGAGTCTTCTCGTGGCTGTGGGTGGGGAGTGGCTTGGAGAGGGCTGGGCTCACTGTGCCACCTGTAGGGGCTTTGCCATGGCTTCAGGTCAGCTGACGACAACTGGAACTCAGTAGTGGGGAGATATTGACACGACTTGGTAGCAGGCGGGTTACCGGGTTGAGGGACGATTGGCTTGAGGGTTGGGTGGGACAGTGCTTAGCTCAGAGCTCAGCCCAGGCCACGGGCTCCCAGCTTTCCGTTCTTCCCGGGGAGGATGCTTCTTCCCAGTTACGGTCTTTGGGGGATGCGCCTTAGAATTATCTCGCCTCTAAGGCAAATTGTGGCTTTGAGGAGGGGTCTAAGGCAGGGCCTCCTGGGCACAAAGTCTAGACTTGTACATCCCAGCTGGAAGCGCAGATATGCTCACGGGCTGACGTGTGGACACCGTCCAGCTACCTCGTTCTCCTTCGGCCAGTCCTGAGCACCTGGGAAGGGCGCACAGTAGGTGCTCAGGGCTGGCCGAAGGAGGGAAAGGCAGCCTGTGAGTGTTGTGTACCACAAAGCTACACACACTCTGGGGTGTGGCAGGTAGAAATGGGATGTGGAGAGAGGAGAGGGGCAGGCCAGGTGGCCACAGGGACCCTGCACTCTCCCTCCCAGGCCTATAATAGTGGAAGGGTGACAGGGTCATGTCTTGTCCTGGATTGATAATCTGAAGATCAGAGAGTCGGTCCTGCCCTTGGTACTTTGGGCAAATAATCATGGCCTTCTGGGTTTCCCCGGCTGTAAAATGCAGACGATAATCCCAGCCCAACCCACGAGGTTATTCTGAGGACCCAGAGATGGTCCGGACGCCTTGCAGATTATAAGTGTGAGGGGCTGCTGTGCTCGCTTCTGGGTTTCAGTCTCTACCAGTCCAGGGTCACTTCCGGCCTGACTGTAAAGGGAGATGTGTGGGGAGGGGTTTCGGCCCCCAGGGTTGGGTTTGTCTAGGCCCCCTCTCCAGTCCCACTCCCCATCAAGAATCCACAGCCAGAGGCTGGCCATTTCTCTTTCTGCCCCAAGAGAAGTGGCTGGGTTCCAAAAAGCTGGTTTTTGGGAAGCCGGCAGACAGAGCAGGGCCCCAGGAATAATGGGGAGTGGGACAGAGGGAGGGGCGGGGAGGGCCAGGCAAGACCCGAGGGGTGCAATCCAGGGTCCCCTGGCTGGCCTGCTAGGAGGGAGGAGGGAGGCAAAGGAGCAAGAGGAGGCTGCCCGGGCCTCAGAGGCTAGGAGCCCTGACAACCGTGGCCTCTGGGGCTGGGGCTCCAAGAATGTCTAACAGAATCACGGGGGGACCCAAAGAAGGGTGTGTGGCCCAAGTGCCCAACTCTTCACCCAGGGAGGGCACAGATGGGGCCGGAGACGCTGGGCCGCGCTGCACCTGGGGGCTCTGCGGGCGCGTGAAGCAGCGACACGTCCTACGGGCGGTCACCGAGCTGTGGCGGAAGTTTCTCCGCATGCGCAGACCGGACATCCGTTCTCGGGAGGGTGGAGCTCACACATGCAGGAGCTTTACTACTGCTCCCTCCTCCTGCCTCTTGGGGGGGGGGGGGGGAGGTCAAACATGCAAGGAGCCCCGGGGACTACGGTGATGGGCCTGAGCTCCTCTGGGCAGATTCCCAGCAGGCCTGGTCTCTTCTGACCCCCGAGGGCAGCTTTTGAGTCCCTGTCCCAGCCTCCCCCACCAGCGGATGTGACTCACAGATATGCCGTAGAATGGCCTCTGACCCTAAGGCTCACGGGTTTGGGAGTCAGGTACACTGGGGCTCCATCCCTGACCCCCACCCCCCCCATGAGTTTTCTGATCTGGCACCTCTGTTTCCCCATCAGGAGTAAGAGGGGTGGGACGAAATGGTCACCGATGTCGATGGTGGCACTAGCACTCCGTGATCCCGCAGCTTCAAGGAGCCCTGCAGAAGTCAACTCGCCCCACTGCCTGCAGCCTTCAAGACTCAGGGACAGATGAGCCCGCTCAGAACCCAGTGAGGTGCCACCTTCCCATCGCGGCCCCTCCAGCACCCTGAGCGAGGCAAAGGGAAGGCAAGGCATCTCCTGGTCCGAAGGACAGTGGAGCCATGACACTAGCCCGTGGTTTCCCCACTCCCCCGGGGCTGCCACAGTCCGGCCCTGCCCTCCACCTCGCCCACCCTAGGGGACTCCTCCAACTCGTCTTAATTAATGCTCCCTCTGCTTACAGCCCCAAGGGCTCCAGTCGCCGTCTGTGTGGGCAGAGGTATGTAGGGCCCTTTCAGCGGGGCGGGGTGGGAAGGACCAGCCCCAGGGCCCTCCAAGAGGACTAATGCACGAAGTCACCCCAGCCCTATGCCCTGGCCAGTCACCTGTCCAATTCCCCGGGAAGGAAAGGAAGGATACTCGTGGCCAGAAATCAGGCCCCGGAACTCTGGAGACTGGAGGCGCATTTGCAGGGCATCTGTCCAGGGCAGGCAGGGGCAGCCGCGTCCCCGCTAGTCCCCCTGCTCTTGCCAGCTATCCTCTCTTGGTCAAAGTTGACCCAGCCCAGCTACTGAAACCCGGCCACCCAGCCTTTCCTGGATTCCACTCCCCTGCACCGCGATCGTGCCTTCGGGCAGGGCTTCTCAGCTTCCTGTACAAAGATGTATGATCCCGGGTTTCCACAATAGGGACAAACTGAAAGCCACCTGAATGCCCAACAATGAGGGCCAAGTTAAATAAATTATGGTACAACAATCCGGTGGTACAACGCCTTCGAACGGGTTTACAAAGAGGGATGACATGAGAAAAATGCGCACTGCAGCTTGAATGAGAAGGAAGAAAAGAAAGCGGTTCGCGCATGTAATCTAACTCCGCCAGAACGTCCGCAGTGATTATCTCCAGCGGTGGCTGCACAGGTGCTTTTCATTTTCCTTTCACATCGTGTTTTTTTCTGTTTCCCCTATTTATTTTTACATTGAGCATGTACTTCTTTTAAAGCAGAAAAATAATTAAGTGCATAGATTTCTTCTGAGCCAAATTATCTAAAATTGGTTTTAAGCCTTTCCAGGCTTGGGGGTTGCTTCTGGGTTTAAAGGCTGAGCACGGCATCAGAGCCCGTCCTGACACAGACGGACAGACACACACATGCTCACACGTCCCTCCATTTCCATAAATCAACCAAGTTCTGGGTTACAGCCCCTCCTCACAGTCCAGCCAAGGGTCAGGGTCACAGTTCTCGAGCTGGTCACATTCGCCCCATAACCTGCTAAGGCCACCCGAGAGCCCACCAAGCTGATCCTGGGGACCCAGCACTGAGTGCCAGCCGGAAGGAGGGGGTGGCAGGTCCCCAGGCCCAGGCTTCTCTGCCTTTAGCCTGGCCTGACATTTTGGCCTGTTGCTTAGGACTGCCTCTCCCTGTTCCCTGAAGTAAGAGACCAGAGTTCAAAGCAGAGACATTTCATCTCCACTGCCACCCGGTCTCACCTGGGCTGTGTGTGCCTGCTGTCCGTGCTGTCCTGGGCACCTGCCTCCTTGCTGGGGAGTGCGCGCGTGTGTGTGTGTGTGCGCGCGTGCGAGCCCACACACATGCACATATGTGCACGCCGCTCCAGAGGGAAGACAGGAGATGTCTGGGATTCTGAAGCTCGGGAGATTGCCCTAGATCATGCAGCTGGGGCTGGAGGGCCTGGCCCCACAAGAGGAGAGGGAGAGGTGGATCTGGGAGGCCATGGCCTCGTGGCTCGTTTCCTTTTGAGCTGAGAACTGAGCTGGGCCCGAAGGTTTCCCACTCCCTGATTTAGAGATGGGAGCACACTGCCACCTCCAGAGCCTGGACAGGAAGCCCTCCCGGAATCCACGGGGGTCCAATTACAGCCTCCCGCTGGAGTCTGAGTGCTCTGGAGTCCAATCACACAGTGTCATATCAGTTTGCTTATCTATAAAATGTATGGAGGGGTAGAAGGGGTTGATTTTTAATGGCTCAGCTCTGTATGACACTGGGATTCCCCTGGGAGAAGAACAATGACAAGATTTACTGAGCTTTTTACCCCGTGCCAGGCGCTGCCCAGCTCTACACGCTCATCTGGCCCTGTAGTTTCTCGTGGGGGAGTCACAGGAGGGAGGGGCTTCCTCTTCCAGCCGCGGCAGGCTAACCCGTGTCCCACCAAACCGCCTAGGACAGCTAGAAAAACTAGGGAACAATAGGAAGGCATCAAAAAATCACCATGGAAGCAAAATCCCAGAGGAAAGAGAAACCCCAGGAGGTGAGTCTGACCCTTGGCATCACTTTGCCCTTCCAGCAGTATCAGAGGCTGGGGAGAAAACTGGGAGTTCAAGGCCTATTAAGGAGGGGCCCCAGGAAACACCCGTGGTTTTCAGCTGGGACCTCTTCAGAGGTATCCCCAAGGAGCAGGAGACACAGGGTCACAGCCCAGTCCTCGCAGGCACAGAAACCAGGCTTCGAATCAGCTCCAGCCTAATGGGATTAAGGTGATCTGCCCGCAGCCTCACTGCCGGCCAGAAGCACAACTTGTCCAGGGCCTCGGGTCTCGGTCATTAGCCTGTGCTAACAGCACCTGCATCGTTAGCCCAGACTGCTGGGTTCCATCCTCGCGGCTGATGGCTCTGAGATGACCCTGAGAATTTATGTCTCTAACAAGTTCCCAGGTGGCGTTGATGCCGCTGGTCCAGGGACCACACTTTAAGAACCCTGCTCTCATCATCACTGAAAGAAGAGTTAAAAAAAAAAAAAAAAGTAACCAGTAAGCTAATAGATGTAGAATATGAAATAATAAGAATACTTGATTTATCCAAAATGGGGCAAGATTAAAAAAGGAGGGGCACCTGGGTGGGTTAAGGCCTCTGCCTTCGGCTCAGGTCGTGATCTCGGGGTCCTGGGATTGAGCCCCGCATCGGGCTCTCTGCTCGGCGGGGAGCCTGCTTCTCTCTCTCTCTGCCTGCCTCTCTGCCTGCTTGTGATCTCTCTCTCTTTGTCGAATAAACAAATAAAATCTTAAAAAAAAAAGATTAAAAAAGGAATATAGAACAGGCAAGACAAATAAAAAACAAATAGTAGGATGTTAGACTTACACACAACTATGTCAGTAATCACACTGAATGTAAATGGAATAAAATTGCCATAAAGAACAAAGATAGTCCGCTGTGTATTATTCTATTTATATGAAATTCTAGAAGACTCAGTGGCTGCTAAGGGCTAGGAGTAGGGGTAGGGGATTGACTGCTAAGGGCCCCGAGGACTTTTTGGAGAGACAGAGCAGTTCTGTATCTTGATTGTGGTAGTGGTTACTACTGCTGACTGCGTGCATTTCACAAAACTCACTGGATTGTGTTCTTAAAATTAACGACTTCCGTTATATGCCAAAGCCGATTTAAAAAAAAAAAAAAAGACTGGCTCTTTAAAACAACAAAAGCCAACTACATGCTGTTTATAAGCAATTCACCTTAATTATAAAAACACACAAAAGCTCAAAGTAAATGAATGAGGGGCACCTGACTGGCTCAGCTGGTAGAGCCTGAGACTCTTGATCTCAGAGTCGTGAGTCTGAGCCCCATGTTGGGTATAGAGATTACTTAAAAATAAAATGTTAAAAAAAAATTCTTATCACTTAAAAAAAAAAACCCAAAGTACAAGAATGAAATAATAATAGCCCCTCACACGAATTAAGTTCTTACTGTGTTCCAGGCATGATTCTACATGTGACGAATTCTCTCATTGGATTCTTACAGTAGCCTCCAGTAACCCTATGAAGTCTATGTCCCCATTTTACAGATAACGACCCTGGTGCATGAGAAAGTTACAAGTGCACAAAGGCGCCCAGCTGGTGAGTGGCGAGCGGGACATGAACTCCGGAAGCCTAACTCCAGAGTCACTGGGAGCTAGGGTCCCTATGTGTCTGCTCCCATTTATTGAGTGCTTGCTTTGTCCTGAATGTCATGCCAACTGCTCTAAATGCAGAATCTCACTCAAGCCAACCTCTTTCACATGGGCGGGGGGGTGGTGGACTGCAGCTCAGAGAGGTTAGATAGGTTTCCCGAGGTCACATAGCTGGAGAGCGCAGAGCCCCGTTTGACCCAGGTCTGTCCGATGGGGGCTCTTCCTGGCCTGAACGGCACTGGGTTCTCAGGGGTTCTCAGGTTGGCTGCCGGGGGGTGGGGGGGTCTGCAGTCGGTTTGTTGCGTGTGCTACCAGTGGTCTCTGAAGTGCTGGGGAAGATGCCTCGCAAACCCTTAAAAGAGGCCAAAGGGACAGTGCGGTGTGTGGCCCAGAGTTCGAGCACATCCTTGGGATGGGACCCCGTGGAATAATAACAGCTCTGATTTACTGCGGCCCCGCGTGAATGAGCCAGGTGTTTCATATGCTTCATCTCAAAACTCTGCAAGGACCAGTGGAGCTGGATGGCGATTATTATTTCCCATTTTTCAGATGAAGAAACTGAGGCTCAGAAAGGTCAAGCAACTTGCCCAAGATTGAACAGGGATGGGGACTGGAATTGCACCCAAGTTTAATTGAATCCGTAGCCTGGGCTCACACTACACATTTCAGAGCCGACCTGCGTGCAGAGGGGCGTGATAAGTGGTGTGGGTGTGACCATGCGGAGGACCCGGTCTTGAGTAGGTTAAAATCGAGGCCCCAGTGAAGCGAACGGGAAATGGGAGCTTTATGAAAAGATAAGGAGATTTGGGGTGATTTAGCAGCCCAGGGGTGGCTGCCTAGAAAACCTCAAGGTCTGGATTCATAGAAATGCAGCGCCATTGCAAGGACGCTCAGCTTCTGACCACTATCTCTCAGTGAGCAACGATGGCTTCTAAACCAGAAAGACGAAAGCAAGATCTTCTTGGTAAGGCAGAGGATTAAATATAAATGATTAAAAGCCAGGGAAAAGGTGAAATCTTTAAGACTAGGTGCCAGATCATTCTCTTGTCATTATGTAAACCATTCTGCAAACTGTGGAGTGCCGGGACTATGGTGGTTGTTTGTAGACGGCTTGAGGCTGGATTTGATGATCTCTGGTCTAGCGTCATGGCCGCAGCTTACTGCACATCTGACAGTAAAGAGAGAAAGCCAGGGGTCACGGGCGGGGAGCCGGGAGAGGCTGGCAGTCAGAGCCGAGGGAAAAATGACAACTTGGCTTTCTTTGCTTCAGTTTGCCTCTTCAGGAAGCTAACACAACTGATTCTCCTTTCTTTTCTGCCTTCAACTGCTCCTAACCCTCGATCCTTCCTAATGGCGCTTAAACGTATTGTAGTTTTTCTCGGTTAAAAAAGAAATCAATTGTGATGATTGTAAAATCCAGCTATAAGTACTCTGATAATCCTCCCTTCGAGAGGGGGTTGGGGGGGGCTCTATGTCCCTCCTCTCTAATCAGAGTGGGCTTGTGACAGTCGCTTTGACCACAGAGCACAGCAGAAGTGATGCTGTGTGACTTCTGAGGCCAGGTTATAAAAGGCCACGCATCTTTCCCCTTGCTCGCTGACACACTCACTCTCCGAACCCCAAGCCACCCTGTATGTAGCTGGACTTCTCTGAGGTTGTCACGCTGGAGAGGCCACGTGCGCAGAAGCTCTGGGTGATGGAACCTACGAGCCCAGCCTTCCAGTCATGCCAAGATGTCAGCCATGAGAGTGAAGCCATCTTGGCTCTTCAAACCAGCCCATCTGTCAGCTGAATACCACCGGGGCGCCTCTGTCCACGCCGCACGGAGTGCAATAATCACACCGCTCAACCCTGCGTGAATTTCTGACCCTCAAGGTCATGAGGTATAATAAAATGTCTTTAGTTAAAAAAAAAGTGTCCTTGGTTTTAGCCACTAAGTTTGGAGGGTCGTTAGGCAGCCTCAGATACCTGGAACATCTTTCCTCAGCGCCATTTCCCTCCTACGGCTCCTGTCCTCTCTCTCCTTCACCTCACAGCGGCGTTTCTCAGAAGCATCTTCTCTGCTCACGTCAGAAACCTTTGGCTCTCAGCTCAAAAGTCGCTTCCTCGGGGAGCTGGACCTACATCCTCAGGCTAGATTTGGGCTCTTTGGTTGTCTGCTCTCCAGGCTCCAGTTCCTCCTCTCAGAGAGTTTATCACAGTCTCTATTTTACTGTTTGTGAGATTTGTTGATCAGCGTCTTTCTGCCTCACCAGATTGTGAGCTTCAAGAGCGTGGGGACTGTGTCTTCCTCATCCCCGCAGCCCCTTACGTGGCATATAGTAGGCTCTCAGGAAACTGTTGATCTCATGAATAAATGAGCGAAGTAGTGAACGAGGGACTAGGTGTGCTAAGGTTCCCCCATAAGAAAGTACTTTCTAGGATCTGGGATGGATGGAACATATCTGCACAATTTCTTGAGCAGTTACTTCAGACCAATTCTTGGGATGCGAGAATAAACAAGAAATGGTACCCGCTTCGAGGAGGAATATAGACTAGGAAATATGAAATTTCAGTGCAATGGTGTAAGGTGTGCTACAAGCACAATGCGGTGCTGGGGGTGCCCCAATAAAGGACTCCTGTCCTGGGACTGGAGTGGAGGCAATGGCGGGAACTAAGAAGAGGCTCTCAGAGCAGGTGACATCTGAACTGAATCGTGAAGGAAGAATCTGAGCCATCCGGGTGAGACAACGAGGGGAGGGCGTTTCCAGGTGAGGAAACAGCGCGGAAGCAATGGGGTGATGGAATGGAGGGGAAGCCAGGACGGTCTGGTATTGATGGACTGAGGCAGGAGAGGCGGGAAGGTCTTCTATTCCACGCAGAGAAGCTTTCTTCTGTGGGAAGGGAGGAGCCAGTGAGCGTGGTAGCCAGGAAGTGATACGGTCGTACCTGGGGTTTAGAGCGCTCCGGCTGGCCACAGCAGAGAGAAACGATTTGAGGTGAGTGAAAATGGAGGCTGGGAGTCCCGTGGAGAGACCACTATAAAAGTGCAGGCAGGAGAGCGTGAGGACCTGACCCTGATCTGTGGCAAAAATGGATGGAGAGGAAGAGTCATATCTGAGGAGGAGTCAGGAGGCTGAATGAACAGGACGTCGCGGCTAACGAGAAGGGAGGGAGAGAGAGGAGCCAAGAATGACTTCCGGGCTTCTGGCTTTGTCAGCTAAGTAGAAGGTGATGCCACCAGTTGAGACAGAAAATCGAGGGGGGAGGCTGCTGGTTCGAGAACACACCTGAGCACAAATGACCAGTTCTTCTCCATTTTAAGGGTCTACTAAAATGATGGGCATATATTTTTTAAAGAATAAAACCATAACAAAATTGGAAAACAACAAGAATGATATCAGCGGGGGTGCCTGGGTGGCTCAGTGGGTTAAAGCCTCTGCCTTCGGCTCAGGTCATGATCTCAGGGTCCTGGGATCGAGCCCCACATCGGGCTCTCTGCTCAGCAGGGAGCCTGCTTCACCCTCTCTCTCTGCCTGCCTCTCTGCCTACTTGTGATCTCTCTCTCTGTCAAATAAATAAATAAAATCTTTAAAAAAAAATAATGAGGGGTGCCTGGGTGGCTCAGTGGGTTAAGCCTCTCCCTTCGGCTCGGGTCATGATCTCAGGGTCCTGGGATCGAGCCCCGTATCGGGCTCTCTGCTCAGCGGGGAGCCTGCTTCCCTCTCTCCCTCTGCCTGCCTCTCTGCCTACTTGTGATCTCTTTCTCTCTGTCAAATAAATAAATAAAATCTTTAAAAAAAAAAAATAAATAAATAAAAATAATGATATCAGCGGACCAGAAACACTGAGGAACTTCTGGGAAATAAAGAGCAAATGAAATTCCTTGGTGAAGAAATCCGTGCAGAGGCACCTGCAGCCCCAAACAGAATAAGAAGTAAGAATAAGTCTCATTCAAGGGCAGGGTTTGTTAGGGAAGCAAACTCACACAACTTCAGAGGAAGGCCACACCAGCTGCCTATGCTAGTCAATACCTTCCTTTACTTGTAAGTCTGACTCGACATCAAAGGATAGGGAAGAACAACTATATGAAAATAAAAGAGAAGGATTAAATATACAAATAGAGAAATTGACTCAATAAGATCTAAATCAGTCCAGTTATAGAAAAGATCTTTAAAAGCTTCTCAATTTATGTCCTCTGAGAGAAAGAAAGAGGACCTCGCATCCATAAAATGAGAGCAGGCTGCTATGAAAAAGGAACAAAGAACATGACAGTGTTTTGGAAAATGAAAACAACTGTCTAAATTTTTGAAAATTTAATGGAGTGGGGCGCCTGGTTGCTCAGTCAGAAGAGCATGTGACTCTTGATCTTGGGGCCATGAGTTCAAGCCCCATATTGAGTGTAGAGATCACGTAAATAAATAGAACTTAAAAAAACTTAATGGAGAGACCGGATAACAGAATGGACAGAGTTAAAGACTAACTTTTTCATGTGAAAGAAAAAGTTAATGAAATTCCCCAAGACACAGAGCAAAAAGACAAAAAGATGGAGTATAGGAAAGAGAGGTGAGAGTCCCAGAAGTCCAACATCCATCTAATAGGAATTTGAGAAAGACACAACAGAGAGAGTGGACAGGAATAACAATGAAAGGAATAGAAACAGGAGGTGTTTCCCCAGCTGGGGAAAAAAAAAAAAAAAAAAAGAATATTTAGATTGAAAAGGCCCACCAAGTACCAACCCAGTAAAATGAAATACACACCCTCTACAAGGAAGAGTAGGATGGGAAGGAGAAGTGGAGGAGTTGGGTCTTAGAGTGCCTTTGGGATGTCAGGGCAGAAACTCCACCTGGCAATTAGATATATGCAGTGGAAACCCTGGGTCACGGTCAGGGCTGGAGGGAGACTTGAGAATTGTCAAAGGACCTACGAAGAACAGAGGAGAGAAGAGGGTGAAGGAAAGAGAGCTAAAACAGCCGGAATACTTCTTGGCTCCTAGGGGAGGCTTCCTAAGGCACTTTCAGGAAACATCAATCTGCCTTTTTTTGTATCTGCTGCCTCCCTGGGCTCCCAGGTGCTGAACCGGCTGCTCCCTCCGAGCGTAATCCATTGGCCTGGGGATGGGTTTGTAGCTGACAAAGGTGAAAATTGCTGAGAGGCTTGGGAGAGTGGCACCACTCCTCAAATTAGTCCATTTGCAGGCAGAAATCAAATCTTTATTCTTGCTGAAACAACCTGTCTCTTCACGGAAGCAGCTCATTCCCAACCACTTAGAAGCAAACAGTGTATCTAATGGCAGAAGATAACACACCTAATGGAGAGGTAGAGCCTTGGATCCTCGCTCCCTGCTCCGTTTGCTTGGGGGAGGGGGCGATGGGTGCTGGTGGCAGCTGCAAGGCAGGAGGGAGAGGAGAGAATAAGAGAGGAGTAAAGAGAAGAGAGAACCCGCGTACAAAGAACGGGGATGAGATCAGTCTTTATGGTGCCCCGCCTTGCAGCAGAGGGGACCTTGCTGCAGGCAGGATGCCCACCAAGCCCCTGAGAAGAAAAGGGGGTTAGAAAATGCCAGCGGTTTAGAGAACTGGGATGTTTCTTCTACTTTCTCCCTGGAATGGTGCTACTTCGGGACTGCAAGTCCCTCTAGGATACAAAGATGAATTGGCCTTTGAACTTGAAGGTAATTAATACTGTGCAGCTGTCTCTAGAAATTATCTTATTCTCTGCCTCTGTCATTTCATGTGTGAAGGGGAAGGGACTCGCATGTGTGTATTTCAATGTTTCAGTCTCGTGCACACACACACACACACACACACAGATGTCATTTCTTAATGACCATGTGACAGTTATCTCTTCCTCTTCTTTAGGTCCCCCCTCGCCCCTAGCCCCAGATAACCAAGATCACTTAATCACATGCCAGGGTTGACTCTCTTCTTCCCTTCGAGGCATTGCAGAGGGGGTCAGAGCAGGAGCCTCAGCAGGGAGCCGGCAGGAGGGGAACACAAGGAGTAGTCAGTGGGTAGTTCTCCCTGGTTGAGAGAGGAGCCAGATGTGTGTGCCTGGGTTACCAGAGACGTCCTGCACTCTGACAACTCAGGGAGTGGGGTATCTACCCAAATAGCTTCAGAAGGTGCGGTGGCGCATTGTTCCAGCCCCAGCAGGAGGCCAGCACAGACCAGTCTTGCAGGAAATAAAGCCCCTTTCTGTGCTTGCTGCGCCACGGCTGCTATCACTTTGTTATAAGGGGTAGTGATTGTCCATTAACTCCGGAGAGCTGATTTTTGCCAGTGCTGCACCAACAGCCGGGAGCCAGAAAGTGCTGATATGGGGGGGGGTGGCACGTGGCGGTTGATCCCCCACCCTGGTTGGGCGCTTGCAGGGTAAGTCAGGGAGGTCAGCAGCATGGCTTACTCAGCTCTAACCAAGTGCCAATTAGCTAAGGTTTTTCTGAACATTGGCCGGGCCTGCCACAGTTGAGGAAAATTATTGTCAGGGAAGCTCGTTTTTTCTATAAAAAAAGCTCTCCCCAGAGATGGATCTTTCCTGACTGTCCCCTCCTCCAGACTTCTTAGGAGAGGGGATCCAGACGGGCAGGGTCCCTGGGAGGAGATGGCCAAGAGTTGGGGGTCTGGCCTTTGGCTACTCACAAGGGATGTTCGGGGGGACTGCTTTCCTGGCCTCTTGGTCTGGAGGCATGGGCCGTATGGCTCAGCAACTCTATACACACTCATGGCTTTACCAGGAAAATAAGGAGGAGGGGGGGGAATCTTAAGGACACATCGGAAATAGAAATGGCTTTTCAGATTCCTAGTGTGCCCTTCCACTCCATTCATAAAATCCAGTTCTTTGCTGAAAGGACATTAACTTACTCTGAAAACCAGGTTAATGAAGCTGGTATGCTGTGTTCAAGAACTGAGGGATTTGTGGTCTCAGGATGGCCCTCAGAGAGCCTCATGGAACATCAGGAATGTTAGAACTTGTCTAGTCCAACCCTCTTTTACAGATGAGAAAACTGAAGCCTATAGAGGAGAAGGGGTCTGTCTGAGTCAGTAGCGGCTCTGGGGTCAGAATATGGGGCTCCCGACTTCCAGTCAAATGCTTTTATTTGGAGATATTTTAACATTCTGTTCTCTTATTTTACACCCGGTAACTGGGTCCTTACGATCTTCCAGGTGCTATGGGGGAGGGGAGGTGTGCAAGGAGGCAAAGAGATGAAAACAACACAATCCTTGCCTTCAAGAACCTGTTTCCCTAGATCTGTCATTCTTGGGAAAAAACAAAACAAAACACCAAAACACCCAAACTGTGAGTCAGACTCTCACCCTATGTTATATTCTATAGGTGATGATGAAAGAAAAGAGGGGAGGGAACTCTTTTGGCTCCTCCAGATTTATAAGTCGGGTTTCACTGGCCGCGGCCCCAGGGAGGCCAAGGACAAAAGAAGCCCCTGTTTGGCTGGGAGTAAAGGGGGTAGGGGTAACAATGATCAGGTCACCGCCAGCAGGCCTGGCTGGTGATGGGAACAGTGACAGCAGCTCACGCTGGCATGGCAACATACAGATGACAAGCCTTCAATCAGGTACATTGTTTCCTTATGTGCCAAGGCAGTTCCCCGAGATGAGTGCAGCAGCTACATTAACCCCACTTTATGGATGAGGAAACTGAGGTTCAGAGGCTCAGAGAGTTCGGGTAACTGGCCTCAAGCTGATACATGCCAGCGCTCAGCCAAGGACTCCTACCCAGTCCAGTGCTCTATCACCGGGGGTGGTGGGGAAGTTGTGCTGGGTTGAAAAGATGGGGAGAAAGCAGTGGTCAGCCACACTGATAGGCCGATCTTCCTCTACGCAGTGTTATTTTGATCACTACATTCTGCCACTCAGGGAACTCTGCTCTGAAGAATTGGAAGCACTTTGCAGGCCTGAATGAGCTCATTCAGCACACTCTTGCCAGAAAGAGGGAGGACTCCAAATGGAGGCTCTGTCTAGGGTGACCAGCATTTAGGCACAGACTAGAAAATAAAGCTCAGGTTCCCCCACTCTTTGCCCTCATGCACCAAGCAGTATAATGCAAAACCAGCCTCCTTCCATTAGAGTCAAGAGGGCCACGGGAAAACATGAAGGTATTTCCTGGTACGCCCTTCCTTCCCTGGAGAAATGGGTTAATCGGTGCTAAGGGGCCTGGATCATCCTTGGCCCAAGGGCCATTTCCAGGGCGAAGATATCTTGAGGGTGGAGCAGGGATGGGAAGTGGACCACAGCCACTCCAGTCACCCCGATGAGAAGGATCCTTAGTGAAGCTGGCTCAGATTTCCCTAGTGAGCAAAACCATGGTGGGGACTGGGGCACGGGAGTCCCGGATACTCTTCCTATCGTTCTTTGTGAGCAGCGTCTAAGAGCAGCCTCAGGTTGGGGTCAAGGCCTGGTGGTGTGGGGTCAGGGTGCCCAGGTGCCTACCTGGGCCCCAGTCCCTCAGGCCCCTCCCAGCATCCCCAGCGTGTAGGGTGAGGGGTAGGGATAGACTTGGCGCGATCTCTGGCGGAGCGCAAGGTGCAGTCAGAGGGAGGCTGAACCCTCTTCCCTGAGAGGGGTCCCACTACCCTCCCCAGCTCGATCCAGCCTCGGCGCCTAGCTCTGGGTTCCCGCTGCGCCCCCAGACGGCCCCTTACCTGTCCCGCCGAGGACGGTCCCGCCTCCTCCGCGCGCTCGGGGGCCCAGCATGGGCCGGTGAACGACGGCGCCCCCGCCTTGCGGCCGCGGTGAAAATCCCGGGAGGGTGCCTCTGCTCCCGGCCCCGGGTCCCTGCCGCCGCCGCAGCCGCCGCCGCTTCAGCACCGCGGACAGCTCCCGCCCGTCGCCCGCCGCCGCCGCCTGCCCCGCCCGGCGCGGTCCCGGGAGCCCCGCATCCTGGCCCGGCCCCGCCGCCGCCGCGCAGCCCTCAGCCCGGCCCGAGGCGGCTCCGCGCCGACTTGGGAGAGCAGCGAGGAGGATCGCCCTCCTCCCTGCCTCCCGCTGCCGCCGCCTCTTTCTCCCCTCCGTGCTCCCTTCCACGCTCCGGAATCAGCCCACCAGGCACTCCGGACTCAGCTCCGGGGCGGGGCGGGGCGGGGCGGGGCGGGAAGTCAGGGGAGCCCAAAGGAGGCGGCGGAGCGAGGGGCGCGCAGCTGGAAAGGGCTCTCTGGTTCCAGGAGCCGAGCTCCCTTTCCCAGCCCTTCTCCTTACCCTACTTCCCCATTCCCCCAGAAGCGATGGGCGGCCCTCGGGCTTCTTGAAGTATTTTGAAGCCTCTAGGTGCCCAAGCCCTGAGTTTTAATAATTAAGCTAAAAAGAAAAAAAACAAGCAAACCAAAAGCATTTATTGAGCGCCTGCTATATACCAGACCCCCTGCCGGGTTTTTATGTTTTCAACCAATATAATCTCGTTTAATTTTCTTAACAGTTCTATGAGGCAATATAATCCGCCCCCTCACTCCCTCACCACCCTCCTCCATTTTACACATGAAGATGCTGGGTTCACAGAGATTGAAATCTCTTGATTTGGAGACAACAGTGCTTTGCTAGCAAGTGCACAGGCTTTAAAGACCATGGGCCTAAGATTTAGTCTTAGTGCCCCACTCACTAACTGTATAACCTTGAACAAGTGAACCTCTGGAAACCTTGGGTTTTTCTCATCTGCAAAATGGGGGAGCTGTATCCACATAGGGGTCATATGAGGACAAAGTGAGATGACATGTGTGACACACTGGTCCCAAATACGCCCTCAGTTGGTGTGCTTTCTCCTCTGGGAGAGCTGAGATCTGATCCCAGGGCTTCTGTCGGCTTTGTCTTCCCCACTGTGCTGCTTTCTCTCTGCCCCCCCCCCCATCCTGGTTTCCTTTCTTTTCTTTTCTTCTTCTTCTTTTTAATCATGAGGATACCCTCATCTTGAGTGTTATGAGTGGATGAGGCTGTTTTCCAAGCCGCCTGTCAGGTCTTGAGTCTCACCATAGTACCAGGAACTTGGGAGGGGAGAGTATTTTCATTTTCTCGAGGCAAATAGGGGCAAAGTAAACCCCAGAGCAGACTAAAGCTGGGGCTGGGGATGGAAGGAGGTACTGGGGACTAGGCTCTGGCAGTGGGAGTCATCTCTCCCCCCATCCAAGGATGTCGTAGCCCACTGAATGGTGAGCTCCAGGACCCCCTCGCTCCTACCTGACATGGGGCATCTGGAGCGGTTCCCTTTAGTGCTCAGCATGCACCATAGGAGCCAGGAGCCCCCATCATGGAGTTTGGGTCTCCTCTCTGCTGGACAGAGAACTCCCTAAGCCTTGTGCTGGGTCTCAGGGCTGGGCTGATATTGTTGTTTAATCTGTTGGGTACTAAATGTATTCTTGCTCTTCTTGCCCCTGCTGCATTAGAGTGGAGATCCCGAGGCTAGGAAGGCTCTTGGACCATGCATCTTGGGCCCATAAAGCATCCGCACAGACATTCCCCCCCTTCCCCCCACCCAACACATTGTCCCTTGAGTCTATGCACCCTCTTGCACCTTTGCCCCCCCTGCTGGCCTTCCTCTCACAGGGTCTCATGGCCCCCTACTTGGCCTTGGCTTCCCTCTGCTCCTTCCCTCCCTACCCTGGCTTTGCTCCATGCCTGGGCTGCATACCGAATTACTAATCAAAAGGATAATAAAAAAGCCAGTGAAGCAAAAGCTGCATATAAATTCTAAATACTAATGTTGATAATTATATGCTGTTGCCCGGAGGGAAAACTCGCAGAAGGGCCATTGGTGTCGTGTCAAGGACCTTGGGCTTGGGCGCTAAAAGACCCAGGTTCTAGGCTGGTTTTGTCATGAATCGGCACAGCCCAATCTGCATGGACTTTTGCTTCCTCAGGATTCTGAGTCTCCTCAGCAGCTTTGAAGATGCTGTAGGGGCAATCAGCACCACGTGAAATTTGTGACAGAGAACACGGGCTCATGCAGCGGTAAGTGTTTCTTTTAGGGAGATTACCCTCACAAGATATAGGGAGTGGTTCAGGAACTGAAGAATCTACAATTATGCAAAGTTTCCATTCCATGTTCCACTCCCTCCTTTTCTCCCTCCCTCTTTTCTCCATCAGGCAGGTCCTGCTATGTAATGAAGTCTGCTTCCCAGCCAGACCCTGAGAATACAAAAACTAAGCCATAGTCTGGGTCCTTGAAGGAGCTGCCATGAAGGGTGGTGAGGTAGATGAGTATGTTAACCAGCGATACCAGCACAGTGAAATAAATGCCATCATAGGGTGAGTGAAAAGTACACAGAGAAGGAAACAATTAACTCTGCCTGGGGGAAGTCCTGGCCGTCTTCCTGGAGGAGGTGACATTTGAGCTGAATTTTATTAAACAATGAAACATTCACCAGGAGGGCCAGGAGAGGAAGAAATTCTGGGGAGAAAGTCTGGAGAGAAGAGATGAGGCTGGAGGACTGGCGAGGAAGCTACAGCTAAGTCCAGGAAAGAGATGGTGAGAACTTGAACAAGGCAGAGTCAGTGGACTGGGGAACAGGGGATGGGTTTGGGACACTTCCGGGGTAGAACAGAGAAGAGGGATTGGTTGCAAGGAAGAGGGCGAGGCATCAAGGGCAATACTGGGGCCTCCTTCTTCTGGATATCTGATGCTGCTACCTAGAATTGGGCATTGGGTTTTTCTTATCTGCAAAAGGGGGGAGCTGTATCCACATAGAGGTCATAGGAGGACAAAGTGAGATGACATGTGTGACACACTGGTCCCAAATAAGTAAACTCTGCTTACTCTGGGTAATGCTGCTGGGTGCCATAAACTCCTTGGTTTCTAGGCTTTTATCTTTACTTTTTATTAAACAAATTTTTTTAATTTAAGATTTCTTTTTTTAAAGATTATTTATTTGTCAGAGAGAGAGCAGAAGCAGGTGGACCGGCAGACAGAGGGAGAGGGAGAAGCAGTCTTCCTGTTGAGCAGAGAACCCAAAGCCAGATTCCATCCCACGACCCTGGGATCATGACCTGAGCCGAAGGCAGATGCTTCACAGACTGAGCCACCCAGGCGCCCCAGTTTCTAGGCTTTTACACTTTCAATTTTATTCTCCCTTTAGTTCCTAGGAAATGTTCTTAAGCCAAAAAGTCTTCCATCTTATCTTGATTGTTTTAGTAGGAAAGAGAATGGCCCACGCTTTGGCAGAAGAGCTCAATGAGACAGAGCAACTCAGGAAGTCTTCTTGGAGGAGGCAGCAGGTTTTCTAGTGGGAACTAAAGCGAGGTTCATAGAGAAGGGAAGGAGTAGTCATTGGGTGAAAGCTTGGGAGGAAATGCCTTCATGTCCTGTCCTGCTTCCATCTCTCTGACATTCCCCAAGCAGAATCCAACACAGTGGATTTATGTTGGTATCAGCTCTGGTTGCTAATTTCTTTCCACCTGGGGATTTCTCTTCATAAGCTCGTTTATGAACAAACTCTTAGTTCTTACACAAGGAGTTGATCTGCTCACAGCATTCCCTAGGGAATGTAAATCAGCACCAAGTGTGGGGAGATCTCCTTCACTCGCTATATCAATAGGCCACGTGGTGGCAGAGACTCTCCCCATAAAGGGGAAGGCAAGTTTCACTCCCAGCACAGTGGGCTCAGCACCTCTGAGTCAAACTCATTGTCAAAGCCACATAGCTGGACATACAAAACCCTGGGTAATGGAGTGGGTGGGGAGACAGGCTGGTAGAGTGCAGGGACAAGTGGGTCTTCGGGCCCATCGGCCAAATCCTGCTCCCATGGACATGGTTCCAGGATGACATGGCTCCAAGAAGGAGTTGATTTCTGGGTATAAGCAGGTAGTGGGAATGAATTCTTGACTCTGTGCTCAAGAGAGAACCCTGGAGATCCTCACTGCTTCTGAGACAGGCCCTTTGGTTAGAGGCAGACCTCCACCCCTCCAACAGTGAGGTCTGTAGTCTCTCTCTCTCTCTTTTTTAAAGATTTTCTCTACTTATTTGACAGAGAGAACACAAGCAGGAGGAGCGGCAGGCAGTGGGGGAGGGAGAAGCAGGCTCCCTGTGGAGCAGAGAGCCGGTAGCTGGGCTCCATCCCAGGACCCTGGGATCATGACCTGAGCTGGAGGAAGACCCTTAACCAAGTGAGCCACCCAGGCACCCCTGTAGTCTCTCTCTTAAACTTCTCTGGGGGGCTTTGGAAATACCACCACTACCCACTTCTCTCCATAGGAGATTGCAAAACTTAAGATGAGGCAATGTCTTTAGCAGCACACCGATTTGTGCAGGGGAAGAAGACAGGAGAGTACTCAGCCCCAGTCCTGCCCAACCTCTCGCTCTCCCACCGAGCACAGGCTCACTCAAGCCTGGGAAGGAGAACGGGTGTTCCTGCAGCTTTGAGAGGCAAAGCCAGAGCATAAGGTGGAGGAAGGCAGCAAGCTCAGCCCGCCCAGCTCAGAACGCCATCAGCACCAACTCTGGCATCCACAGGCTGCTCAGGGGCATGTGAGCATTTGCTCGCTGGCAGAGGAACCCGCACTGTTGGCACTTTCCCACTCTGCCAGGCAGGATGTGTGACTGTGTCTGTGTGACGGGGTGGGGGAGGGGCGTGGGGGGTGAGGTTTATCAGACCGACCAGGTCTTTCCTCTGACGGAGGAACGAAAATGAAAACGCATGGAAGAGTAAGAATGCTTTATGTCTGCCCTTCCTTTACAGTTTTTGAAGCATCTGCTCAGCCATGATCTCATTTGACTCTCATAAATGTGGGTCATTCCCAGGCGACAGATGAGGAACGTGAGTCCCAGAGAAGTTAAGTAACTTCCAACTTGGAAGGAAAAGGCAGAGATTAGTCCTGAGGTGAAGGAAAAAGAAATGAAACTGATACGTAATTCTGCCTTTTCCCTGCTCTTGAGCTGCAGCCAGCCAGGTGACGTCTGCATGGGGCGGCTTTCTTTGCCTTGATCCCAAACTGAGACCATGCAGAGTGGGTCCCAAACTCTTGCAAGGCCCTGCTGGGGAGCCCTCTGAAGAGCTATGGTCCCAGACCCAGGACAGCTCCCTTCTGGGAGCAAGTGTGGGGTGTGTGTAGGTTGGTGTGTGCTTGCCCCAGGTAATTTTCTTTCCTTTTCTTTTCTTTTTTAAGTTTATTTATTTATTTAAGCAATGGCTATCCAATGTGGGGCTCAGAATCCCGACCCGAGATCCAGAGTCGCATACTTCTCCCACTGAGTCAGCCCGGCGCCTGGACCCCAGGGGTCACTTTCTGAGCTAGGCAAGGAAGGATTTTCCTGCCTTTGTGTGTAGGAAAACACTTTTCCTCATGGCTCCCCGCTGCATGGGTCTGTGTGTCCAATGTATGGAGGAGAGAAATGACCCTTCACTCCTCAGATCAGGGTCTAGGGAGGCAGGGAGCTGGAAGGCGAAAATGTTCCCAGGGAAGCTGGAGGACTTTTTATATTCTTCAGCTCAGGATAAGCAGGAGACACCCATTCTGGATGCCTACTCTGTGTCAAACACTCACACGGTAATCCTCAAAACAATTCAGTTAGGTTGTTTTTAATCAAGGCTCATGGAGGTTAAGTTAATGCGCCAGATGCCTACACCCAGCAAATACAGATTCGAAGCCAGGTCTGTCTGATGCCAAAGCTGAGTCTTCTCCACTCTCTTCCCCAGCAACTCTGCTCATCTCCATCACTGTCCACGGGATTGGGACATTTCATGAGGGAGCAGAAAAAGAAACCTGGGGAAATAACCTCCAAATGTAAAAAGAGCCTCTCTGGATGTCTATTTCCCCTCAGGTGGAACTGGAAGGGCATAAGGGCCCCAATTCTCTGCTAGGTCAGGAACCTATACTTGCCAAGCTCTAAGGCTGAGGATTTTCATGTGCTTGCTTTCTATATTTCCCTTTTGTTGTTCCTTAATTTTTCTGATGTTCCTTTTGAAGATCCTGGCCTGACTCAGCTGGGCTAAGGGAACCCAAGGGTGAGTGGGCGTGGGGGAGGAAGGACCAGCGGTAACCCAGCCCTGGGGGCTAGCAGGGTGGGCCAGCAGAGAGGAAAATGACAAATTCCAGGGGGAGGGGAAACAGTCTGCTGATTGTCTCTAATGGAGCACCCCTCCCAAGAGCCCTTCTTTTCTCCTGCCTTCGAAGGGGCATGTGCTTGTGTGTGTGTGTGAGAGAGAGAAAGGGACAAGAGAGAAGTCCTCAGACCTCAGGTTACTTGCAGCTATCAGCTCCTTGATCCCTAGCCCCCATGGTCCCAGTAGCACGTGGGGCACCCACAGAATGCTCTGCCCCACGGCGAGCACACATCTGGTTCCACTGTAGTCTATGTCCCAGCTCTCATCCATATCCCGATATTCACTCCTCTCCCATCAGCTCCCAAGCCTGTTATTTCAAGCACAAACCTTGGGTCCTGACTCCATCAATATGGCAGGGTTCTGCGGTGTCGACGAGAATGTTAACAGTGAAGGTGGTGAAGGCTCCCTGTGCCAGCTTGGGTTCTGGAGAGCTAGCGAGAGAGAAATACAGTAGCTGACAGAAAGAGAGCTGGACAGATGGATGGATAGATACTCAGGTAATAGACTATGTGAGTGCCTGCCATGTGCCAGAAACTGGGCTAAGAGCTTTACATGCATTATCTCAATGGTTATCTATTAAATATATGAAAGAGGCATTCACTCTACCATATAATTTGTATTTATTCTCAAATAACTTAACAGGTGCCAGGCATTGTGTTGGATGCTTTCTATGGTCTTAATGATAATCCATTTCTTTGGCATTAAGAGAACTACTACTGCAGGGATTCCTAGCCCCTGCCTGAAGAGGTGTTGTGGAGGGGCTAGTCGAAAGAGCATGAGCCTTGGCATCAGTCAGACCAGAGTTCAAATCATGGTAGGTTTGTCAATACAGGTTTGTGGTATTTTGTTTTTGTTGTTGCTGTTTTTTTTTTTAGAAAGCAATTTGGTCCTATATATCAAGGGCCAAAGTAAATCCACTACTGGTGATCCATCTTAAGACAATACTAATGGCTAATATTTATTAAGTAACAACTACACGTGAACTGTTCTAACTGCTTTTGATGAATCATCTTATTTCATCTAACAGCAACCCCAGGAGGAAGGCACTATTGTCATCCCTATTGTACAGATGTGAAAACCAAGATCCAACCTACCCACCATTTGTAAAGGTCGGGCCCAGATTCCAATCAAGGCAGCCAGGCTCAAAAGCCTCCCTCATCAACCCTCCACCATATTGACTGTATGAACTCGGCACATAAAATTGCCCATCGCAGTATAATTATCTTTATGGGAAATTTGGAACACCTTAAATGTCCAAAAAACAGGGCAAAGAGTAAGCAAATTTAAATAATGTTTTTAAAGGGTTTACAATACCACGAGGAAAATGCTTATGTTATAATATGGAGTAGAAAAAAGCAGGTTACAAAATTGTACATGCAATAAAACCATAAGTATGCAGAAAAGCCCAGAAAAATATCTTAGGATGAATTAAAGTACTATTAAGGGTTATCTCTGGATAGAGGCAACTATGGTTCATTTAAATATTTCTTTTTTCCTTTCTAAATTATCTGCAATATAGATGCATTACCTTAAAATTATTTTAAAACTTACATAAAAGCAAGTATTTACTGAATAAATGATTGGTCTGTTGGGTGCTTTACGAAGACTCATCTCTTCTTTTAATCTCATTGCTCACAGCAGGAATAATGGTGGGGTTTGGGGGGGTGACCTCTACCCTTGGCTTGCGCAGTGGGAGAATTATAGTAAATGAGGTCACATTTCTAAAGGGTTATGTTCCCCTTGCAGCTGGGTGGACTGAAGCCCTAGTGATCCTCAGAGAAAAAGAGAAAGCAAAGAAGAGAACAGCGGGGAAGATGCAGAGAGCGGGAGACACAATGGCAGGAGAGAAGGAGGAGGTGGGGGAGACAGCTTGGGGGCCAAAGGGGAAGAGACAAAAGAAAGCTGGAGCCCAGAGAAGGGTTGGGGACCTGGGAGTGGTGAAAGAGCCTTGGAGTGGGGGGATGGACAGAGAGAGACACATGTGTGCACACACATACACCCATGCACACACACACACAACATAGCAACCGGGTAAAAGACTTAATTCTTTTCACCGACCAATGTTCCTGCGACACTGCAGTTGACTGCCCCAGAAATCATTTTCTGCAGTTAAATGATGCTTCTATCTAGGGGATAGAAGCCTGTCCCCAGGCTTGCGGCTTGAATCTCTTCCAGCTGCTTGGCTACTCCTCAGTCCTCAAGTCTCTAGCCAAGAAGGACCTCTGTGCACCGTAGCCACTGTAATTTGCCAGGGACAACTAGGCCTCTCCCTGCTGCAACCATCCAATCAATGCTGGGAGCCTTGGCCTTGGTACCAATGGACATGAATCATGACATAAACATGGGCTTAATACCCGGAGGGCTGCCTAAGGCTTCTAGTTTATAAACTGAGGTACTTAAAAAAAACAAAGACCCAAAAAACAAAACCCCAAACCCATGGAACAATGTGAGATCTGTGATGGTTCTCCATAGAATCTGCCACAGGGAAAGAAATGAGGCTGAGAGAGAGAACTAGAGTTGGCCAAGGCCAACATCTGGTTGGCAGGGCAGTCCGGGCTTTCTGATTCCTGACCCAGTAGACCAAACACTTGTGAGTGATATTGTCTGTTTTCAAAGGGCTTGCTGGGACTCTACCCTTCTTCTACCCTCATAATATGCCCCTGAGGTGGGTAAGGGGAATCAGATCTTGTTTTGTGGGTAGAAAATCTGCAGCTCAGAGAGGCCATGGAATGCTCCCAGGGTGGGGGGTGGGGGCTGATTGATGAAGATGCACTGGGGCTCAAACCAAACCTTCTCAAGAGCATCAGTGCTAAGCCACACGCTTTCCCGAGGAACTTTCTGCCATGGGAAGTTAGGAGCAACTTCCGTTTCTCCCGTTTGCTGGAGTCCTCGGGCCAAAGTTCCTCTTTGGGGCAGCCCAGGAAGTGTTAGAGGCGGAGCAAGTGCGTCCCAGTTTCTGCGGGAGCATTCTGGTTTCCGCCGCGAAATCATCTGCATGGCTACAGTTCTGATGCGAGGCCTTAAACCTATTATCACTGATAACCATGGATCTGGCACTAATCGTACCAGAGCATGGGAATCGCACCTGTACAGGGAACAGAGTCTGGGGATACACAGAAACACAAGACATGGCCCTCGTCATCAAAGACAAGACTATTTTAGTTTTGGAATAAGGCCAGATACATACAAAGACAACAAGATGACAAGTCTGAAGTCTCCCACAGTGGCCTGCCTTGGTATATACTGTTCTGATTCTTTGAAATTCTCTACCGCGCCCACCTGCACAGCTCAGGTGTTTTCCTAGACTCCTCAGTCTGGATGGGATTCCCCTCTGCTGGCTTCCTGTAATATCCTGTATTTCCCTCTCAGCACAGCACTCAGCATACAGACTGTACTTTTTAGTCTTTCTGGTCTCTCTTCCATCTGACTCAAAGCATTGGGGAAGAGGATGGGACTTCATTTTCCATCCCTGTACCTAGTTTGTGCCTGACACAAGCAGACACTTAATAGATATTTGTTGAATCAAGAAAAGTGGGGGCACCTGGGTGGCTCAGTTTCTTAAGCGGCTGCCTTCAGCTCAGGTCATGATTTCAGGGTTCTGGGATCGAGCCCCGAGCCCCGGGCTCCCTGCTCAGCGGAGAGTCTGCTCCTCCCTCTGTCTGTCCCTCCCCCACCCCTCCCCGCTCATGCACTCTCTCTCTCTCTCAGATAAAAAATAAAATCTTAAAAAAAAAAAGTAAAGCAGCCATTCTGCTTCGCTGCCACCAGCATATAAGCTCTAAGGTCCCTTACGGTTGCCACTCAAAGCATTGTTTTTAGTGACAGTGGTCTCAATTTTTTCTTTTTTTTTTTAGTGGTCTCGATTTCATTGAGGCTGGATATCATTTTCACTTGGTAGCAAAGGAAACCACCTCATTGTCCCCCTCTTCTCCTAAAGGACCTAATGATAATTGGAGCATGAACGACAGTGAGAACCTGCGGCTTATTTAATTCCCTTTTATTAGAATGATGGGGCCTAGCAAAGTCCACTGGGAACTTTCTGTCCACTCCTAGCAAAGTCTCTGCCTGGTTGCTGGGCAGGTGAGGCTGGGAAAATCCAGTGGCTAGGCAACACAGAACACTCAGGAAAGGAAACCAGCCAGAAATATTTGCAGATTAGAAAGGCCAGGAAAACTTGATGGAAACAAACATTCAAAGTACCTGTCAGGCTTTTAATAATGTCAAAGGAGAAGAGCCTGGAACCAGCTGGAGGAAAAAGATAAGAAACACATTTATTTTCTGTGCCCAGACCACATCGACTGCCCCTCCCCCCCCATACCTTGTGTTTTACTGTTAGAAAACAATGGTTGCATTTCTCAGGCAAGCTGCATTGTGCCAATCTCTCTCTACATGTAGGAAAACTGAGTCTAAGATATAAGCAAATTTGTTGAGCAGCACCCTTGGGCTGTGATGCTGTCCGCGGTTCTGAGTTCCCACTGGGGCCCTGAGGCATCTGAGTCTCAGGCAGGTTCTTCTGCCCCCACAGATGATCCAGCTGATGAGTGACAGGAAGAGGTTGGGCTGTGGACAAAAAAGACTTTAGAGCTAGGTTATTCAGGTCCACAATGTATTATCTGAAATCCCTGGGGTCAGATGTTTTTCAGAATTCTGAATTTTTCAGATTTTTAACAAGGTAATATGATGTGTCTACTGTAGATTATGTAAAATCCTTAGTGAGGTCGAGGGCAGCACCATATAATCAAGTATATCGATATTTCCTCAGAAAAATGTGTGACTAGTCATCCCAAATGTGATCAATAAAGACATTAAAAAGCCTCACAGCAATTCACGGTCTTCCTCCACATGAGTTCATTAGCATTAGACTTGTGAAAAAGCTTTGGGTCCTAGACTGTTCTGGATTCAGAATTGTGGTCCCACAGTGGTACCAGTCCTGGGATTCCACCTTGGGTCAAACTGACCTGCAAAAATTCCTATGGTTGACCAAACTTTCTAAGCTTGTAAATTTCCTGACTGGGGGTTGCAGGCAGGGATGGATGAGGAGTGAAGGGGAGGATGAAGAAAAGGATGAAGAGTAAACTAAGGAAAAGCAGCTTGAACCATCTAGTCCTTAAACCTCTCCACCTCAAAGAATCACAAGCATAATTTTCCATTCAGGAGAAACAGCTAAAAACTCTTAAAGTACGTATCTGGAGATCCTGGAAACCCCATAGATGGCACACAGACAGGGGACGGGAGGAGGCCATTAGCTCTTTTTTTCTACCCACAAGCCTGTCTACTCCTTGATTCTGGGCAAACTCACATCTCCTGTCACATAAGCATGCGCATGGTTGGCGTGCCTGTGATGGGGGAAGAAGGTTTTGTTATCAGTACATAATAATGGTTACTAGCCCTACGGACTGCCTACTACCTGCTACGCTCTGTACCAACTGCTTGACACGCATTATCTCTCTTATCCTTACCACTATCCTGGGAGGCAGGATTGTCCCCATTTCCCAGATGAGGAAAGTGAGGTTCACAAAGGTTAAGTAACCCACCTGAAATCATAAGCTGGAATGGTGGAATCAAGGATTTGAACCCTGACCGGATTCTCATGTGCCTGCATTGCTTTACCCCTCTTCCTTTGCCTTCATGTCATGGCCATTGGCTTGAGTGTGAATAAGGGGCTTAAACGCTGCTAGTATTGAATCAGTTTAGCTTGTGGTGGGGTTTTAGTTAACTGTGTTGTGAAATGGCATATATTTACATTTATAGTATAATGTTTCAAGTTAAAAAAAATTGTACAAATAATAATTGCTCAGGGCGCCTGGGTGGCTTGGCTGGTTGAGCATCCAACTCTTGATTTCAGCTCGGGTCATGATCTCAGGGTTGTGGGATTGAGCCCCTGTGTCGCGCTCATGTGCTGGGTGTGGAGCCTGCTGAAGTTTCTCTCCCTCTCCCTCTCCCCCTCCCCTCTCCCTCTCGAAATAATTAAAAAAGTAATAATTGCTCATGAAGTGGAGTGGTGAAGTATAAAAGGCTGATTTCTTCTTATGCTCTCCCCAGGCCCACTCCCAACAAATTATGGTTTACTGTGTATCCTTCCAGAAGTATATTTGTACTTTAGTACATATAGGAGGTCATACATAATCTACCAAGGCATTTTTTGTCTTAATAATATACCTTTCTATATCTGAACACACGGAATACCTGATGTTTATTATTATTGAACTAGTATTTCCCCCCAGAGTGTTCTCCTCATGCCTGCTGTTTCTTTCTTTTTCAAAAAATATTTTATTTTTTTAAAGTAATCTCTGTACTCAACATGGGGCTCGAACTTATGACCCTAAGATCAAGAGTTGCATGCTTTACTGACTGAGCTAGCCAGGTGCCCCTTATGAAACTAGTTTTTCAAATGAAATGATAAATGTACTAGGCAAACAGTAGTGAAAGGAATGAATTTCTTTCTTTTTTTTTTTTTTTTAAGATTTCATTTACTTATTTGAAAGAGAAACGGAGAATGAGCACAAGAGATAGAGATAAGAGAGAGAGCACATGCCAGCAGAAGAGGCAGAGGGAGAGGAAGAAGCAGGCTCTCCACTGAGCAGGGAGCCGGAGGCGAGACTCCATCCCAGGACCTTAGATCATAACCTGAGCCGAAGACACTTAACTGACTTGAGCCATCTAAGCATCTCCAAGCCTCAATTTCTTTATCTGTAGAGTGGGCTTAGTCATGATACCTCTCTTGAGGAGTTGTATGTGCTAGAAGAGAAATACAGTTAATGGGTTTAGTGTTTCAGGACAGCCCCTGGGGCAGAACAAGTTATGTATTAGTCCAAATCCGAAGCAGCCACATTCCTACCGCTAGAGTAGATGTACATGAACCTCCTTACATTTGCTTGTAGGATAGCCCCTAATTGATAGCACTAAATTCTTTTATCCTAGAAAGTGAGAATAGGTAGGTTCAGGGATCTCTTGCTTTCCACTTCCCTTTCTCCTATCACAAATTGACCGTAGTAAAAAGTTTGAAGGTCACAGCTCTTGGCAGATTGAACCTTGGACCTTGGAAGAGAAGCTCTTGCCTGGGGAAAGGAGGCAGGGTGGGTCTGTGGAATTCAGCATAAGAAGCACTGAGTTTGGAGTTCAACTTCTAACCCTAAATCTGCCACCACCTTGCTGTGTGACTTTGGACAGATGGCTTCCCCTCACCAGAGGATTTCTTCCTTTCTTTCTCCCTTTCTCCCTTTCTCTCTTTCTTTCTTTTAGAAAGAGAGAGAGAGCACGAGAGAGAACATGTGAGCAGGGGGAAGGGCAGAGGGAGAGGGAGAGGCAGAGAATCTAAAGCAGACTCCTGGCAGAGCCCCACTCGGGGCGTGGCACTCCACACGGGGCACAGTGCTCCATCTCATGACCCCGAGATCATGACCTGAGCCAAAACCAAGAGTTGGACACTCAACCAACTGAGCCACCCAGGCGCCTCCCACCAGAGGATCTCTAACTCACATGCAGCTTTAGGATTCTAGGATCCTGTTTTGATTTCCTGGATTAAACAGATGTGGCCACAGGGAACTGATGTCCTTAGAAACCTGCTGGCCAGTCTGGTCTTGGTACTTGGTCTGCTTGGGAAAGCAGAGTGCTGTTTAAGCATTGCAGGCTCTGGTCTGGACTCAGAAAATCAGGTTCACATTTTGACTCAGCCACTTCTTAACTTGGCATAATACTTAACTTATCTGAGCCTCAATTTCCTTATTATTGTAAACATGGGGTTAATAATAGTACCTATCTCAAAAATAATACTTCTGCTTTTTGATCCTTTATTCTGTAAATATTTCTTGAGTGTTCACTGTGAGCCAGATGCTGTGCTAGGCACTAGAATACAATTAGGAGAAATAATAGATGGAACTTACAGTCTAGCATGGAACACAGATAATGACACAATAACTATACTGAAAAATATAAAATCACAGCTGTGACAGTGTGGCTAAGATTTGCAAAATGGTGCTGTAAGAACCTATAACAGAGGGATCTTCTGTAATAATGAATTTCAGGCAAGGTTTTCCCGGGAAGGTGATGTTTGCATTGACCACTTAAGAGTGAAGATAGATAACTCGATAAGTGGGGAAACAGGGTGTGCCAATGTCCTGGAGTGGCAGATAATAAGGAGTAAGACCAGTGAGGCTGGAGGGAAGAGAATAAAAGGGAACCAGGGACCAAGTGAGGATGGAAAGATAAGCGTCTCACAAAGTTTTGTTTTTAATCCTAAAATTAGTGGGAGACCATCGAGGGTTTAAGCAGAGGGCTACTTTTATCATGTTTGCTTTTAGAAGAGATCTCTAGCTGAGAACAGATTTGGGGGAAGGTGGTAACATGCGTTTAGGCACACAAGCGATGAGGCCACTACTGTGATCTAGGTGAAGTAAGATGGTAGCTTAAAAATGGGTGGGAATAGAGGGAGTTAGAGAGAAGTGGACTGATCAGAGAGCTATTTAGGAAAGAAAATAAATAGGATTTGGTAATAGATTAGATGGGATGGAGTGGGGGCTAGTGAGGGAGAGGACTTAATCATGAATGATGCCCAGGTTTCTGGTTTGAGCAATTGGGACAGCTAATGGTACCATTCCCCAGGAGAACGAAGGAGCTATAGGGGAAAGAGCCTGAGTAACTTTGGTCCTGTTGGCTTATGGTGCCCTTGAGACATCCAAGTTGAGTTGTCCTGCAGGTAGCTGGATATGTGGGTATGAATTGGAAATAAAAATTTGGGGAAAATTAGCAGTGACTACAATTGAAGCTGAGCACATGAACGAGAACGAGTGTCCAAGGAATCAAGTATAGTATTAGGAGAGCAAAGGGCCTCAAACCCCAGGAAACCTAACATTTAATTGTTGGTTAAGAAGAATGAACTTGAGAATGAACTTGAAAAGGTAACAAGGGAGCAGGGGAAGCAAAATAAGGCCTAGAATTGATCAGTCATAGAAGTGAAAGGAAGAATGATTCATGAAAAAAGAGTGCTCAGTTATGTGGAAAGACAATGAAAGGTTAAGTAAAATGAGGACTGAAAGATGCTCGTTGCATTTAACAACACTGAAATCACTGGTGACCTTAGCCAGAGCTGGAGGTGAAAACCAAGGTTGAGTAGAGAGTGGGAAGTGAGGAAATGATCATAGTGAATATAGAATAGTGTTTCACAACTGGAGGGGAATAGAGAGTTTGAATAGTAATTAACCTGATTCTTGGAAGTTGTAAATTTTATGATGGGTATAAAATGCTCAGGGCAGTGCTTCATCCAGAGTAAACTGGGACTGAGGGTGTTCGCCTTGGAGAAAAATATGTGACTTCTTTGAAAGACCCAGGTATTTGACTTTAATGCTTCCACATGACATTAGCGAAGCTAACATTCTAGAACTATAAACTAGACTCAATTTTCTTGAAAGGGAGACCTGGAGGACAGCTGTAGAGGGAAGATATTAAAGCTACTTTTTTAGGAGTCACATGGTCCCAGGGGCAGGGGCAGGCAGAACCAGTGACTGTGGTTAGGGGTGAGGGGTGGGGAGGGATGATTTCCCTATGAAGGTCCAAACCTTCAGGCATCTCTCCTTCAGTATATCTCAGTCAAAATCTATGAAGCTTTCATCAACTACTTCAATTCACTGACTTCTCTGAACTCCTATAGCACCTAGGGTTCCATATGATTTATCAATTGCTTATTGAAGCTCTAATAAGTCAGATAAAATAGAATTAGAATGAATTCATTTTATAAATTTGATTTTTACTTATTTTTTTAAAAAGATTTTATTTATTTGACAGAGAGAGACACAGCAAGAGAGGGAACACAAGCAGGGGGTGTGGGAGAGGGAGAAGCAGGCTTCCCACCCAGCAGGGAGCCCGATGCGGGGCTTGAACCCAGGACCCTGAGATCATGACCTGAGCCAAAGGCAGACACCTAACGACTGAGCCACCCAGGTGCCCCTACTTATTTTAAGACGAGTAAATGAGAAAAATGAGGCTGTTCTAATAATAAAATAATAAATAATATATAAAAATATAAATAGAAAATTAATAAATAATAATAAATAATAAAATAATTTTAAAAGGGAAAGAAAGAAAAAAAGGAAGAAAGAAGAAAGAAAGAGAAAGAAGGCGGGGGAGGAAGGGAGGGAAGATGGGGAGGAAGGGAGGGAAGAAGGAAGGAAGTCAGGAGTTCTATTGGCCTCGGAAACCAATTTGTCTCTTTATTTTGTTTTGACTATAAAAGAACTCCAAAATCCTAATTCATTCAGTAGTTGCCAATAACAACAGTTTTACCTTGCAATGTCAGGATGTCCTTTAATTAATCAAAGAGGAAAGAAGGGGTGTCTGGGTGGCTCAGTTGGTTGGGTGTCTGACTCTTGATCTCAGCTCAGGTCTTGATCTCAGGGTAGTGAGTTCAGGTCCTCGCTGGGCTCCACACTGGGCATGGGGCCTGCTTAAAAAGAAAAAAAAAAGAGGAAAGAAGAACATTTATTCTAAGGTCTGCACAAAAATGAGCTAGTCTAGAGAACATGTTGGCTTCTAGCATATGTATGTGTGTGGTTATGTGCAAATACATACACTGATGTAAACTATTTTATGAATACTGTATTATCTGTTTTAACATATTTGTTTTTAAAGATTTTATTTATTTATTTGACAGAGAGAGAGATCACAAGTAGGCAGAGAGGCAGGCAGAGAGAGAGGGGGGAAGCAGGCTCCCTGCTGAGCAGAGAGCCCGATGCGGGGCTTGATCCCGGGATCTCGAGATCAAGACCCGAGCCGAAGGCAGAGGCTCAACCCACTGAGCCATCCAGGTGCCCCAATATATTTCTTTATTTATTCCTTAAAACAACCTTACAAAGTAATTATTATTATTATTATCCCCATTTAATGTACAAGAAAATTAAGGCAAAGAGAGATTTCATTTCTGGAAACATGAAAAGTCTAGATACACTAAAAAAACTCTTTCACTGAAAACAACTAAAATTTTTGGTTAAAATGACTTTAAGGCATCAATGATCTGGCAAGAAAGTAAGGAATCTACAGATTAAAAGAAGGAATTCAAATAATTAAGCATACCACTGAAGCTGGCTATCACCCTGAGAATATCTTTTCATCTTAGTAAACTTAAATTTGAGATTTTACAGACTTCCAGGGCTCAGGAGACAAAGCCTAAGTGTTCCAAGCTTCATTATGGTTTGAGAAGAGGGTAAAAATAGTAATTTAATTTAAATTTCAACCATTTTAGCATTTAGAATTTTTCGAAGATATAATTAAAAGAATAAGCCTAGAGAACATATCTTCCAAACTAGTACCAGAAACAAATGGATGAACAAAAATTCAGATAATGCAAAAGAAGTCAAGTAAATGGGGGGCAGATAGAAAGGATAAGACAAATGGAGTGTACAAAATACAATGCAGAAATTAATCCAAATATTGTTTATTGCAATTATAATAAATATAAATGATTAAATGCTACAGTAAAGGATTCTCAAACTAGATTAAAAAAACAAACCCCTCTATATGCTATTTATTTATTTATAAATATTTTACTTTTAAGTAATCACTACACCCAACATAGAACTCAAAGTCACAACCCTGAGATCAAGAGTCAAATGCTCCACTGACTGAGCCAGCCAGGCACCCTGCAGCTCTGTGTTATTTAAAAGACACAGTGAAAACATAAAATTACAAAAACAAATGGAAAATAATATGCTAGACAAACACTAACTAAAAGACTGTTGTAGCTGTATTAATAACAGTCAAAACAAAGTTTAAGGCAAAAAGAAAAAAACGCAGCATGATCATAGATAAAGGGAGTCACTGCATAATGGTTAAAAATTTAATTCATTAGTCAAACAATAACAGCAAAAATTCTAAACTTATGTGTTCCTAATAACATAGCCTTAAAAAAATTGCAAAGTTACAAGGAAAAACGAGACAAATGCACTATTATAGTGGGAGGTCTTAACACTTACAACAATTGTAAATTAAGGAGATGAAAAGGTCAGGAGAGTATAGGAAATTGGAAAAACACAAGTAACAAGCTTGGTCTAATGGTAAAATATAGAAGATTGCACCCAAAAGTAGAGAATACAGGCATAATAAAAATATATTGTGTGAGGGGCGCCTGGGTGGCTCAGTCTGTTAAGCATCTGCTCATGTCATGATCCCAGGATCCTGAGATCAAGTCCCATGTCAGGCTCCTTCCTCAATGGGGAGCCTGCTTCTCCCTTTGCCTGCTGCTCCCCCTGCTTATGCTTTCTCTCTGACAAATAAATAAATAAAATCTATATATATATATATAGTGTGATTTATAACATATGCATAAGTAAAATGTATGACACTAATAATATAAGGGCCAAGAGTTGGGAAATACAAGTATACTATTGTAAGGTTCTTATACTCTATGTGAAGTGGTATAATATCACTTGGAAATAGATTATTATAAGTTAAAAATGTAAACTATAAACCCTAAAGCAGGCACTAAAGTAACACAGCAAAGAGTTAGAGCTAATAAGCCAACAGAGACAAAATAGAATCATAAAAATATTCAATTAATCCAAAACAAGAGAGGAATAAGGAAAGAGAAAACACAGATGAGAAGGGGCAAACAGAAATAAATACTAAGATAATAGTTTAAGCCTAATTATATTAATAATCATATTAAATGTGAATGATCTAAAAACTCCAATTAAAAGGCAGAGACTGTCATATTGGGTTAAAAAAAAACAAGACTCAACTAAATAATACTTAAAGAAACACACTTAACAGATAAACGCACACATGAATTAAAAGCAAAAGGATAGGGGCACCTGGGTGGCTCGGCGAATTAAGAGGCTGCCTTTGGCTCAGATCATGATCTCAGGGTCTTGGGATCAAGTCCTAAGTTGGTCTCCTTGCTTAGTGGGGAGACTGCTTTTCTCTCTTCCTCTGCCTGTCGCTCCCCCTGCTTGTGCTCTCCCTCTTGCTCTCTATCAAAGAAATAAATAAAATTTTAAAGAAAATAGAAGCAAAAGGATGGAAAAAGCTATACTGTGCTACCATTAGTCAAGAGAAAGCTGGAGTGACCACATTAAACAGATTTCAGAACAAAGGATATTAACAGAGATGAAGGTTATTTCATAATAAGAAAAGGGTTAATTCATCAGGAGGACATAAAAATCCTAGACATTTATATACCCAAGAATAGAGCTTCAAAACACATAAAGCAAAAACTGATAGACTTGCAAGGAGAAATAGACAAACCCATAATCATGGCTGGAAATTTTAACAATCTTTTCTATACCCATTCCTTTTTTTTTTTTTTTAAGATTTATTCATTTATTTGAGAGAGAGAGAAACAGAGAGAGTGGTGGGAGGGGCAGAGGGAGAGGGAAAGAATCTCAAGCAGACTCCTTGCTAAGTGTGGAGCCTGATGTGGGGCTTGATTTCACAACCCTGAGATCATGACCTGAGCTGAAATCAAGAGTCGGATGCTCAACTGACTGAGCCACCCAGGCACCCCATATCTATTCTTTTTAAGTGGACACAGACTATTTACTATGAAAGACCAAATTCTGGGCCATAAAATGACTCTAACAAATATAAAAGGATTCAAATCATATAAAGTATGTTTTCTAGCCATAATAGAAGTATTATTATGAAATACAATATGGAAATGAACAACAGAAATATCTCTGGAAAGTCATCAAATATTTGAAAACTAAACAACATACTTCTAAATAATCTATGGGTTAACAACAATACACTTCAAAATAATCCAAGATCAAAAATTATTTTGAACTGAATAAAAATGACAACACAACATATCAAAACTTGTGGAATTCTGCTAAAGCAATACTTAGAAAAAAATTTATAGTACTAAACACCTATGTTAGAAATGAACAAAGGTCTCAAAATGATGACCTCAGCTTCCCCTTAGAAAAAGAAGACAATTAAGTCCAAAATAAGCAGAAGAAAGGAAATAATAAAGATTAGAGCAAAAATCACTGAAGTAGAAAGCAGAAAAACAAAAGAGAAAAATCAATGAAACCAAACGCTGGTTTTTTGAGAACATCAATAAAATTGATAAAACTCTGGCTAGACTGCAAAAAAAAGAGGGAAGACACAAATTACCAACATTAGAAATGTAAAAGGTAGTATCACTACAAATTCTATAGATATCAAAAGAATAGCAAGGAAGTATTATGAATAATGTTATGACATTAAATTTGACAACTTCAATGAAATGTAGTGTCCTTAAAAGACACAATGACCAAAAAAATAAAAAAATAAAAAAATAAAAGACACAACGACCAAAGCTAACATGAGAAAAAACGTGTGACATGAATATCCTTTTATCTATTAGAGGAATTGAATTTGTAGTTAAAAATCTTCCCACGAAGAAATCTCCAGGCCCAGAAGGCTTCACTGGTGAATTTTATCAAACATTTAATGAAGAAACAATACTTATTCTACAGAGACTATTTGAGAACATGGAAGAGAAGGAAACACTTATCTATTCATTTTATAAGGCCAGCATTACCCTGATAACAAAATCAGACAAAGTCATTATGAGAAAAGAAAACCAAAGACCAATACCCCACATGAAAATAGATGAAAACATTCTAAATAAAATGCATTACTGAACAAGTCAAAGCCAACAGTACATGAACAGGATGATACATGATGACCAAGTAGAGTTTATCCTAGGAACGCAAAGTTGATTTAACTTTCAAGAATTAATCAGTGCAATTCATCGCATTAATCATATTAATAAGCTAATAAAGAAAACCCATAAGATTTTCTTAACAGATGTAGAAAAAACATTGAACAAAATCTAATACCCATTCCTAAGCAAAACTCTCAACAAACTAGGAATAGGAGGGAATGCCCTCAATCTGAAAAAAAAAAAAAAAAAAAAGCATCTATGAAAAATCTATAGAAACACCGCACTGAATACTAAAGACTGAATGTGTTCCTCGAAGATCAGGAATAAGAAAAAGTTTCTGCTGTTATCACCCCTATTCAACATTGTATTAAGGTTCTAGTCAGTGCAATAAGGCAAGAAAAAGAAATAAAAGACGTTTATATTGGAAAAGAAGACATAAAAATGTCTTTATTTACAGGAAACATGACTGAAGAAAATCTGATGGAAGTTACAAAAAGGTAAATTCAAGTCATCTTAGCAAGATATTGATACAAGATCAGTATACGAAGATTAATTGTATTTCTATATACCACCAATGAATAATCAGAAACTGAAAAAAAAGCACTTTACAATAGCATCATACATATGAAGTTCTGACGGATAAATCTGACAGAAGATGTGAAAGACCTGTATGCTGTAAAATACAGGATGTTAGGGAAACTAAAGAAGACCTAAATAAGTGGAAAGTTATGCTTTCTTCATGGGTCAGAAGACTGATTGTTTGGATGTTAATTCTCCCCCAGATAGGTCTATAGGTTTACTGGGATTCTAATGAAAATCCAGCCTGCTCTTTTGGTAAAAACTAGCAAGCTGATTCTAAAATTCATATGGAAATACAAAATGCCTAGAATAGCCAAAACAACTTTGAAAGAAAACAAAGTTGGAGAGCTAACACTATCTGATTTCAAGACTTATAATGTTACAGTAATCAAGACAGTATAGTGGGTTTTTTTTTTTAATATTTTATTTATTTATTTGACAGAGTGAGAGAGATCACAAGTAGGCTCCCCACTGAGCAGAGAGCCCGATGCGGGGCTTGATCCCAGGACCTGAGATCACAACTGGAGCTGAAGGCAGAGGCTTTAACCCACTGAGCCACCGAGGTGCCCCAAGATAGTGTAGTGTTGACATCAAGAAGAACAGAGCAATAGAATACAGAGTTCAAAAATATAGCCATACGTATATGAACAGCTGATTTTTAACAAAAATGTAAAAGCAATTAAGTGGAGAAAGAATAGTCTTTTTTAAACAAATAGTGCTGGACAACTGGATATCTATATATAAAATAAATAAAATTTCAACACATACCTGTATATTACACACGAATTAACGTAAAGTGATCACAGGCCTAACTTGTAAAATCTAAAACTATAAAACTTCTAGATGAAAAAGGAAAAAGCTTTGTGATATTGTGCCAAATATTTCTCAAACACAACACCAAAACATGATCTATAGAAGAAAAAGTGATAAATTTACTTCATCAGAATGAAAATTTAGGCTCTTTAAAAGGCACTTTGCAAAGAATGAAAATTTAAGTCATGGACTGGGAGAAAATATTTTCAAGTCCTATAGCTAAGAAAGTACTTATAATGCTTTATAATATTTAGAATATTAAGAATATAAGTATTTAGAATATAAAGAAACATACTCAATAATAGGAAAACAAAGAACTCAAAAAAATGGGCAAAATATTTTAATAGATACTTTACCAAAGAAGATACAGAGATGGTAAGTAAGTACATAAAAAGATCCTCAAAATCATTAGACATTATGGAAATCAAATTAATACCACAGTGATTTACCACTATACTCCCATTAGAATGGGTAAGAATGACTATAGTAAATGATGATGTGGGTGAACTGGAACTTCATACACCCGTTGGTGGTTTATAAAATGGCACAACCACTTTGGAAAACAGTATGGTAGTTTCTCGGAAGTTAAATATACACCTATCATGTAATACTAGCTATTTCCTAGTATTTCCTAGGCATATCCTATTTCCTAGGTATTTACCCATGAGAAAAGAAAGCATAAGTCCATGCAAAGATTTGTACATTAATGTTCAAATCAGCTTTATTTGTAATAGCCCCCAATCAGAAATAGCCCCAAATCTATCAACTGATGAATGGATAAATAAAATGCGGCATATCCATACCATGGAATACTCACCAGCAATAACATGTGGAATGAAGTATTGATACACGTAATGTGGGTGAATTTCAAAATAATTATGCTACGTGGAAGAGCTAGCCCCACCCCCTGCAAAAAGTATACTGTATTACTCCCTTTATATAAAACTCTAGAGAATGCAAGCTAATCTATCGTGACAAAAAACAGATCAGTTGTTGCCTGAGGGGGGAGAGAGAAGGAAAGGAGGAAGAACAGAAAGGAAGGTTTACAAAGGGATAGGAAGAAACCTTTAGGAGTGGTGAGTATGTCCACTATTTTGAATATGGTATAGTTTCAAGGGTATATATCAAATAAATTTATAATGTATATAAAATCAAATTGTATACTTCAAATATACAGTTTATTGTATATCAATTATATCTCGATAAAGCTGTTTTAAAAAGAAGTTAGAAGGGCACCTGGGTGGCTCAGTCCGTTAAGCCTCTGACTCTTAACTTTGGCTCAAGTCATGATCTCGGGGTTGTGAGATCCAGCCCCGTGTGGGGCTCACGCTGGGTGTGGTGCCTGCTTAAGATTCTCTCTCTCCCTTTAAAAAAAAAAAAAAAAAGTAGAACAATTGAATAAAAACACAAAGAGAGAAAGAAATAGCAAATAAGTTGATGAAATAAAATAAGTAACTTATCCAAGTTCACATAGTTAGAAAATGGCAGAACTAGTTCAGATTCAGATTTGTCTGATTCCAAAACCAAAAAAAAAAATTTGTCTGACTCAAAAACAAAAAAGTGTTCTAAACACAAGTTAAACATCATCATTGCTTTCCAAATTTCAATCATGAGGTACCACTCACTGTTGTTTACTTAATATTTTTCTTTAAATTGACACTATTTTTTTTTTTTTTTTTTTGGTTATACGAATGTTCCCAGAAGCTTTAATCATAAGAGCCAGGAAAAAAAAAAAACCAAAAAACCCTCCCCCAAACCCAAATGTTTATCAGTTAGTGATCGAGTAAACTAATAGTGGCACATCCATACAATCAGTAATAAAACAGAATGAACTACTGATATACATAACCTCACGGATGAATTTTAATAGCAGTATGCTGTGTAAAAGGCTATATATATACTATATGATTCCATTATGATAATGTGGGAAAGGCAAAACTATAGTGACAAAAGCAGAGCCGTGGTTTGCCAGGGGCTGGCAGTGGAGGGAAGGGTCACATCCAAAAGAGCACGAAGGAACTCTGGGGGGTGATAGAGGTGTTCTAGGACTTGGTTGCCGTGGTTGTTACACGACAGAACATATTGGTCAAAATCTATCAAATTGCGTACCTAAAAAGGGTGGATTTTCCTGAACACAAATCACGAAGTCCTGAGACTAATACCTTGAAAATGCAGAGACTCCTCTTCCTCGCACAAGCCCCCTGTGGTAGAATCAGCGGCCAAACCCCTCCTGGGGCTGTTTCCGGTTTCCAGTGCGCCTGCGCACTGCACACGTCACATCCCCCACCTGTGAGCCTTTTCTTGGTCACTCTTCTCCCTGTTCACCGCCGCAGCCGTAGCTCTTATTTATCCTTCAGGCTTCCGCTAACTCTCACTTCCCAAAGGGGCCTTTTTTTCCCCTCTCCAGTTAAAATTTGGTATCCCGTTTTACTTGCTTTTCCTTCTTCGGTAGAAAGTAAGCGCCACGAGGACGGGGCAATGTTTTATTCATCTCGGCATAATTAGCACTGGGTGTGCTTCATTAATTAGTAAACGTGGGGAGGATGTCCACATCTTCCTCTGTAGTTCTGTATTGCACGAATTTGTTTTTTCACAAGCGTGTACCACTTTTTTCATTTTCATGTATTTTTAAACCACTTGCTAAGAATTGAATTTTTTTTTTTTTTTTTTTTTTAGATTTCATTTATTTATTTGAGAGGGAGAGCGAGAGCGCAAGAGAGCACAAGGAGGGAGAGTTGCAGAGAGGCAGACTCTCCCACTGAGCAGGGAGCCTGATGGTGGGGCTCAACCCCAGGACCCCGAGATCATGACTGGAGCCAAAGGCAGATGCCCAACCAACTGAGCCACCTAGACGCCTCAAGAATTGAAATGATTTGAAGGTACATAGAGTACAAGGTAAAAGTCATATACACACGGATTTTAAAAGTAAAAATAAGGGGGTGCCTGGGTGACTCAGTGGGTTAAAGCCTCTGCCTTCGGCTCAGGTTATGATCTCAGGGTCCTGGGATTGAGCCTCAGGTCAGGCTCTCTGCTCAGCAGGGAGCCTGCTTCCCCCCTCTCTCTACCTGCCTCTCTGCCTACTTGTGATCTCTCTCTGTCAAATAAATAAATAAAGTCTTTTTTTAAAAAAGTAAAAATAAGGTTCTGCCTTTCCCTGTTGGTACATAGAAAGCTCACTCATTCTTTTTAATAGTTACCTAATATTCCAGAGCATAGTTACACCATTTTATTTTATTATTTTCTTTTAGGTAACATACAGGGTAATACTAGTTTCAGGTGTACAATATAATGATTTAACGCGTCCATACATCACCTGGTGCTCATCACAAGTGCTCTCCTTAATCCCCATCACCTACTTCACCCATCTCCCCACCCACCCACCCACCTCTCCTCTGGTAACCATCAGTTTGGTCTCTATAGTTCAGAGTCTGTTTACCTCTCTTTCTCTCTTTTCCACTTTGCTCATTTGTTTTGTTTCTTAAATTCCACATATGAATGAAATCTTATGGTATTTGTCTTTCTTTGACTTATTTTGCTTAGCATAATACTCTCTAGCTCCATCTATGTTGTTGCAAATGACAAGATTTCATTCCTTTTTATGGCTGAGTAATATTCTGTTTGTGTGTGTGCATGTGTGTATGTACACATATGCTATATACATATTATATATATATATATATATATATATATATATATATATATATATATATATATATCACTTCTTCTTTATCCATTCATCTGTCAGTGGATACTTGGGCTGTTTCTGTAATTTGG
>CM052896.1:102794684-102854798 GCA_028534135.1 Potos flavus
ACTTTTAAAACTTAGACTTGGCCTAGTCAATAATATCTGGGAAATTAAGGCTTTGATAGGCATTTAGAATTTTCCAAGTAGACAGTAAAATAAATACATATCAATTCAAAGGGAAAAAAATTCACCTATTGTGATAGTTTTACATATCAACATGGCTGGCTCTAGTATTCATTTACTCAGTCAAATACTAACCTAGGTGTAGCTGTGAAGGTATTTTATAGATATGGTTAATATCTAGCCAGCTGACTTTAAATAAAGGAGATTATCCTTGGTAATGTGGGTGGGCCTCATTCAATCAGTAGAAAGGCCTTAAAAGCGAAACTGAGGTTCCCCTGAGGAAGAAGAAATTCTGTCTCAAGACTGTAGCATCAGCTCCTGCCTGAGACTTTCCAGCTTGCTAATCTTTCCTACAGATTTCGGACTTGCCAGCTGCCACAGCTGCATGAGCCAATTTTTAAAAAATATGTGTTAGTATATATGTATCCTCCTGTTCTGTTTCTCTAGAGGACCCTGACTGCTACGCCCGTGTATTAGCTAGTTCTTCCCTCTTCTTCATAAAGTGGGGTGAGAAGGAAACAAGTGTTTGGGGAGGAGGGGAAGGAGAGGTGGTGGGTCAAGTGGGGCCGAATGAAGAACCTCCCTTGGTGATATGAGGAATGGAAATGCAGGAAGCAGAGTAGGCAAGCCTCTCCGTCTCTCTGAGACCCAGCTATCTATTTGGAGGGGTGGGTATGAGAAAGGGAAGCAAAACAGTCCCCACGAGGGAGCTCATTCCTAGAATCAGAGCCCAAGAGTGGTCCAAGGTCATTGGAGATCGCTCCCTCCCCCCTCGTTCACTCCCTCTTTAAATGGATGAAGCCTAACAGACTGGTGGTTGCCAGAGGGGAGGGGGATGGGGGGATGGATGAAATAGGTGAAGGGGATGAAGAGGTACAATCTTCCAGTTATAAAATAATTAAGACATAGGGATGTAATGTACAGAACGGGAAATACAGTCAATACTCTTGTAACAGCTAACGGTTACAGATAGTAACTAGACTGGTCGTGGTGACAGTATTATAATGTACACAGATATCAAATCACTGTGTTGTATATCTGAAATTAATACAATATTATATGCCAATTATTCTTCAGTAAAAATAAAAATGAACAGATGAAGCCTGAGCGACGAAGTCACCTGCCCGAGGACCCACACAGCAAGTGAGGGGCAGAGCCACGCGAGCCCCAGTCTAGCTGTGAATCCATCTCCCCTGCTCTCCAGGTAGGACTGCTGGAGCTGTCACCCAGTCTCGTGGTCCCTAGGGATGGCCCTACCCGGGAATGAGGGACACGAAGGCTCCACCTGTCCGCCACATCCTCTCTTAGACCTGGCTCTACATTAGATCCCCTGGGGAGCTTTTTCAAAGTTCCAGTATCTGAGGCCTACCCCAGACCGATGCTGTCAGGATCTCTGGGGGAGGGGACCTGAACCTCAGGACTGGCTGGGAGCTCCCCCAGCGGATTCCAGGGAGAGCTGCTGGCCAGACGGAGCTCAGGAACTGCCCCATTACAGCTTCACGTCTAGCCGGCACCTCACTTTTTACTCCCCCCATCCCTCCTCCCGCTTCTCTGTGCTTTGCCTAGGATGAAAGAACCAGGGGGGAGGCCAGCCTGGCCCAGAACACCAGCTCTGTCCCCGCGCTTGCCCTGGAGTCCGGCCCCTCTCACCCTGCTCGACGCCTTCCCTTCTAGAGCTGCTGCCCCACTGAAGCAGAAAATGCTAGTACCCTCCCTTCCCCCAGGCTGACTTGGCCTCTAAGGCTTCCTGCCTCTTCAGCCTCTCATCCCTTCTCTACACCTCCAGCCCCCAGCCCCCTTCCGTTCTCGGTCTTTCTTTATCAGAAGTTCTGAGCTCTTTTCTTGGTTCCCTTCCCTGCGTGCCAGTGCCGTCTTCCCTCCCTCATCAGTGGCTGAACTGTCTCTCTATGGTGCTTTTCTTCAGGAGGGGGACGCGACTCCTTTCAACTCCTTTCAGCAGATGACCCCACTGCCCCGACCCCACCCCAGCAGGCAGCAGCCCCCCAGATGTCCAGCACTCTCAGTGTCCTTGACTTCAGATGGCAGGTGGGAGGCGTACCACCTCTCGCCCTACCCTACAGCCCTCGTGTCCCCTTTTCTCTTCCTTTCTGTCCTGCCTGAGAAAATTTCTGAAGAGAAAACTGCAGGAAGAGCCACAGAGACCAAGGGCTGCTGCAGTATTTTCACAGTATTTCAGAATCCTCTCTCGAGGCCCTACTATGTGCCGGGCGCTAGGATTACAGAGACGAATAAAGCAGTCCTTTCCCTCAAGGAATTTATAGTTAAGTAAAAGGTAGAATGTTTTATGGAACAGAGGAGAAAGGAGGGTGAGAGTGTGGTGCAGGAAAAGAAAATTTTATGTGCCAGGCAAAATCCATCTTCTTTAGTAGGCTCCGTGCCCAACATGAGGCTTGAACTCACAGCCCTGAGATCAAGAGTCAGTCACACGCTCTACCACTGAGCCAGTAGGCACCCCGCAAATGCTGTCTCTATATGATCACAAAATTCCATGCAGAGGATACCGTTTCCCCCATTATATAGATGAGAAAATTGCACCAAACAAGGTTAAATAACTTGGTAAGGTTATACAGCTATTAAGGGACAAGATCAGGATTTGGACCCACATCATCATACTTCAGTTCCGGTACCTTCTAGAAGTCTAATGGTTATGTCCTATCAGACCCGGCACTCTTCACCAGACTGAGCCGTGGCGACAGCAGAAACCCCAGAGTCGGAGGCCTGGCTTCTTATCTTCGCTCCGCTGCTAAATAGCTGTGTGACACTGGGCAGTCATGTCCCCTCTCTGGGCCTTGGGTTTCTTAGGTATAAAGTGAGGGAGGAAGGCTAGGTAATTTAGCTTTTCAACACTATGCTTTTCTTGATTCCATTTCCTTTTCCCCATCAGTTCTATATTCGTTTTGCTTCCATCTTGTAGGAAGGGTCACTGGAGCTCAGGGGGTGGGGGCTGGGGGTCATGACATCAATTTTCTGCCACGTTGGAGCTGGAACCCACAGTCCAGCAGCCTGGTACACTGCAGTGTTCATCAGTCAGGGCTGGATGAGTGCAATTAGACTTCGGGAGACACTGAGAGTCCTGGCCGCAGGATTCTCGGAGCCCAGGCTCGGCCCCTGCATGAGCCGCCAGCAGCGACCACTCAGTCCATGAAATCAGGCTGAGGGGAGAAGAGGACGGCTCAGGACGAGTCACTGTGAAGCCTCCCCAGGCATTTCACGCTTTTGAAAATGGCCCGGAGAGAGATGCTATCGGGAGGCGTATTTAATGGGTTTTGGAAATTGGCTAATTTCGTTGCAATCGTCTGGATGTGGCCCGATGCATGCTAAGTATCTAGGGGCCAGCGTGGGCTGGCGAGTAGGGCCGAGGTGTCCAAGGCCTTCAGAGACATGCGGCACAGGGAGGGCAGTGCAAAGTGGCTGCTCGTTCCTAGTTGCCCAGAACATCCCGAGTGACCTGGGGTCACCAAGCCAAGTGTTGGGTCAGTGCCCTCTGCTGCTGCACAAGGAGTCATCCCGATGCCCTCTGCCTCCACCCCTCCCCCTTTCCCATCTGCTCTTCCTCCCCTCCCTCCCCAGGGCCTCCTCTCCCACCCCTGGCCCATAGCCCCTGCCTCCCCCACTGCCCCCCAGCCAGCCCCGAGCAGAGTCCTCCCTAGCCACCTCTCCCATGCCTTGGGTCAATAAACCATCAATACCCTGCACGGAGAAGGAACACACAGCTCTTTGCACGCCTGATTCACCAAGAACTGCTTTCCAGCCCCTCCCTGGGCCTCTGGCACGCTCTCTCCATCCTCTGGGCCCGGCTTTTCCTCCTCCAGAGACATTGTCATCCATCAGCTCTCTGCCTCACTGGTCACAGTTTCTTCTCTGGCTGGCTTCAGCTGCCTTGTTTATTTTCTTCCTTTCTCATCTCCCTATTCCCTCTTTCTCCCCTCATTCCTGGATTTGGCTTTTCTGTGGGCTCCTTATCAGGGCTGTCCTGCAGAACGGGGCAGAAAAGAGGCCCAAAGCAATGTACTCATTTTCCCTCTCCAGGGACTCTTGCCCCTCTCCAAAGTTTAGGATCAGTGAGGAAAAAGGGCTACCGAGGTGCTATTTAAAGGGCCCAAGACTGGAAACCAGAATCCTCAGTGTCAGAACTAGTTCTGGAAGAGTTTGGACAGGTTCATTACCCTTTCTATGCCTTGGTCCTCTCCTTTATAACATGGAGCTGTGATGGCCAACCAAGAAAGTAATAGCTAGGGGCACCTGGGTGGCTCAGTGGGTTAAGCCTTTGCCTTCAGCTCAGGTCATGATCTCGGGGTCCTGGGATCAAATCCCGCATCGGGCTCTCTGCTCAGCGGGGAGCCTGCTTCCCCCTCTCTCTCTGCCTGCCTCTCTGCCTACTTGTGATCTCTCTCTCTCTGTCAAATAAATAAATAAAATCGTTTTTAAAAAAAGTAATAGATATCATTTACCGATTATGCTCTATATGCCCGGCTCTGTGCTAGGCACTTTCAAATATGATTGCCTTTCAACGTGTTTGTGAAAGTGCTTTGTAGGGACGCCTGGGTGGCTCAGTCGGTTAAGTACCGGCCTTCAGCTCAGGTCATGATCCCAAGGTCTTGGGATCGAGTTCTGCATCAGACTCCCTGCTCAGTGGGGAGCTTGCTTCTCCCTCTGCCTGCCTCTTCCCCTGCTTGTGCACAAATAAATAAATAAAATCTTAAAAAAAAAAAAAAAAGTGCTTTGTGCATGAGAAAGTGCTGTGTGGATGCCAGTTATTATAGGGAAGCCAGAAAACCACAATGGTTTGTTCCCAGAAAATGCTTAACTGGGCACTTCTGAACAGTTCTAGTAACAGAAAGATTTATACATGCATCATCTCATTGATCTTCACATGCCTGCTCTGAAGTAGGTAAGCAGATATGATTAGCCCCATTCTATGGATAAGGAACCCAAGACTAGAACTCAGAGTCTGGAGAGCTCTTCCTGTTTTCTCCACTTGCCCCTGCACTGGGCGGTGTACCTGTTCCATCTTACCTGATGGGGGGCCGGGGGGGCAGTGTGGGAGTGTGCATGTGGCATGGGCAGCCTCTTGAAAGCTGGAATGGAATGCCAGCTGGAGAAGTTATCTGGAACAGTCAGGGCGGAGCTCAGAGGGTGGCAGAGTTTTCCCAGCTGGCCGGGGTGTCCCCACAGGGAAGCGAACTTGGTGGGGACAGCTCTCGGGGTCAGAGTATTGGCAAGTAGGCTGATGGCCAGAAACCAGCAGGAGATGGGACCACCTAAGAAAAGACATGGCGTGTGGCGTGTGTGACACGTGACTGAGCTTCTGAGCACAGGCTTTCAGCACGAGAGCCCAGCAGGGACTTGTTCTTACTCTGCTGACCTTGGGCCAGACAGAGTACCTCCCAAACCCGACCACGCCTGGTATGCTCGGGGCACAGAGCCAGACTCCGTCCGGGAGGCTGTGTGGGACCCTGCAGCCCCTTCCGGCCGCTAGTGTAATTATCCAGCCGCCAAAGGTCACTGCTCATCCCTGCAGGGGCTGAGTCATGATGCCAGGCTGTGCACAGGGACCGGGGCTCCCTGAGAAGTATGAAAAACGATCGAGGCTGTGGCTGACCCTTTCTGAGCAGCCCCTGTCCCCCAATCTCAGTCCCAATAACTCCCTGCGTGGGCAGATTCCTTTAAAAACTACAGCCAGGAAAAGCCACCCGGCCCCAGAATATAGCGCCTTCTGCCAGCTGGACTCTTGGTTCCCCTTAGTCCTATCGCCCTGAGCGTTAGCTCTGACCTCCCATGGCCTCCCTCCTTCCAAAATTTCCCCTGGGCTGCTGGGTTCCCCCTCCCACTTCTGTCCCTGATGGCCCGATGGCCTGGGGCTCTCCCCTCAGGGGCACGGCTTCCCTTTGGACCCCCTTCAGCGGAACGGTCCTTCTCTCTCAGCCCTTGGACTCGGAGCTGGGACAGGGCCTGAGCTGAACAAACCATCCGTCACCTCCCCCACTCGTGAAAACCAGCTCTAGGGGGTTTCCTGTCACCTGCTTGCTTTTCTCTGCTGTTGTCATGCTTCTGCCACATTTGCGGAAGACATTGCTCTCCCTCTTCTGGGGACAAGTCTGGTTGTCATCATCATCTGGGATGATACCACATTTCCATAGACAACCTCCTCAACAGCTTGGTCTCCCCACTGTAGTCCCCCTGCTCCAGAGCCCCCTCCCCCCCAGTCATCTTGGAACTGCCCCTAGCTCTGTAATGTTAAACCCCAATGTCCCGTGGGCTGGCCACAATCCCCAGCCTCTCCTGTCACTGTCGTGTGATATTATTGCTCCTCTGATTTCTTGGCTTTTTATTTTCTCCCTGTATCAGTCCCTTCTGCTTATCCCTCCAGCCTGGAGTCCCTCTTCTATTTCTTCTAACAGCCTCACCTCCGTTGCCCCCTTATCTTTTCTGACACCCTTTTGGCAGAGCCCCAGGCCAAAGTTAATTCAATTATTCCCCTTCTCTGTCCCTTTCTCTAGGATACTGGGTGCTGTGGGGGAAAAAAAAATCACACAGCTGTGGACTCAGGGGACTCCACAATCACAGCCTCCGTCACAAGTGCACCTTCGAAGTAGCCCAGAATTTTCCTCCCTGCCTTTGTCAGCTCTCTCCCTAGGGCTCGTCATCAGGCATTTCAGACCTTCTCCATTCTCCTCAAGACACCACCTTCCCCAACATCTCCACCCACACTCTCCACAGATGACCTTAGGGGAGAGACTCATTTGGCAGAAATCCTGTCAACCTCCTGCCATTAAACAGATTTTATCCTTTCCATTTTGGCTCTCCGGTCACAAAAGAAGAGATTGGGGCCCAGACGTCTCTCCTCAGAACTTAGGCTAATCCCTTCAAGTGTTTTGGACCCTGTCCCTTTCCACTTCCTTGAAAAACCTCATCTGATTGATTTTCCATGCATTTCTCCCTCAGCTGACATTTCCTCCGCTCCCCTGGCTTCTCATTAGCATGTAAACATGTTGGAGATTCACTCTTTAAAAACAAAACAGACCAAAAAATCCTTTCCCTAACCCCACACCCTTAATTCAGTCCCTGTATTCGTTATCTATTACTCATGCAACACATTTGCCCTAAGGTTTTGAAGCTTGAAACAACAAACATGAAGTCATAAACATTTATTTTCCCACACAATTTCTGAGGGTCAGGAAAGGGATCAGGTAAACAAGGTGGCTCGCGTCTCTCGTGAGGCTGTAGTCCAGATCAGGCAGCAAGTATCCGAAGGTCTGACCTGGGCTAGAGGACTGGCTTCCACCATGGTTGGGTCATATGGCTGTTGGCAGGAGCCTTCTTCTCATCGGGCGGCCTCAGGACATGGCAGCTCGCTTCCCCAAAGCGAGTGCTCTGAGAAGTGGCTGCACGCAATGCCTTTTTTACTCGACTCTTGGAAGTGAGTCTAGCACTTCTATATTCTGTTGGTTCCAAGGACCACCCTGGTAAAATGTGGGAGGGGACGGGCAAGGGTAATCTACTAGGAGGTGGGATCGTTGGGGGCCATCCTGGAGGGTGGCTGCCACACCCCATTTCACAGCCAGACCCTTTCCAAGAGTCGTGCGTGCTGGCTGTCTCCGCATTGTGCTCTCGCCTCTTCCCTCAGACTGTTCTCACTGTCTTTCTTATTTTGAAATCTAATGACTTCTTCTCAGCCCTCACCTTGCAACGTTGCACCGTTGTGAAGGAGCCCTCCCTCCTTCACACTTTCTTGGCTCCTGCGATATCACAAGTTCCTGATTCCCTTTACCTTTTGGCCCCTCCTTGGTTGTGTACACATGCTTCTCTTCACCCGTCTGTCCATCCCTTAGGGTTCTGCTGGGGCTTCCTGCTTTGAATAGCATTTAACCTCATCTCCCACACTCCCTGCACCCCTGCACTCTCCAGAAAGTGGTCCCTGCCCTCTTCCCACTGCCATCTGTTTACAGCAGCCCCTCTGGGCTACTCTATGTCCTAGTCTTGGATTCCTTGACCAAAGGGGACGGGGAGAGGCCAGCAGGAAGTAAGGATCGGGCCATAAATTAACACGGGGAGTAAGTGAAATTCATCGACCCGAGATGGAGAAGCCTGAGGGGTAATTCATCACTGCTTCTAAGTCTACAGAGGCCCCTGGCTTTGGGAAACATGCCCAACTGCCTTGTCTTCTCCAAAGACCAAATAAGAACAGGTTAAGTTTTAGTAATAACAGAAATGACAGATCCAGGTTAGAAATAGAGAGGCGTTAAATGCCAGGAATTAGCTAGAGCAACGTGGAGTCTCCTCAGCAGATTTTTAAAAGTAGGTTAGGATTTTGCACATCCGAGATGATTCCTGCGTAGACCGAGCTGAGGGTGGGCAGGCGGTAGATTGGGTAACCTGCTTCATCCCAGGATACACGGGTTCCGTGGCTGTATGAGGGGCAGGTCCGAGGTGGAGCTGAGCCCAGAACCCCAATCCCGTCCGTTTCCAGCAGTGGAGCGTGACTGCGGCAACCCCTGGGCTGCAGGATGGGTTCGTTCTGGCCTGCAGCCTCAGTGCGGTCTAGCTACTGCTGCTTGGTTGTGCCAGTCTTTGAGAGAGGCCAGAGGCTGGCGTTATAGGCAGGGCGGAGTGGAGAGAAGATGGGTGTGGGTTGGTGTTTAGAAGAGGGGCACAATCAGAGTAACCTTGGCTAGGGAGCTGGTTAGAGCATCACCTCCTTCAGGAAGCCCTCTCGGCTACCTCCAGGCTGGCTTAGGGCTCCTCTTCTGTGCTCCCCAAATGCCCTGTGCAGCCTTGGTCCTTAAATGAACGCTGTGGTACTGAGATGCCCTAAGGGTTTGTCCGTCTCTTTTCATCCAACTGTGAGCTCCTTGATGGCAAGACTTTTGCTGATGGCTATCTCTGCGGCCTAGCAGAGAGCAGAGACAGAGAAGTGCTAGGTAAATCAGTCTGGACTAATTGACCTAGGGGTCAGAGCCCTCAGGGGACTTCGTACTACATCCACATGTACCTCAAAAGTGACTTCAGTATAGCCCAGGAGAAAACCTGCCTTTTTCGGAACCCCATTGCAATGAGACACTGGAATTGAAGAGATGACCCAAGGAGATCTGGGTTCTGGTTTCTGCCCAGCCCCTTTTTGGCAGTATGACTGATTATCACAGGACGGTCCCCTCCCCATGCCTCAGTTCCCTCGTCTATCAGATGGGGGTGATGACCCCACAGATGCACAGAGTTGACTTGAAAATCAAATGAGATCATGGGTGTGCAGGCAGTAAAAACATCTAGAGAAAGGTCTTTAAGACTTATACAGAGGTAAGAAGTTATTAATAGCCTCCTTATTATTCTTACCCAGAATGCCCATGGAAAAGCAGCCTGTGGCAGTCCCAGCCCCCGCACCCCACCCTCCCATACTATTTCTGTCCCTGGAAAGCAGGTTCTTGGAATGGTAGTCCCCACTTTGCTACTGTGGGAGGAGGTGAACGTCGGGCAGAGCTGTCCCCCCAGCTCTCCAGCCTGCCTCTCCTCAGGGGCTGTCACCAAACCCTTTGATTTAGAAAGTATGGCCGACACCGGCACACCAGCCATCTGCAGGGTTGCCCGCGGTGTCTTGTCTCTGTCCCTTCATTTGGTGCTGTGGTGACGCCGGTGAGGGGCTGAGGTAACCCCCTAACAGACTCAGGTTCGAGGGGAGGCAGCTTTCGTTCCCCTTCTGCGTTTCTAGGGAAGGGTCAGCAGCTCTAGAGGGCTCGTCCTCTCTCTCTTCCTGCTTCTCTCCCCATGGGCCCTCCACTGCCTACCACTCACCGTGCCTGGAGAATGGCCGGCTTTGGCTGGGAGCGGGAGTAAGTCCAGGTTTCCTTCCTCCCCTACACCACTCACTTCCCTGCCGTGCAAGTGTGATGCTTGTGCGCCTGAGCTGGCCTGTGACTAGGGCGCCGCAGAGAAGCAGGCGGCCTGAAGACAGGAAGAGGAAATCCGGATGGGTGGGATCTGCGGGTGACCTCATCCTCCACCTGAGCCTCATCTCTCAGTATCCCGTAGCCCTAATGCTAACGTGTGAACATTAGCAGGAGGGCGGAGCAGAGCTGGGGAAGTGGGGTCTTCACTGGCTTTGCAATAACCAAAGTCCCGGGGGCCAGCAAGGCAGTGGGTTCAGAGGAGAGAAAGCCAGGAGCATGTAGCTGAGGGAAGGCTGGCGTCCGGAGCGAGGTATTGGACAGACGCAGGCTCCACCTGCCCTGTCCAGACTTTTCAGTTCGTAGGAGGAGAGAGCCCAGCAACAGTTCTTGCCAGTCTCGTGGGCAGGGGCCACCATCGGAGACACGCGGCTGCTCTGCGGAGGTCTCCTCATGCGCCTTAGCTCCCCCTCCCCACTGGGCCAGCCAGGTCTGCTCACTGCTGACTTAAAACGCTGCCCTCAATTCTATCTTTAGCTCTGGCTGCTGGGAGCCTGAGTGACAGGCAGGGTGGGGGCTCGTGCTGGGGTGGGAAAAGTGTGCAGCTACCGGGTCTGCTGAGAACGTGGCACCGTGGCAAGGAGCAGGGCCCAGGTCATACCCACTGCTGCCTCTGTGGCCAGTGCCTCCGGGGGCACAGAGCTCTCCCCTGGTGCCGGCTGAATGGGCGGGGCGGGGAGGAGGCGTCCGAGCATGGCTGGAGCAGAGGCCCCCACGGGAGAGGATGTGAGCAGGTCTAGTTGGTCCATGGATCAAGTCAGGGACCCTGATGGAATTCTGCACGATCTTGGGCAAGGCACTGCCCCTCCTGGCCTCAGTTTCTTCATTTGTAAAAGGGGACTAGAGAAGCAGTTTTCAGCCACCTCCAGGGATCCCCACTATGACCTCCACCACCACTTTGCATCCCTCCACCTTACCCCCATAAACAGGGTGCTGCCACTGGGCTCGATTGGGAAGGAAGAGAAGCGATGGGCTGACAGGGCTCTCCTACCCCTTCCATCAGGGTTGAGTTGTTTTTATCAATTCTGGATATTGAGCTTCCTGGAAAGAACGCTTTTGACAAAGGGCAGCTCCGTTCCCCCAGCGCATTCAGACTTGAGAAGCCAGAATGAAATTGCTTCTTGCAGCAGGTGCCAAGAATGGCCCCTCAACTGCCTCTCATCAGGACTGATATGAAAATCTCTTATCCGAGCAATAAAACGCCGGTGAGCTCCCATCCAGCCTATTGTCTTTTCCAATAAGAGAAAGGGAAGTGCCCAGCAAAGGATGAGGAGGGGCGGAGGGGAAGCCCTTGCAGGGCAGGAGGAGAGTGGACTGGAAGGGGCTGAGCGGAAGCCGATCCAAACCCACAGCCGGACCTAGGGGAGGAAGCAAGCTGACGCAGCTGGCAAGGAGCCCTGAGGCAGGGGGAGCTCGGAGGAAAATACCAGGCCAGGGAGGCGAGTCAGGATCCATCCCCCCTCGTCTGTCCTGAGGCCGGAGGGGATGGCAGGCCTCTGTGTGAGGTCCTAAGGGAGCTCTAGCAGCCTAGTGGCCCGGGACCTAGATGCCGGCTTGGGGTGCTCGCCCAGTGGAGCCCAGGGAACAAGGGGCAAGGCAGGAAGGCCCTCTGTGGAGGGGGAAGCCTGGCCTTCTCATTCTTCCTCTTGGCCTGCCTTATGACAGGAATGTCGGACAAGTTACTTTCACCATTTTGTGCCTCGATTCCCTCCCTTCTATGGAGATCACCTTTGACCCTGTTTGTATCACAGAGATGTTCTGATTACAGATTACAAATCAGATTACAGATGTGAAAGATTTCCCTTGCAGTTATAAGAACCGCTTTAGAGGTATTCTGCAATGGCCAGAGGGCTGGGGTCTAGCTAACACTTTCCTGCTTCTTCTGGGCTCTTCTTCCTCCTGCTCTTGCAGACTTGCTCTGGTGAAGCCTCCCTTGAGCTCTCTTCCACCTTCCTTCCCAGAGGCATCCTCGTCCCACCCCCTGTCTTTCCCAGCCTTCACCCTGGTCCTGCCTCTGGTGCTGGGTTCCCAATAAGGTCAAGTTCCTGACCGGACCCCCTGCTCCAACCTCCCAGCTCCAGCTCATCCCACACACTTGGGCTGGAATCATCATCGTCCCTGCTTGGAAGCCTGCTGCGTTCAGGTGTGCGTCCCACATTAAGCCTGAGTTACTCGTCTTGGACACGCACAGGCCCACTAGCATCTCACTGACCCGACCACCCCAGCCACCAACCACCCCAGCCACCACCCCAGCCACCTCTGTAAGCAATCAGCTTTCTATTTCCTCCTGCCTCCAAATCCCCCTTCCCTCTTCCCCCCACCTGAGATGTGCTCTCCTTTCTCTCTGCTAAATCAAGAAAATACTTTTTTTTAACGAAAATACCTTTTGAATAATTTGTCAGATACTTCCCCTCCAGCGAACCTTCCCCAAATAACTTCACTGAAATCTTGACCTCCCTTCACTTTGAACACTTTCTAGAGTAGAATAGAATTGGAATCTCTCTGTAGTGCATGTTTATGTGATCTATGGGTTTTGGTAAGTCCCATGAGGAGCATCCTTCCCAAAGGGACCACAGCCACCACCCCCCCCCAGTGGGACGGGTGCAGGTCACTGACTGGCTGGCAGACTTCCTTCTGTAGGAATATGACCAGGTCAGCCTTGGTGTGGCGGAAGGTGGCAGGGCAGCTCCGGGTGCAGAGGCCGCAGTGACTTGTATGAGCGGGAGACGTTCCAGAGCCTTTTCACTGAAATGTGGCCACAGGGTATTGTCCTCTAAAGCCACTCCACAACACTGGTCTCCTGCGGACCCTGGCGGGGACTGTAGATGGGGCGCAGACATTGCCGCCCATTCCCCGCACGCAGGCTGGCTGGTTTGGGCCACCTGCGCGTGGCTCAGGGCGGAAGGCTCAGGGGCCACAGATGCGCACAGATTCGGCTCCGCACGCAGTCCCGGCCTATCCTGTGGTTTTCTGTTCCGAGATGCCAAGCGCAGTGCATTTTTGCTGCTAGGTCTGGTAGTTTCACCCAGAGTCACCTTTAGGCGCTTCCCAACCCTGCAATTTCTTTTCAAGCCTGCACTTGTTCTGGTTGGAAAATGAAAAGCCCTCTCTGCTAGCAATTAATTTACCAAAATAAACAAGGATTCTGCTTTTCGAGACCTAGACGGTCCCTGAATGCCAGTCTTCGGGCTGGCAGATTGCAATTTCCGGTGGGTGCAGCCAGCGCGGCTCTGGTTTGCAGGTGATTTATCGGGGAGATTATGAGAAAAGGAGAAAATGCAGTCAGGAGGGAGTGGAGGGTGTTGCCCAGTTCTTGTCCTCATCTCTAACTTCTCTGGCAACAAGTCTCATGCCCTTGACTCCCACCCACCCCACCTTTTTTTTTTTTTTTTTTTTAAACCGCAGATGATTTTTGTTTTTCCATTCGGTTTGGTTTGGCTTATTTCCAGCCCTTTCCTGACAAGGTTGCAGCGTGGCCGGCTGCTTCCAAGCCCCATCACCACCCGCTGGCACCCCCAGCATTTGTCCTTCAGGACTCTTGTCTCGCTAGCTTTTGCCAGCGGGTCTGGTCCCTTCGTCAGATTGCTGCTTTGGGGGTGGTTGATTTGATACGTTCTAGACACGGTATCCAAAGTGCGAGATGCAACCTCGCTCTTTCGCCTTCCCTGAAGACCGGAGGGAAAGGCTCAGATGCATTGGAAAGGGTGGGGGCAGGCGTGGATCTGAGCTTCAGAGCTGCTGAGCAGCTGGGAGGAATTTGTTCAGGTAGGCAGAGTCGAGGGTCTGGGGGTGGAGGCTCTGAGTGGCACCAGCCAGGGACCATTAGAGATGACATCGGGGGAGTTAAAAAGCAGCGATTAAGTCTGAGAACATTGTCTCCTTCATCTCAGCCCCTGCTGAGAATCAATCCCAGTAATCACCACTTGGATCACCAAGGCTGCTCCCCAGGTTCCTCGCACTCCTTTGTTAGGTAGATGAGGAGGGAAGAGGAAGGACCTACCAGCCTTCTTCAGACACCTACTCTTCCAACTAACTTCCTGCTTCCTGCTGCTGCCTCCCTCAGAATTTTTCTCTTCCAGGCTTTGCAATTTGGATGGTTATCTTGGCCAAGATTCCATCTACTTGGGTCCTGGGGAATCCCTGGGCCGGACCGCGGGCAAGCATTGGCCGTGTATGGTTTCCAGGTGCCTAGTGTTAAAAACAGACACAGCCCTGTCTGCAACGTGCTCCCAGTTACTCCTGGAGTGGAAGCAACACAGATGACAATGGAAACACCCAGGGAAACTAGAGCCTAATGTCCTTACAGGCAATGCGGGAAGTTAAAATCTCTTCTTTGTGTTTTCTGCTTTCTGCTCAGTCTTGCTACCTCCCTGTTGTCTCCCCCACAATCCCATCCTAGAAGAGCTTGCACACAGCACCCCATGGAGCCTCTTTACTTAGATCTTCTCCAGAGAGATACGGAGATGGCCCCAACTCTCTCTGGAGGAGTGGGAAGGCACAGCCATATTGATAACAAAATCCAATTAACAATTTACAGACGGGACCCAGAGCGAGTTGTTTGCTTTGGGTTCAGTGCCACACTTAATGGGCAACTGCCGGGCACGGCGCGTGGCCTTCGTGGGAGCGGCGAGCGCTACAAAAACGCATGAGAAAAACCTTGCCTCCAAAGAGCATATCCTCCATGCATTTCTGATACTTGATTTACAAAACTTTAATCATACGGAATCCTTTGGAATATAGTACTTTGAGGTATTAATGCTTCTCAGATGCCTTCACTGAACTATCGCTAAAGTCACGAATGTCTTCAAAATCCCATGCGTTTTTATAATCGGAAGAAATTTCTATTCTACTCTGTATCAGGATTGGTTTCAATATAAAATGACCCTCCTCCTTCCCAATCCCATACTGATCAAAGTCTAGTTATAACTGAAGCAGTAGGAAAATGGGATAGTAATTCTGTCTTTTGTACCCCGGCTCGTGCTATTACATCCAAGGTATACAAGCACCACCTGAGAATCAAGGTGGTGGATACTCGGTACTGGTTTATTAATTCTCCCTCCATCCCAGGTCACCTCCCAGGTCTGACCTAGTTAGGTGGCTCCAGTCTCCATTTTCCTCCCTTGGCCCCCGACTTCTACAAGCTTGGAGCCTCCTGGTTCTGGGCCATCCCATCCCTGGCTTTCTTCTTGTGCCTTTTTCACAAGAGGCTCCCTGTTTGGTTCTGGTCCCTATTCTTGTGTATTTGTATATTTGCTATTTGGTTTAGGTTTTGGGACACTCAACCAAATTTATGCCCGAGGCAAAAAGTGGCTAAAAAGCCATTTATCATTCCATTAATTCATTAAAAAAATATTTATTGGCCACCTGCTCCTTGGACTGAGAGCTCTTTCAGGCACTGGGATTACAGTGATGAGCAAACTAGAAATGTTCTCTACCCCAGAGGGACAGATATTTAATCAAAGAAGCAAAGAATTACAGTATGTAATTCCGAATCATGCCAGGAGGGGAGAGAGCACGGGGCTCTGAGGATGGTGAGCAAAGCCCTTGATCTGATCTGGGGGAGGCAGTCCGGGAAGGCTTCCCTTCCGTGGAAATGTAGGGGATGAGCAGGGGTTCACTACGTGAATGCTAACCAAGCGGGAGGAGCATTCGGGGCAGAGGGACCAGCATGTGTAAGAATCCCATGACTGAGGGCAGGGAGCACAGCTGGTGTGAGGAACTGAAAGGAGACCAGTGTGGCCGGAGTGTGTACAGAAAGGAGAAGCGGGTCAGATAGCTGAGGAGTGGTGACCAGAGTTCTAAAATACTGGGTGCATGGTCAGGACGTAACCAAATGTGCTTACTTAGTTCCAAGGTCAATGAAGTAGGAGGAAATTTAAGTAAAAACAAATTAACCAGCAGCTCCGGAGGAGGTCAATTCACTACGATAACTATTCCCCCAAATCTCAGAAGACGAAGGGTGGGGCCATGTTTGTTGAATGAATGAGAGAAGGACGGCTGAGGGACAGCCAAAGATCGAGAGTAGAGGGTTAGACATCTCCGCTTCCAGCCTGGCTCCCAACAGACGCCTGACCTGGCTCTTCCTCTTCCAGACCAAATCGCCCCCACTGCTCTTCCTTCTGGTGGCCATGGCATTCTGTACCTGTGACTGGCACTGTGCCGCCGTATCTGTGATGGTTGGCTGCTTGCCTCTCCCACCAGACTCTGAGCTTCTTGAAGGCAGGGACCTTGCCTTACTCATTCTTTCGTCCCCAGGGCCGATCACTGTGCCAGGCATAAAACTGGGGCTCAGGAAGTGCTGACTGAAGGACAGCACGCTGTCTTGCCCATCTCAACTCAACGAGACTATGTGGTGGTCAGGGTGATGGAGTGAGATGTTGCGTAAGCCTTCTATGCCCTTAGGACTAAGCAAACGTTATGGGAGAGCCAGCTGCATTAAACATCAGTTTGGTGGCCAAATCTTAAACTTGTTCTTATAGTGATCAAATCCAGGACCTTGTGTCTCTTGTGGGTTTTTCTGTGGGTGTGTCCAGCTCATCCTTTGGCAGGAAAACCCGAAGGATGAATTGCTAGTCTTCCCCACGAGCCCATGATATTATTCTGAATATGAGTAACTTTTGTATCTCCAAGCTACTGCGTGCACACCCATCATTTCCTTTTGTTCCTGCACCCCCTCTATGAGATATTCAACTAAAAAAGGCTAAATGATTCATCCAAGGTCACGTGGCAAAGAGGCTTTTCTCCTGCGTTCATTCTGCTGCCTTATTCGCTACCCCAGCACTTTGCTTGACCCACCTTGCGAGGAGATGGTTCTCAGCAGCCTCGGGCTGGGAGATGCTCCCAGGGCCTTGTTCCTGCTGTGCAAGCAGGGGCAAGCTCTGGTGGGAAGCCAAGGGCGGGTGGGGTGGGATCCTGCCAGAGGCTGCAGGGATTTAGCCTCTACCGGAGAAGGGAGAGAGTTGGGTAAGCCAGATTAGCTTTCTCTTGCCCTTCCAGAAGCAAGCTGACAAAATGTGCAGCTACAGAGCCATGATCATGACCCAGACAGGAGGAGACAGGAGCAGTGAGGAGTTTTGCTGATCTGAACTGAAGACAGACAGAAACCAGACGGGGAGGGAGAGCTACTTCCTGCTGAGCCCAGGGCCAGGGAGCCTGCAGGCTGGAGACAAGCTCGTGTTGTCAGTGAGCCTTGGATGCACATGACAGCGGCTTCTACAAGGTGCGAGCCCGAGTCCGGGTCTGGAGCGACCCACCCAGGATAGGGCACTGTTGTGCCTTCTTCCGGAGAATGCCATCAAATCCACCGTTCCTCTTCCCGCCCCTTTGGAGACCAAAGCTATCATAGAACTAAATGGTCAGATTCAAAACCAGAAGAATCATGACATTTTCCTGTATTAAAAAAATTCACTAAATAACTGCTGAGTGCTGAGTTTTGGGCATTTCCTTAAACGTGAAAGGGCAGTCTCTGTTCTCAAGACGTTTACAGTCTAGTTAGGAAGGTAAGCTGACAGATGGAAAATTATCCATAAAAAAGAATGTGGTTAAGCGTCCTAAAGAGAGAGGATTAGAATTGGCCTTAATGAAGGCAAACCACAGGGAGGACCGGCGGAGGGAACATTAGTCTTGAATGGCACCTGGAATTAAATTTGGAAGACAAATCCATGGCAAATGCCTGGGATTCTAGGCCATTGAGCAGTTTCCATGGCTGCAACCTTCTTTTCTGATCTGGGAGGATAATAATAATCAGGTACTTATTAGAGATGGGCACTGCACGAGCCCTTCACAGAAACCACCTCAGGTCCTGGGCAGAATGGCCCTGAGACGGGTATTCGTAGCCTATTTTACAGCTGTGGAAATGGAGGCCTTCAGAGGTTAAATAACTTACCAAAGTCAGTCAACGGGGAAGAGTTGGAGGTGGGCTATAAACTCAGCTTGGATTTACAATTTTAAATGTTATAGAAATCTACAGACAGCTATGTTCCAAAAGTGAAAATCTCCTCACAGATCCTGGGGGAAATGCTCGGTTGTCCCTTGGAGCAGTGCACATGCTGGGTGGCTTCTCTTTCTCTCTCTCTCTCTGGTGCCAGCCTCCTAGACTCGAATGTTCCCTGGGAGGGACTGAGACCAACAGCTCCAGGCAGAAGGCAAGATTAGGAGAAAAAAAATAATCAAGACCAGGCATCTCAGAATTCTGGAGAAGCAGGTGAAAGTCCCCTGGGCCAAACATGTCTGAGCCTGCTTCTAAATCAAATGTCTTGGTCCTAGTCTCAGTCCTGAGCCTCTGTGGACTTCAGGGAGGTTCCTCGCTCTCACGGGTATGATTAGGCTGCGTTCTCGTGCCCGTGGTGCCAAAACTTCCCTTCAGTGGCTCAATGGATCTGAAACTGTTGGTCTGACAGAGACTTTAGAGACTAGCCCAATCCCTTCCAATTTATACACCGCATGTTACCAGTAGTTATTGGCGGAGCCCCTAGGATGTCTCTTTGTCTCAGAATGGGTCATAGCGCCAAACACCGATGTCAATAATTTCCCTTGATTGCAAAACTCAAAAAATCTTACAACTGTTGTGCACATCCTCCGAGACTCTCTGTCAAACCTCGTTTTTCCTATTTTGTTCCATCTGCAGTAGCTTCTGTGGTAGAGGCCTGCCGGGGGTGGGCAGGGGGCAGAGAGCAGAGCGGCGCATTTCTCTAGGGCCGACAATAGACACTGCTCTTGCGGGCCAGCCTTCTGCTTCCTCGCTGGAACCCCCAGCACCCCTGCCACATTCAAGGCCAGCAGCCATCCATTTTGTCTGCCAGGCTCCTTATTGGCCTGACCCACCGGCAGCCGGAGCTAAGCCCCTTTCACCTGCTGGCTGCTCATCTGGGACATGGGATGCGTGGACAAGGGCCCGCCATGCAGCGAGGAGCCAAGACTTTCCCCCTCAGAGCCCCTGCCCATGAGGGTCAGGGCCCTGGCATGCTAGGTCTGCCCCAAGGTCTCATGCCCTTCCTCTCCACTTGGGATAGCGAGCGCCCGTGCTCTGTGGCTACGGGGGGTGGGGGGGCAGGTGGCGCGACACACAGAACAGGTGGGGATGCCTGCAGAAAGTGCGAGAAGTCTCTGCTTTTGTGGCCCGGCGATGAGGAGCTAGCCAGCCTGCTCCTCTTCTTCCAGGACCTTCAGAGGCCTCTGCAGCCCATCTCCCAGGCTCCACCCTCTCCCCTGCCCTCCACTCCTTTTTAGGAACCAAACCCCTGGTTGGGAGAGCATGGTAGGTTCCCATAGCAATGGGCCTTTTAGCTGTTTCCATGGCAACCAACACCCAGACCATTTAGTTGCTAGTCAACTGACAGCTGTACGTGAATAAGCTTCAGTTTGGAATCTGAGGGATGGGCCAGGGGGTTCTCTTCATAGAAAAAGACACAACCACCCAGAATGACTCAAATCTTCTAAGGACGCTATCAGGCAGTATCTGTGGAGAGTGCCACCTTCTACCTCCGGTCACACAACAGTGTCCCTCTCATTCCCAACACACACACACACACACTCAACTGAGTACCCCAGGCTTTTCTGTCTCCTTCCAAAGGGCCCTTGGGAGAAACACTTGTTCAAGATGACAATCACGCCAGTGACATATCTCACACGCAACCCTTTCCTCTGTGTCAGTGCTCTTCCTGTGTACCACGACCTCGTCCTCATACCAACCATCTCACCCCCCGCCGACCTCCAACTGTGTTGTTTATTAAATAATTATCCTCAGTAAGCAACCTAGCCATTTAAGCAATATTTGCTTTTTGGATTATCAGACACGAATGGCTAATCCTAGATCATCTTCCCTTGGCCTGGACCTCACCTATGTCAAGCCACTTTTCCTACATCCGTGGGTTTTCTCAGAGAACAGCCTTTTATCAACCTTTGCAAGGCATAAGTAAGATCGGTCTTAATTATTTCTTTTAAAAAGTCAACTAAGATTTCAAAACCAAACGTACAAGCTTGGAACTTATGCCATGCTTATTGCTTTTCATTAACCTGAAGATCTGACTAAATGTCAGCCCTCCCACCTAACCCTCTCCCAAACTGGAGATACTGGAAACCGGGTTCCTTTTATTCCGTAAGCATGCTTTTTTAATGACCGGGGTCTGGGATTGTTCCGCCCTGGAATTCATGCAAGAGAGGAGCTGTGTGTGAGCCTCCACGGCTTGCTCAGTGGACTAGAAAAGTATGAGACCGTCATTTTAAAGAGCACGACCTTTTTTATGTAGCCTAAGGTTCAGCGGTTCTCGATGCTTTAATGACTCAGGAGGCGCCTGTGAACCCTCTGTACAGAAGACGACCTTTCAAACTAATCCCCCCACGGGAGCGCTCCCTAGCTCACAGGGCGGGCTCCGTGGAGCCTCACAGTGGCTGGTAAACAGTTTATGAGCTGTCGCGTTACCTTTCTGCTCTGCCTGAAGGAGAGACGCTAGCTGCACTACTTTTCTTCTGTCTTCCTTTAACATGGGAGGGCACGAATACGGAATGCAGGGCGGGCCACTGTGACCCTCAAGTGTGCTCGGTGACAGAAGCAGTCTTCTGGGAGTGGGGAGAGAGCGGGCACACATGAGAACTGAGATTTTCCAGGCATCTCAAAAAGTTCCACGCAGAGGATGGGCTCATTTTTCGGACGTGACCTATTACCACACATCCGATTCGACCTTTGGATTTTCCTGCTATTTCTAGATGAGGGATGAGGTCTACCTCCTAGAATCATTGCTAACATCTACCAAGTGTGTACCACGGGCCAGGGGGCATTCTAAGTGCTTTCCGTGCATCATCCCGTTTAGGCCCCGCAGCCCTGCTGTTCGTTATCCCTATTTAACAGATAAGGAAACAGAAGCACAGAGAGGCTAAGGGATTTGCAGACTGCCCTGGTAGTCCTATGAATTGGCCAAGCCAGGATCCAACTACCAGCAGTCTGAAGCCAGAAACCACAGCAGTTACCCACCTCTGGAGTCGTCCGAGTCTGACAGACCTAGGGCCCGTCATGGCGAGACCCATGAACGGGCAGACTTCTCCAGACACAACTTGAGAGGCTACACAAAGTGTCTCAGCTAAAGACAGTGGTTGAATGGCTCTGGGAATTAACTAGTAAGTCTTGGTGGCTGATGACTTTTATTCCTGATCTATGCCTGTCCCCTGGTGGTTTTCCTGGGAAACTCACAAGCCAAGGAAATCCAAGGCTCGAGCCAAGTTAGTGGGATGAAATGAACTGGACCACATGACTTGCTGCCTAAGCACCCCAATCTAAAAGGGATGTCCTTTCAAGGTCCACGTTCCCCAACTCACTCATGAATAGGGCTGTCACACCTGTGACTGCTAAAGGCTGATGGACAGCACATTGATTAAAATAGGCAGCGAAATACACTCCCCATGATTATACTTGTACTTCAAAAGCAGTAAACTCCAAGATTTCCATTATTTGCCACAAATTCCCACTTCATGTTTATGCTTCTAGGCTTTCCTCATGGTTAAGGCTCCCAAAAGACTACTATGCTTCATGCCGACCTGCAACCTCTTACTCTCTGCCCCCCGCCCCCAGTTTAGTTCCCTTGACCTTTCAGATGTTATCATTGAACTAGGTGGTGTTTGCTTTCACCGCTTCTCTCAAGCACATCTGGTGGTGTCAAGAGTGTGCAAAATAAAGCAAAACTATGAGGTCATTTTGTATGAAACGGATAGGTAAGGTCTAACTGGGCAAAGAAGGAAGAAAGGGCGGTGTCTGAAAGTGTCCTGTCTTTACTGCACTCTGGGACCGTGGGACCGGGTGTCTGCCTTCCACAATCGGGAGGAAAACATTCTGAAAGAAGCAGGTGACCACCACCAACATGCAGAAGACAAGAGTGCCGAGTTTTATTTACTTCAAAAGGACATTTCCAGGTGCATCAGGACGCCACAAGTTAGTGTTGTTAAACAACAAAAAAAACTGAACGTCTGCTATCAAGTGCTACATTTAATGAAAACCACCTAAGACAGAGAAGGAGACAGGAGATCACCGTGGAGGGCTGGCCGCTCAGAGGGGAATTTCTGTGGCAGAGCACCCCCCCTCTACCGAGAGGCTGGGGACTGGCGGACAGCAAGTCACTGTCGTCGGAGCAGCGGCACTGGAGGCGCTGGCCCGACGCACTGAACTCAAGGAGGCACTTGGGGACGAGGAACCTGCAGACGTAATATCCCAGGAGGTGGGGGAGGCCTGGAACCCGCCCTCTGCCTCCAGCGCCCCCGACGGCAGGTTATTCAATAGCCCTACACAGCCTCACTCAGGTCCTGACCCGCTGGCCCCTCCTTCTCCCAACAGCAAAAAAACACTGAAGACCATTCACGCCATGCCTATCCCTCCCTCTCTTGTCTCTCCTCCACCCCTTCACAAAAGATACTACAAGGGCAATAGTTCTGAGCTCTCAGGAAACAGGGTCTGGAACCTTCTGGAGGCTGAGAGGCATAAAACAGTGGTGTAGAAATTCCTTTCATCTTATGGCACTGATCTAGGTTAGACTGGATTTCTCCTGTGCTCTCTCACCCCCCCACCCCTGACGGACACACCGGCAGCAGAAGATCTAGCCTTCAATCTGCACTGGGATTTCCCAGCAGAAGAGATGCTGATCTTTGTCACCCAGGAGCTCCCACTGCACCACCAGTTTTATCTGGAGAAAGAGAAAAAGAATTGGGAGAAATGAAAGCAGGACCTTGCCTCAATTCTGAACAGGTTTAACTATGACTCCTAATAACAAACTGCCGAATGCCTCAGATCTTTCTTCTTGAATCACGCCATCACGAGGGCTGCCTGGGACGTGGGCACATCCTGTGGCCTTAAGCTCACAAGAGCAAACCCAGTCACACGTGTGATTCGGTGTTAGCGGCACCACACACTCATCGCATCTAATTCCTAAAGCGCTCTTTTCCCTCTGAGATGAGTGGTACGTAACGAAGCTTGGCACAGGAGGTAATTTTACATTTAAACAATTTCTTATGGATTTGGCAATCCGATCCAGCTTTTTCCAAGCATAACCAATTAAGAGCAGAGAGTAGAATGTCAGATTTGTAGGCATAACAAAATACCTTGTTACTGGTACCGAAGATATCAACACACAAAGGATGTCCGAAGAAGTTTAGGACTGTATGAATAATTTCTAGAACGATAACGCTTTGTAGCAATATAAGCTTCAGTTATTATCTTGCTTGAACTGTATTTTTTTTTTTTTTTGGTAACACACCTCATTAGAAATTTGCTTTGATTTGTTATACTATGAAATGCCCCTTCTGATTCTTAATAAATCACTGATAATTTTCCAGTCCTTTTTTATGTAGATAATTACTTACTTGTTATTAGTTACTACCTCTAATTTGTACTCAAATGTTTCTTTACAACATCTGAGTGACCAGGATACCTGGCTTCTGGAAACGTCTAAGTTTTTCAAGACTAGTACACATTAACTACTGTTTCACTTAGTGCCTAAATTCACATAGTTTAAGCTGTTTTTCAAATGAAATGTAATTCACTTAACAATAACTACCACATACAAAATGCCTACTATGAGGCAGGCCCTAATCAGACACACCATGTAAGTGACCAGAGACTCAGAAATGCCGGTGATTTTAGGGATACTCTGCAAATTAATCTACAAACCTGTTCTTGACCTGTAGGGTCTCCAACATCCCTTAAACACAGCTAGCCGCTACTAGAGTCTATTTGCAATGTTCTTCAATGACTTGCCATTTCTAAAAAATAAATGGCCAGGTTGCTGCTGGGTTCTCCTCGATTTCCTTTCCAAAAAAATGCAGCTGTTTTCCTTTAGGGAAAACAGGAATCCCTTTACTTCCTCCATTCTTATCGGGATTCCTATCTCTTTGTGTATGTGTGTGAGTAAAGCCATAGAAGTTTATTAAGTGAAGATACAGGAAAAGCTCTCAAGAGTGAGAGGGGGCCTGACTGGGTTGCCCATCAGGAGTCCTATCTTTAATACACACCCATTCCAACAGGTTCTGCCTCACAAGCGTCTGACAGAAGAAGCAGGTATAGCAGGGTGAGTCAGAGGGCAAGGTAGGGGCTGGAGACGGACGCAGGGGAGAAAGAAGTGTGTGCAGAAAGTGACCTCTTTGCTATGGAGCTGGGTGACTACTGCTCTCTTAAGAAATTAATGGAGAAACCCGGATTTTTCGATAACAACTTGGCATCTTGAACTAATTGATATCTGCCTACAATCTTTTAACAGTGCATAGGTTTGGGGGGGTCACAAGACCCGGCTCTAGATCTAGATGTAATGTTTCTGAGCAGAGTGGACTCCATTCCTACTGCTTAACATTGGAGGCTCAAATTTCTTCATTCGTAAAGCAGACGAAATATTGCCTGCAAAGCGTGGTCAGGAGGAGGGAGGGAGACACCGTGTCTCAAAATGGCATCAGGAGGTGACAAAGAACAGAGGGGCGTGGAGAAGAATATCTGCCTTTTACCTCAGGATTCCTAACACTCCCACTCATCTCCTTCCCCCCGAGCTTCTGCTTCTTCGTGACAGAGAGATGGAGGACTCCGACCCCAATCTTCTCCTCCTGCCTCCTCTCCTCAGGGTTCTCGTCTAGTCACATGCCTGCAGCATCCTGAACGACAAGGTCACTTACAGAGGGGTACTCATTCTTCACTGGTAGTTTATTCAGGTAGCTGTAGGTCTTGTCTTTTTGGATGGGGCAGTTGATTCCGCTTTTACAACCATCAGCCTCAGGAATGGGAAAGGGAACTGGGATGCCCAACACGATGCCATGCACCACAGCTTTGCTACTTTGAGACAGAATATCTAGGAGGAACAAAAGAGAATCAGATTAAAAAAAAAAAAAAAAAAGAGAATCAGATAGTAAAGGGAACAGCCTATTTCTAAACCCTAAGTAAAAAATTCAGATATGTTCCCAAGCAACGGCATTGCTAGGAGAACAAATCATCAAGTCTGTACTTCTTAATTCCTAGAGTCTATTTCTCTTTGTAGTTATGCCTAATACCTCTGTGAATGCTACAGAGTAAGTATTCGCTCCAAAAACAAAACAAAAAAAGCAACCAAGAGGGTTGTTTTCTTTGCTCTCACTCCCACCTTGCTCTTAACCGTCTTTCAGTTTCTCAGGAGAATCAGAGCTACATAAATAACCTTATCCAACAAAGTAACTGAGTTTTTTGGCAGTAAACTTTGTTTATTAATTATACCAGCTTCTGTCAAAGTGTACAGGGTATCTTACAGAGTTTTAGAACATTGGTCTCTGAATTCTCAAATGCCCTGCCCACAGGATTTCATTAGAAAGTAAGAACAAAATGGAAAGGGATCTCCACAGAAATGCCATGGGCTGTAACAGTAAGAGATAACCCTTTAGAAACTGGGTAAGATTAGAAAGAGGAGGTACATTTCTTGCTATCCTTCTACCCTCCATATCATAAGATGGGCAAGGGGAAGGAATAAATACAAAAAAATTAGGGCAACTACAGTTATGAGCTACTAGGTTATCCTGGAGATTCAGAGTATTGGCTCTGTTTCTTTCTTTCTTTTCTTTCTCCTTTCTCCCTTCCTCCTTCCCTCCCTCGCTCTTTCCCTCCTCCCTCCCTCTCTTCCCTCCCCGCCCCCCATCCCTCTCTCCCTCCCTCCTTCCTTTCCTTCTCCCTCCCATACTCCCTCCCTCCCTCCTCCCTTCCTGGGTTGGGGATTACTTTTGTTTAGAAGGCATGTTTTTGGTTTGGGACAATAGAGGGGGTAGGGTAACATCCAGGAGAGAAAACAACTCTAGTATACTATTTAGAGCTGTCTTTAGGCTTAAGAACAGAAGATGACAGGAACGTTGAGGTTTCTTATTAGACTGCCCTGTCTAGTTCCATAGGATAGAAAGTGAGAAAAGGATTCAAAGTAGATGCCCTTTCTAGAAATGAGGCTCAGATTTTTTCTTGGGTCCCAACAAATTCCCTAAACCTTATGAAGGTAAGCCTGAGCTTTGTACAGGTTGGAAGGGAGGTCACAGATGTCCTGACTGCAATGCCTCTGCCCCACATCCCCATGCTCATTCCAATACTTGAGACTGTTGCTAGGCTTTAAGATAAACTTGAAGGCAAGAGCCATTTTTACTCACTACTGGTGAAGGTGACATTGACACTGTAAGACTGGCCTTTGTGCAGTTTGCAAGGCTGGGTGGGGCATGGGTTCACATTCAGTTCCTTTATAACTCCAACCCCAGAACCTGTTAGGCAAAAAGAAAAAATGAATTGGAATAGGAGGGAAAATAAACCACCTATGCTGTCCCCTACTTAATGGGAAGGTACCCTGGTCTCCAGGAAACTCTTCATATCTGATGGCTGAAGGGGAATGAAGAAAATCAGTTAAGTATAAAAAGCCAGCCCCCCTGCTCTATATCTTGGGAGGGCTACGCCAGGGAAAGTCATCCCCACCCCTCCTTCCATCCCCATGCAGGCTTTATTTTTTAAATTTTTTAAAAAAGATTTTATTTATTTATTTGACAGAGAGACACAGCGAGAGGGGGAACACAAGCAGGGGGAGGGCTTCCCACTGAGCAGGGAGCCTGATGTGGGGCTCGATCCTGGGACCCTGGGATCATGACATGAGCCCAAGGCAGATGCTTAACGACTGAGCCACCCAGGATTTAAAGCAGCGTACATATGGCACAAGTGATGGCTCAGGGGTGCCGTGGAGACTGGCTGTTCCTAAACTGCCCCCCCCCCCCCATTCCTCCGATCCTGTCCTGGTTTTGCTCCATATTGATGGTCACCGAGCTTCATATACCCCTACCAGTGAAAGCAATCTTAAGAATGCATCTGCGGTACACAAGTGTATACTCCACTTTGGAAACACGCGTTCTTCAAAATAAGTGTCTCTGAGACTCAGTGTGTCTTTGCAGTCTAAACAAAGACAAAAGTGCCGTTTGTTTCCAATAAATGCCTGACCTAAACAGGTTCAGTAAAATCTTTCAAAACCCCACTGCCTCATCCAGGCCCCTGAAACTGGATGGCTGAACGGAGAGAATGCAAGCAAACTGCCTGTTAACACCATCTACACCAAGGAAAGTTTTTTTTTTTTTTTTTTTTTAAGAGATTTTATCTGTTAATTTGCTGGAGAGAGAGCGAGCACACAAACAAGCAAGGGGAATGGCAGGCAGAGGGAGAGGGAGAGGGAGAGGGAGAAGCAGGCTCCTTGCTGAGGCTCAATCCCAGGACCCTGGGATCATGACCCAAGCTGAAGGCAGACGCCCAACCAACTGAGCCAGCCAGGCTCCACCGGCCCCCCACCCCCTACCCCCCAGGAAAGCTTAAGCTCTGCCATTCAGCCATCAAGGCTGAGAGGTGGGCTCTGGGACCTGACACCTGGGGTTGCAATCTCACCGGCTCTGTGACTTACTGGGAAACCTCAAAACAAGATACTTCACCTCTCTGGGGAAAGTAACAGTGACTGCCTCATAGGGTAAGTGAGCAAACACACAGCTCTTAGGTAAGTGTTTGCAACATAGTAGTGCTAAGTAAGTGTTCATTTTATTACCATTACATTGGCATTCGGTCCTTGAATTTCATCTAGAATAGCTGCTCCTGGGTGGGTTAGCAAGTTCCTTTTTGACACAAAAGGTGAGCCTCTCCTTTGCAGTCACCAGGTTAGCTGAGCCCATCAGATATGAAAAGAGAAGCTCACATCGATGCCCTTGGCCTTCTCGGCCTGTGCCTGCTCTCGGGTGGGACAGTGTCATCATACTGACCAATACTGCTCCAGCTAGGTCTGTAAATAATAACTTGCCACCCCTCATCCCCAGCTTGCTTCTCCATCATGGGCAAAGGTCTCAAAATACACCTGCAAGAATTCTCTTCTTCAAGCACTGTCTTCCACTCTGTCCTCCTATCTTCTACAGATGAGAATAAAAGAATATCCGGAACTTGAATCTACAACCTATTGAAGATCAGTACTTATGCTAGAGCTTTCAACGTCCTCTCCTACCTGCTTCTTTCCAGGCCGGGTCACGTGATCTAGGAGGACCTGAGGAAAGGCTAGTACTTGGAGCTCCTTCATCCACTTTTACTGACAAGAGGTGCTTGGACTTTCAGTGTCCACAGAACAAACTCTTCAGTCCTGACCCGCAAAAAAAGTGAAACCGGTTTGTTTGGCCCCATTGCTTACTTGAGGAAATACCACTCTGGGGGGAGAGGGGTTGGTGGTAAAGTGGCACTTGAAAACCCTTTGATGTGGGCGCTGAAGTTTTTACGTTGTTATTTCCCAATTCAGAAGTCAATTGAAAATCTGTAACTGAAACCATCCTTCCCTTAAGAAGTTCTGGCCATAGGTGTACATCTGCTTTTTTCAAATGAGTAGAACAGTACCTGGATTTGGTTTCCTTAGTTGTTGTTTTTAATGTTAATTTAATGTTACCACTGAAACCCAAAGTGGTTCACAAACATCCACTAATTTCCTACCGCTTCCTGGCTGTAAGAACTTGGTAAGTTACTCCATGTGCCTGATTCCTCATCTGTAAAACAGATCCTGAGGGCTGAGTGAGTTAATAAAGTTAATATAACATCTTCATCCAAATTTGGCCATAAGTTTAATGGAGGGAAAGTCAGTAATTTGAGGTGATAATAGCATCTTTCAAGCACCAGTAGTTCGGTGGAACAGCGTTTGTTAAGTTTTTTTTTTTTTTTTTTTTTAATTTTCTTTATTTATTTGACACAGAGAGAGAGATCACAAGTAGGCAGAGAGGCAGGCAGAGAGAAAGGGGGAAGCAGGCTCCCGGCTGAGCAGAGAGCCCAATGCGGGGCTCGATCCCAGGACCCTGAGATCATGACCTGAGCGGAAGGCAGAGGCTTTAACCCACTGAGCCACCCAGGTGCCCCAACTTTTGTTAAGTATTAAGAGGCCTGCAGTCTTTACTCTTTAATCAATCCTGTCCCCTAGCCTAACTTTGTTTTTGCCTCAACATAAATTTTGATGATTAGCAGAGAGTATCTATTCCCTCATTTACTTTTTCAACAAATATTTACTGAGCAGTTACTATTACCTGGGCACTAGATATAAAGGATCAAACTTATTCTTGTTCCCACTCTGCCGGGTGACTTTGGGTAAGTTATCCAACATTTCTGGAGTTCAAAGATTGACTCCAGGATCTCCAAGTTTCCTTCCAGCTTGCAGGTTCTATAAAATGTCTTCTTTCATTTATCATCACACCTTTTCACTTCTGGAAAGTTCTGCTCGAACAAATAATTCCATAGACTTGACTCACTATTTCGTACCCGCCCCTCCCCCCTTGTATTTCCAAAAAAGATCCCTACCAGAGACAAGAGCGGGTTATGTGTCACAAGCTGTGACCAGCAACATGAGTTTTACATATAGGAGGAAACAGTGATTAAGTATCACAAAATTATATAGCCCAAGGGAAGCGGCAATGGAGTAAATCATGAAAAGGAGAATTGACTTTTGACTTGTCAACAAAAGGGAAATTAAAAATAAAAGCAAACGCCGTGGGGAGGGAGAGCTCATCCAAGATACGAGGCATATATAAGTTCTGCGCCCCACCGCTCACGCCCCCCGCAGCATCGGGACCTTCAGTGCTTCGCCCTACAAACTTTAGGAAACTTCAGCAAAAGGCCCAGCTCCAGGAAATGTCCAGGGACCCCAACCACGCATCTCATGAAAGAGACAAAGTTATGTGCCGTTGGGTTTCGCCGCCCGCAGCTTCTCCCCGACCCCAGCCCACTCCAGCGGCTGAGCCTGGCCGCCCGCGGGACCCGCCCAACCTAGCCAGGGGTCTCGGCGCCGGGTTCCCGTGGGGGCTCCTGCAGAGGGCGCGGGAATCTCGGGCAGGTGGGGCTCACCGCAGTCCTTGAAATGCACCGGCTCCGCCAGGGCGGAGGCGCCGAGCGCCAGGAGCAGGAACGCGGCGACCAAGAAACGCATCGCAGCTAAACAGGTTCCAAGCGCGAGGAAGGAAGAAGCGACCGCCTCAGTCACAAGATAAACCTGCCGGGGCGGGCCGGGGGAGGAGCCCGGTCAGGCCACTCGTCACCAGCATCCAGGGCGGGCCCTGGCCGCGCCCCGCCTCCCGGTCCGGAGAGCCAAGCTTGGCTCGGCCCCGCCCAGACGCCAGCTTATCTCCGCCCATCTTGTCCGCTCCGCGGCCCCGCAGGCCTGGATCCATCTCCGCCTCGCCGCCTCCTCGCTCCGGCGCGCCTCGGGGTTTGTTGGTGCGCCCTCGCTTCCGTAAATGGGAGCACTTCTAACAAATCAAATCCCTTCTCCTCCAGCACCACCCAATAGGTGTGCTCGGAGGCGGGGTCTCTTTGGGTCCCGCCTCTGAAGGCCCAGGTGGAGAAAGGGATTGGGGCGACGCGAGGGGCGGAGTTTGTGGAGGAAGATGGCGGCCGTCCGTGGGTTATCTCTAACGGCCGCGGCGCTGAGGGCGGTCACTCCCTGGGCGAGGGGCAGGTACCAAGCCTACGAAGGCACAGGGAAGGGTGTTAGGCTCTGCGCCTCCAGAAGTAAGGGGGGAATGAAGGCCTGAGGGGGAGGCGAGGGGTTGGCGTGAGGCTGTCCAGGTGGAGGTCGTCAGGGTTGCCGTGAGGTTGTCTAGGTAGAAGTGACCAGGTGCCCCTCTGATCCCGGGCTCATCCTCCTCCTATGTGCAGCAGGCTCTTCCCGGCCTCTCGCGGACCTCAGGCTCGTCGGGAAGCGTCGTCCTCCAGCCCCGAGGCCGGCGAAGGGCAGATCCACCTCACCGCCAGCTGCGTCCAGGTAGGAGGCCGGACGCGGGGCGGCGGTGGCCTGGCGAGGGCCAGGAGTGCGGGGACTTCCCCTTGGCCCATCTTTCTGCCATCTCTTGCCGGGCATTCTTGATCCCCCTTTTTGCATTTCAGAGACTTCTGGAAATCACCGAAGGGTCAGAATTCCTAAGGTTGGAGGTGGAGGGAGGTGGATGCTCTGGATTCCAATACAAATTTTCCCTGGATACAGTTATCAACCCCGACGACAGGCAAGAAGGAAGGGGTGGGTCCTCAGAGAATGTGTGGGAGGGATAAAAGTGCACGTTTGTTTCAAATTTAAAAGGTTTGCTAAGAACGCCTAACACCACCCTTCTCACACAGTGGGAATACAATGAGGATTTGTTGTCATGATTCAGAATAACTATGTTATAGGAGGAAAGTTGGCCTGCCTAGGTCCTTAGTGTAGTCAGGCTGGACTGGATTCCAGGCTTAAATCCCTGAACATTTACCAGTATTCATTCCATTGACTGTTTTTGCCTCAGAGAAAAGCAGCACTTGTTAGAAGTAATAAAGAATACTTCTCCTGTATTTGGAAAAACAGGATGTGCACCCCAGGGCTCAGAGGGTGTTAATGGTTTTGGTGTTTATGATAGTCATTAATGTCTTCCTCCTGTCTTTTTCAGGGTATTTGAACAGGGTGGGGCAAGAGTGGTGGTTGACTCTGATAGCTTGGCCTTCGTGAAAGGGGCCCAAGTGGACTTCAGCCAAGAACTGATCCGAAGCTCATTTCAAGTGTTGAACAATCCTCAAGCTCAGCAAGGCTGCTCCTGTGGATCATCCTTCTCTATCAAACTTTGATGTGATGACAGGTGACCCAGAGATTGCTGCCACTTGTAACAATTTGAAGAACCTGGGATTAGTAGAATTCTAGAGGTTTCCTTCCAATCCTGTCCTCCTCTCAGTTTTATTTCCCTCAGTCCAGGAGTGTTGTGTTTTGTCACTATTATTTTCAGAATATGAAGCTTTTACTCTCGATTTATTTTCACTCACACATTTCTAAGACCAAGCCTCTAGGTGCTGTGATCTAAGATATACTAACTGGTTGAAATCCACCCACTATAATCTGTAGAGCCTCCAAGGTTCCAAAATTTGGAGTCACTTCTCAGGTCTTAAGAGTTGCTTGTACATAGGTGTATAGCTATGTATAAAAGCTCCATTTTGAAGAAAGTCCTTATTTACTTGTGTTCTGGATCAGGGTCACAGATTGGGTAGCTTGAACACTGGTTATTAGGCTAGAAAGGATGAGAAAGGCAAAGGGAAGTTTCTCTTTTTCATCTCAATCTTTCTGAATGTGCAAGTTGACACCCTTCTTTTTCTTTCCTTTTTTTTTTTTTTTTTTCCTTTCCCCCCACATCCTTATTTTCTGTGCTGCCCATTCTCCACTTCCCATTTGTTAGGGTAGATAGATTTTCCTCTCTTACTTGTTGGTCTGCTAGATTCACAGAACCAGTAGTCCATTACCCAGGAAACTTGGATCTAACCCCCCAGTGATAACCTGAATCATTTGAAAAATAGGCCCCATACTCCATACTCACACAGACATTTCAAGATTCTGTGATCACTCAGTGACCGAGTATTTTTAGGATATGTTGCTTCACTTACCTTATGGTGTAAAAGTTGGTCTCATGCATAGCAGGAAGGGGTCCTTTTGTTGGTATAGATAATGGATAGTTAGGGATTTTCTTTCAGGTTGGATTACCAGGTAAAATGTAGGATGCCCAGTTAAATTTGAATTTCAAATAAATAATTTTTAGTGTGAGTGTGTCCCAAAGATTTTATGAGACATATACTAAAAATTACGTGTTTGTCTGAAATTCAAATTTAACCGGGCATTGTGCATTTTTATTTGTTAAACCTGGCAACTTTATGTTAGGGTCCCTGAAAGAAAAGCTTTTGAAGCCACAAATTCCAATGAATTTTAAAGTACTTGTTTGGGTATGGCACTTAACTAGGCTACAGAGCTAGCAATAGTTGTTGTAAGTGTGTGATTGTGCTCAGGGAGCCAGAACTGCATGGACAGACAACTAAAAAAAAACAGACAAATACCACCACCATGACAAATGATTTATTAATGCTCATGTGGGGAAGCCACAACCAAATTGCTTCTGGAAAAATTATTGGTTAAACCCTTGTTTTCCTCAATAGCCTAAAAGTTCACTAGAGCAAAAACTTGCATTTCTGGACTGGATTGGAATTAAGGTCATTCAGCAAAAGAATTTACCATTAAGAAGGGAAATGCAGAATTTAGAGACAAGATATCTGAGACAGAAGCTTAGGTACTTATATTTTCAATATGGGAAAACCTAGGATTTAGAGAAAGCAAACCTATTATGTGTCCAATGTGTACAAAGAGGAAGGAAAGGACACTCAGAAACCTGACCGTCCCAGATTTCCATGGGAGGAGGTAGAAAACAGCATATCATGGAAGCGTCTGTTTAAGTTTACTAAGACATTTAAAGTTGCTGCCGATACCTGGGCCTAATTAGATTTTCAGCTCAGACTAAGTCTTTTCATCTTCTTTGAAAAGAGATTTTGCTACCTTTTAAATGTTAGAACATATTGTTTTAAAGAGTGCACTTTATTTTTATTTATTTTTTAAAATAAGCTCAACGCCCAGCATGGGGCTTGAACTCATGACCCTGAGATCAAGAGGTACATGCTGTACTGACTGAGCCAGCCAGGCGCCCCATGATTTTGTGATTTTAAAACTCATGCAGAGCATGAGCTTAAATGCTTTAGTTGCTAAATAAACCATTAAATTGCAGTGGTCAGTTACATAGGAATAGAGTCCCTTTGAATGCCTATATGTAAGTACCTGCTGTTAATGGAAAAATTGGGATTCTGTGTTTTAGAAAGGGTGGGTTTGGGAGAAATCACCTTATTTTATCACACTGAGAAAGCCTCATGGGAAAATCTGAAGTAGTAATAAGAAGCTTCCATTGGAGTAGGATGATGTAGAAATTTTTTTTTTTTTTTTTTTTTTTTTACAGAGAGAGATCACAAGCAGGCAGAGAGGCAGGCAGAGGGGGCGGGGGAAGCAGGCTCCCTGCTGAGCAGAGAGCCCGATGTGGGGCTCGATCCCAGGACCCTGAGATCATGACCTGAGCCGAAGGCAGAGGCTTTAACCCACTGAGCCACCCAGGTGCCCCGGTGATGTAGAAATTTTAACAACAGAGAGCATAGAGAAATAATAGCATCAAGGAGACAGTGGGCAATTTGCTTGGAATAAATAGTAAGCTTAGTGAAATAGGTTTAGGGTCTTTGCAGGCCCTTTATGACCAGATGCCCTCTTTCTGGTAAAGAACAGCAGATGTTTTCACGAAGTTTGCTTACTGTGCAAATTTGTTTAGGAAAACTTTATATTCCTCTGGTATCCATTGGAAGAGCAAATTCGTTTAGGAAAACTTAATACTCTTCTGGTATCCATTGGAAGATTTTTTTGCTTTCCCATTACTTTCAAGGGGAAAGGCCTTATTGTTGCAGAATTGGTTTTATTTATGCAAGTTAGAGAGTGTTTGGGGGCAGCTACCCTACCTTTGCCCTAGTAAGACATGATGCAAGAAGCAAAGTTAAGGGAGCCCCGCATCTGCTTTATGTTGTGAATCTGCCTTTTTTTTTTTTTTTTTTTTTAATTTGAGAGAGTGAGTGAGAAGGAGCAAGGGAAGGGGCAGAAGCAGACGCCCCACTGAGCAGGGAGCCCAGTGTGGGGTTGGACTGGATCCTGGGACTCCAGGATCGTGACCTGCGCTGAAGACAGATACCTAACTGACTGAGCCACCCAGGTGCCCCAGCTTTTTTTTTTTTTTTTTTTTTTAAGATTTTATTTATTAGAGAGAGAGAGAGCACGACTGGGGGGCGGGCAGAAGGAAAAGGAGAAGCAGGCTCCCCACTGAGTAGAGAGCCAGAGGCAGGGCTCGATTCCAGGACCTGGAGATCATGACTCAAGCTGAAGGCAGATGCTTAACCGATTGAGCCACCCAGGTGCCCCTGTTGTTTATCTGCTTTATGTTGGTGGCTCAGAAGTGGGGGCCTCTTAGTCAACATCCAGATCTTACCTTGTTGTGGAATCATACTCTTCAGTTATGTGATTGAGAGTGACTAGTGGTATGTGAACTGTAGGTGTCCCACCCACCCTTAGTTTCTTTGTGTGGAAATGTCCACAGATTACAAGGGATTAGGAGAAAACAGGCTTAGAAGAGATCAGGAAGGGCTACTAAAGTAGGTGTCCGAGAAGAACTTTCTAACTTTACTAACTTCTAAGAATTGAAACCTGTTATTTCAGTCTTCTGTTATAAAGCATTGAGTGGAGGGTTGGCATTTGGCAGGAGCGTCCTCTGTAGGGAAGTGGGCAGTGCTGATTGTATGGTGTAGCTCTCCCTTAATGCTGGCCGACCCCGAGAGTGGATGGCATGCCGCGGGTAGTGCGCAGGACCTAAAGTTGTCCACTGCAACATAATTACGGTTTTGCATGTTTGTCTCAAAGGCAGGAAACTCCTCTACTTTTCTAGATACCTAGCAGTGGTGTTTATGATTGCTCTTTTAAAAAAATCCCTGTTTGCCATTTCTCCACAGAAATGCTACAGGGCTGTTTAAAGGAAGTTTGAAAATAATTATGCGGCTTTAATTGTCAGATAAATATATAAAGAAGGGAGCATTTAAGCAGTCTATGGCCAAAGCTGTATTTAAAAATATTTTATTTTTTTGAAAGGTAATACACATGGTACAAAATTCAAAAAGACGCAAAAGGGGATACAGTGAAAAGTCTCCCAATCCTGTACCCATCCACCCTGTCACCCTCCCCACAAACCACTGCTGTTTCTAAGAATTTACCCTATAGGTATAATCCCATAGATATAATGTGAAATAACATATACACAAGAATATTCATTTATAACATTACTTACAACAGCAAGAGAGAGGAAACAATGGAAATGTCCATCAATAGGGGACTGATTAAATAAATTATGATTTATCCATTCAGGGGAGTAGTATACAATTATAAAATAGAATGAGACAGTTCTTTATGTGCAAGTCTGGATTAAGTGAAAAAAGCAAAGTACAGAACAGCATGCATGGGATGCTATTTGTGTTTCTGATACAAAGAAATATGTGTATGTGCATGAAGTTTTTCTGGAAGAGTGAGCAGGAGGGCGAGGGTTGGGAGGAGGCGCAGCGCCAGCGGGTATATGGAAGAGTGGTAAGGAGTTCTCTGAACTATGGGGTGTAAGGCAGAGTGGCAAGGAGGTCAGCAGATACCCAGTTGTCTTTCCCCTTTCTTTAGACAAACAGCAGCACAGGGTCCACTTTGTTACACAGCGTTCTTTCCCGGCTTAGTCTATTTTGGATTTTTTATCAGGGCATTTAGAGTCATTTTTTTTTCTTTCATTTTTAGGCCTCCATGGCAACTGATTGTTTCTAATCTTTTGCTGTTACAAGTAATGCTATAATAAATAACCTCTTACACGTGTCATTTCACATTTAGTGAGAATATATCTGAAGGTTAAATTCCTAGAAGAGTCAGAGTAAGTGCTTTTATAATTTCGAAAGACATTGCCATATTACCCTCTTCAGAAGTTGTGTCAATTTAAGCCCCTGTCAGCTGTGTATGTGAGTCTCTCTTTCACCAGATGCTTGCCAACTAGGAGTCTTACCAAACTTCTGATCTTTGCCAATCTGACAGTTTTAAAAAAGTGTGTCAAGTGTGGTTTTAACTCACATTTCTTTTGTTATGAATATTTTCATATGTGTAACTACTTTTTTTTGTCTGCCGAAAACATCTCAACTAGTACAGCGACATAGAGCAAATTGTTTAAACTCTGTGTGTCTCAATTTACTCATCTATAAATTGGAAATAAAAACAGTAAGTAGGATTGCTGGATGATTAAATGAAATTTGTGTTCAGCACTCAATATAGTGCCTGGTACATAACAAGCATTCAATAAGTTACTGTGGGATGGCCGACAATTAGAGCAGCAGGTAGGACAGGACAGATTAAATTAAGAAAATAGCATTCATCTCTATGTCTTCAGGCACATGGAGTCTTGTTCATTTACATTGCCTTTCATCACACAAATGCAAAGGCAGAGCTTTCCTTGTCTTACAAGAGTAAAGAACCTTTTCCCATTGGATCCCAATCATAGGCTATCGGCAGAGCTGGCAAAAGGATAGGCATAGCCTCGTGTCTAACATTTAGACTTAGCCAACATGGTAAAGAAATTTAGTTTAATATGAAATAAAAATAAAAACAAGAGCCCAAATGTACATTTCTTTATTCCACCGTGGTTCTAAACTTCTAGCTAGCCAAGGATGGAGTGGGTCTCTACTTGTAAACTGAGAGGGATGCCAGCCATCCTATTTTGAAAGAAAGACAGCAAGGTCTTCTGAGTAGAGAGAAGAGACAACGTGGGAAATCTGGCTTCCTCTAAACAAGACTACATTGTATTTCACAAACTAGAAAATAGACCCCTTTATTTTTAGTACCTCAAACTGGTATCCACAAAAGGAGAGCCCAGGAGAGATTTGTGTCCTGTAAGAAGCAGTGTGTATTTAATACAGGTCTTTGGCGATGGGCCCCCCTGTCTTGTGGCCGCCTTGCTGTGGCGCACAGCAGCTGTCCTCGGTAGATTGAGTGCTTACCCAAAGCTACCGAACATTTTCTTTAGCCTCGTTGAAAGCCTTGGCTCCCCCTTTCTTATCACCTCCCCATATTTTTCATATTGCCCTCTTACTGCTTTCTCAGTCTCCGTGCTCCCCTTCATTTGTGTCTCTTACACTCAGCAAGCTAGTATCAGTCTTGCTCCTCTGAGATGAGGGGATCTTCCGCCCCTGCCTGGGGCCACAGGACTGCTACAGGATGGAGATGTGGCAAAATCTGGCCCAGATGAGCTTGGCTGAGGCGATGGTTCTTGCCAGGAGGCCTTGGAGTCATTCCCCAAACTTCCCCCAATCCTTTTTTGCTCAAGAGATACTGAAAGACCATACCGGGGCAGATGTAACCTCTGACCCAGTTGTGGAATCATCAGGATGTTATGTGGATCGTGACTGGGAAAGGGTGTCTGCCGTGTGAGTCCGAACAACCTTGCGTGTTTGCACAGCTTGAGGGGGTGGATGAGGGCCATCCTTTGGTAAGCATTCCACAGCAAGGCCAGGCCAGATGACAGGCTGATCCTCACGGCCAGTGGCTGAAGCATTAAAGCACTTGGTGGTGTTTGAGCCAAGCAAGGGCATGGTGGCATGAAGGCAGTGATAGAAGCTCACAGCCAGGGCCTAAACTGGGAGAGCTGAAAAGCAGGCAGGGCTGGCTGGGAGCTGGGCTGCAGGGCCTTCTGCCTGCTTCTTCATGGTGTCTTCCCAGCTGGAAAGCCTCCTCCAGGCCCCTGCCTGTGGCTGGGGCCCATTTCCAGGTAGCTGTCCACATTGACCCCTCACTGCTAGTCCTTGGCAGTGCAGTGTGGGGGGCCTGCCTCGGCCACGTAACCTGGGGCACAGTGGCAGCGGTAGGAGCCCTCGGTGTTCTCGCAGTGACCGTGGGCGCAGAGTGCAGCAGGCCCGTTCAAGTCATCACACTCATTCACATCTAAGAGGAAGGGAGGGAAGAGAGCGCTGTAGGGAGCCCAGGTGCCTCTGCTGCTGTGGTCACTGAGCTCTGGCCTCTGCCCTGCGGTGGAATCCTACATGTGGCAGCCAGAAGCTGAAGTCACTGCCCGAAACTAAGCTTCTCAGAGACACAGAGCAGGTGGTGGTGAACCCATCCTGTGCCTCTGAGAGTGAGTGGCCATGCTCTCCTGTCCCTTTCTTCTGCCTAGGAATCTCCTTGGAAAGGGTTTTCTATACCTAGCCGACCTTCCTTTGGCAGGCTCTTGCCACTTGGCCTGGCTCCAGGATGTCCCACTAGGGGGCAGCAGTGGATTTTCCAGCTACCCTAAGTTCAGTCCTGGATTTCTAACTGAGCCGTGGGGCTGGTCCAACCTTTCCACCTAGAGCCATCAGGGTCCTGCTGCTCCCTGGGCATTCGTTGCCACTCAGATCGACACTTACCCACGCAGGCCATGTGGGCCATGTCCAGCTGGAAGCCCTCAAAGCAGTCGCAGGTGTAGCCCTCCCTCACGCGCACACAGCGGCCATTCTCACAGCCGTTGAGGACGCCGCATTCCTCTGCCTGAAGCCCTTCGAAGCCCGCCTGGTGCTCTGGTAGGAGGGAGTCAAGAGAAGGAAGCTGAGGCCTTGCACCTGACCCTGGGGCCCTCAGCCTCCTCATGAAGGGTTGCTGCTGTTGAACTCCTAAGGTCAGGGTTGGGAGGGTCTGAAAGCCTCACAGAAAGCTGCTGAAACAAGAGGCTGTACCCTTAAGAAATAAGGATGTGTCTCCACTTGGGGTGGCAGAGATGTGCTGTGCTCTATGGGTCAGCTCCAGGAAGGCCGAGACGCGCTAGTGTCACAGCGCCAGGCTCCCCAGCAAGTGGGTGTCTACAGTTTTGGTTTTGTGGTTGGTGGTGGTTAAAATCTTTGCATAGTTTTTTTTGTGGGGAGGAGATAGGCAGCAAGAGGGGATTACCCTCACTTAACACAAAGCAAAACTTAGGCATCTGCTTGAACCTCTCCTCTCTAGGCAGCTCCCAACCCCTGAGAAAGACCTGACCCTAATCCCCGAGCGGTCTTAGTCTGATACGGTGGCTGTGCCTGTGGCAGTGACATCCATTGCACAGGTGCCGGGCCGACTTCTTAGAATCCCAGTCCTGCGTGCCGGGGTCATTGCCACTTACAAACCGAGTCACCACAGCAGGCCTTTAAAGTGATTAGAAAGCCTTACTGCCCATTTCAGGTCACAAGTGTGAGCTCGGAGAGCAGGTGGTTCTGCACACCGTGAGTGGTGTGGAGGGGGAAGTACAGACCGGAGTGTACCTGCTTTCTCTCGCTCTCTCAACTCCCTCAGGGAAGCTTTTGAGCTTGAGGTGGTGTCCTGTACCTCTTTGTGTCCCCCGGGCCAGTTCATCAGAGACAGTTGTCAGGGTCTGACCCGGGCATTTGGAGCTGGCCCTCGAGGGACCTGTGAGAGGGCTTGGTGGGTCTTTCCCCCTCCGCGGCCTCACCCCGCCGGCAGTGGTCAGGAGGCGCAGGAGGTGGAAGTGAAACAGCTGTGGGGCCCACCACGTCCCCGTGTGGGCAGCAACACAGACCTGGCTGACTGGCCACGTAGTGGGGCTGGAGTTCCGAGGGCCGCGGGGTGTCCCCGGCGTGGCCGGCTGTGTTGGGGAAGGGCGGCTCTGGGATGGTGTCCTCAGGGCCCAGGTAGTTGTAGAAGGGGGCTCCCTCGGGGCCGTAGAGGCTGTAATGCAGGTCCTCAGGCCCAGGGCCGTACTCATAGCCTGGCCGGAAGTGGACCCCCGCCTCCCGCTCCGCTTCAATCCGGGCCACATTGCACAGCTGAGCGTAGACCTCTGTCAGGGAGGAGGGAGAGAGGAAGCTGTCAAGTTCCTGGTAGCTAAAGCCTGGTGTGCTGTTCCCCAGCTCACTGCCTGGGGAGAGGGAGCATGCTGGGACTGGTCCCCTCCAGGAGTTCCTGGCAGTGCTCCCCACCCCACCCCCTGCCCCCCTTTGTCCCCAAGCAATAGGGATGGAAGACAGGGCCACACTCTGATTGCTCTACTCCAAGTCCCTCCTTCCAAGATGAGGGCATTCCCTTCCCTAGGGCCCCTCCCTCCAAGTGGGCACGGGTCACCCTTCTCACCAGAGCTCCTGGGGGGGCAGAGGGCACACTGCTGGCTCCAGGCCTCGCCGTCCTGGCAGCAGCATTCCGTGTAGGTGGTGCGGTGCCCGTGCAGGGGTTGGCTGCACACATAATTGGTGACTCTTTTCCAGCAGATGTCCGTGTGGATGTCATGGTCGGGCAGGTCCTCTGGTGGCACAGGGCCCAGAGGCACGTGAGCCCTCCCAGCCCAGACCCAGTCTCCCCGCCGCCCCACCACTCCAGGCCTACTGACCCGTGCTGCCGGTGCTGTTGACGCAGCGCTGCTGGCTGAGGTCCAGGGTGAGGGGGGGGCTGCAGAAGCAGTGGAAAGAGCCTTCAGTGTTCACACACTCACCATCCTCACAGGCCATGTCCTGGCACTCATCGTGATCTGCAGTGGCAGAGAGACGGAAGGGATGTGTGGGGCAGTACCAAGGCAGCTTGTCCCTGGCCTGGCTTCGTGGAAGGAGGTTTTCTTGTAACTGATAATGAAGAGTAGCACCCGCTTTCCCCTCCTCCTCTGCTCCAGCCCCGCCTGGGTGGCCCCTTCCCGGGGATGCCTTCCCAGCAGGGGCTCACATTCGAGCACATTCGAGACCCGGACAACCCCACAGCTCCCCTCGCCTCCTGCCCCAAGCAAGGATGGGGCTGGCTGGAGGGGGCTGGGTGAGCGGCCTGGGGTTCAGGGTGGGGAGGGGCGGCGGTACTCACCCTCGCACCGCCTGCGGGGGGCGTCGTAGTGGTAGCCGGGGTTGCACAGGCAGATATAGCCAGGTACCGTGTTGAGGCACCGGCCGTTCTGGCAGAGACCAGGCCCGAACATCGCACACTCATCTGCATCTGTGGGAGGGCAGAGATGAGGGGAGAAGCCGGACGAGGCAGGACACAAGACTAGGGGCTCCAGAGCTGGACTTGCTGGTGGGAATCCTGGCGCTGCCACCTGCTAGTCAGGTGCCTTTGGGCAACTTGCTTGAGTTCTCCTTGCCTCAGTCTCCTGCCGAAAAAATGCGGCTGCTACGACTTAACCTCTCATCGTTGTTAGGAAGATTAAAAGGTTAATACGGGTAGGTGCTTACATAGTGCTTGGCACAGCAAGCACTTAAGGAAAGTCGCGTCTGTTTCTGTTCTCTGTCTCCAGCTTCAGGATTAGGGCACTGAAGGGCTCAGACCTGAACTACCCACTTTGAGTGTGGGGTCCCGAAGTTTCTGGCTTTGTAAGTGGGGCCAGGAGGAGAAGCAGCTGTCTCAGTACCCCCCACCCTGACCCTGTGCCGTGTGACTGGGTTAGTCATGGCGTCGTAGTTTGTTCTGGAGGGTTCATCCTCAGGGGAGTGGAGGAACCAAGGTCGGGTCGTATGGACGCCTCCAGGAGGGGCTCAGGTCAGACCTTCCCGCTGAAAGCCTACGGGTAGTCAGCCTTGGGACAAGAATGAGGGAAGCGAGCTGGGAGGCTGGGGCTGCATGCAGAACTTCCCCGGGGCCATCCCGGAGGACCAGGTTGGGCCTCCTCAGGTGAGTGGAGTTTGGGGAGGAGGGTCTCTAGGGAGGTTACCTGTGTACGTGGTCTGTCCAAACATCCAGGCTCCGTCCACGGGGATGTAGCCTTTACCACTGGGGCAGATCTCACCGAATTCAGCTGTGCAGGGAAGCATCCAGGCTTAGAGACAGAAGGGCTCTGCCCCCCTTCCTCTCTCCCCTTCTTTCAGCGTCACCCTACAGAGCTGACACTGAGGGTTTGGAACCTGTGGGGGCTTACCTGAGTCCTCAGCTGGGCAGAGGTCACAGGCATGTCCCCAGCCGGCGCCCTGGGTGCAGCAGCACTCGGCCCGTGTGGTGTTCCGGCCCAGAAGGCTGGAGCAGGGCGGCTGGCCGCTCTGCCCAGAGTAGCATTCCATGCGGACGGGGCCTGGGGGGTGGGCCCCTGACGGGGCCTCGGGAATACGCTGACCTGTGTGAGATAGATGCCCTTTAGTATTGTCTGTCTGTGGCCCTCTGGGACACCCTAGCTTTTGAATTTATTTTCAAGGTTTTACGTTTATATAGCACTTCATAGTGTACACCATGCTTTTACCTGTATTGTCTCACTTGATGCCCTGGACAGCGTTTTATTATCAGTTCCCTTTTACTTGTGAGGCGGTTGAGGCTCAGAGAAGCTATGTGACTTGCCACGGCCACCAACTATTAAGTGGCCCTGACCCCAGTTCTTCTGGCGCCCAAAGCCCTGCTCTTTCTGGTATAGCTCCCTGCCGCCCCCAGTAGAGCAGGCGCCCCCAGTCCACGGCAAACCATATGGGCAGCCCCTCCGTTCCTCAGCTCACACTGGACCCCAGCCCCTCCCACCTGTCCTTGTTCCAGGTCCTGCTTGCTTTTCCCCAAGTCAGAGGAGTCCTAGTCCCGCCTGGGGTGAGAGGCTGAACCCAACAGCTCCGGGGTGGAGTGGGCAGGGGAGAGTGAGGCTCAGCTCAGCTTCAAGGCCTTCCTCACTGAAGGGCTCCCTGGGGTCCCTCTGGGGCTCAGTCTGAGATCCCTAGGCACCTTAAGTTGGATCCGTTCTTCCTGAGCCCCTGGACATTCCCTGGCCTAGGACAGACGTCCGCCTGTCTTGACATTTGCCATACTCTGACTCACTCTGTCCTACGCCAGTCCTATGTGGCACCCTTGCCCACACGGCCCTGGGCCTGGCCCAGTCCCTCTCAGTAGCCCGAGCAGTGGAAGCGCTTTGTAAGCCGCAGAGCGCTCATGCGTAATGATGAGGTAGAGTACGGAGCGTCCTCACCTCCAGCCACCCGCGGGCGACAGTGCCCCTCCTGAGCGTCGTACTCCTCCAGGTCACTGGCGCAGAGGCACAGGAAGGAGCCCTCCACGTTCTCACAGAGCGCCGCCCCGCACACCGCCAGCATGAGCTCACACTCATTCACGTCTGCCAGGCATGAGGACAGGCTTGGGAGTGGAGAAGACGCAGCCCGTGCCCCCGGCCCTCCGCCTCCTGCCCAGTGAGCAGAGCCTCCCCTCCCCTCACCCTCTCGGAAGAAACCGGCTAGGTCTCGGGGGGACGAGCAGAAGGGAGTTAGCAGGAAGGAGGGACAGATGGACAGAGAGCATGAGAAGGGAGAGAGGAAAAGGGTGGCAGAAAAGGGTCGCTAAAGGGACCAGGAGGAAGGGATCCTCCCTCTGTGCACATTCTCGAAACGTGCCTCTGGAGACCGAGGTCTCTGGAGAAGGGCCGTGAGCCTTCCCTACTGTGCTCACGCCCCCTGCTGGCAGAACACGGCCACGCTGCTCCTACTGAGCCGGTCAGGGTGCCTGCCGTGGACTTCCTCGCCCACTCTCTGAGGACTTATTATGGAGCCGTGTGACCTTGAACATTTCAGGAGGAGGACCCTAGGGCCTCTATCCAAGGCAGCCAAGATCTGTGGAGACGGGCCCAAGGACCCATGGGCCTTCCCTTCCCCGGCCCCGAGCCTAGCTAGCCTGCCGGCTTCTCACCAACACAGTCCCTGCCGGAGGGCGAAGTCTCGAAGCCCTGGTCACAGAGGCAGCGGAAGGAGCCGTCGGTGTTGTCGCAGAAGCCGTGGCTCCCACACATGGTGTCGTTGGCACACTCGTCTATGTCTGTGGGACAGTGGGGACTAGAGTGTACGGCGCACTCTTGCTCTATTTGCTGGGAATACTTGGTCTGTTGACCCCAAGGTCTGTGAAAAGTGACTTCTAGAACCCTCTACCATTACCATTCCTCTTCAATCTCTGTGCAAGCCCTGCTGTATGGTATGGAAAACATGCAAACTTCAAACAGCTACCAAAATGGGGTCCTTGGGACAAAGTCGTTTCTAGCCGGATACGTGAAAACTAGGTGTCGTCAGCCCTCCCTGTTCGTGCTCACCGATGCAGTCTCCAGCGGGGGCCATGTGGAAGCCAGGCTGGCAGCCCAGGACACAGCGGTAGGAGCCAGCGTTGTTCTCACACCTCCAGGCCCCACACACTGAGTCTCCGTAGTTCTCACACTCGTCAATATCTGGCCCCAGAGCCAAGAGAGGGGACAGAAATGGGCAGGTCACTGCTCTGGCCCCACCTCCTTGGCATTACAAGGTCATGCCCCACAACCTTCGGGATCCTTGATCTGTTACAAATTACTGTGCTCATCTCAACTCCAAAGCATCAAGGTCAGGATTATTTCTCCTGACCCAGCAGGGATGATTGTTTAGGTAGGGGACTATATGCTATTTAGGAAAGCACTGAGCTCCTAGCTGCCTGTGACATTCCTTTCACCCCACCCCCTTCTCCCTACCGCAGAGTACTTTATGATTCTCTTTAAGTAAAACCTTCACCAGAGTGTGTTGCAGAAAATTGTCTTCGTATCTGTCTCCCTTGCTCAATTTCAACATTGTCCGTAACTGTCTATTTGTCCTAGCAAAAGACATTGAACCTAGCAGGGGTTTGATGTCTCTTGAATAAATTTGGCTTTAAAAACTAGATTGTGTGCTCTGCTTGCATGAGGATTATGATTATCTTCATTTTGTCATCTTTGGATAGGTCCTGAGTCAGCAGAGTTTCGATAAATGCATTATCCATCGGATGATTAATCTGTGGAAAGTGCTCTGCTTCCTGCAAGCTGCATTTCCTGGTCCTGGGAGCTGAGGACCAGGCAGGGGTGGAGGTGGGCGGACGGGGGGCAGGGAGCTCTTACCCACACACTCTCCGCTCTCTGGGGAGGGCTGGAAGCCGGTCTCACACAGACAGCTGAAGGAGCCCTCGGTGTTGACACAGTGTCCTCCCAGACACCGGTCTGTGCCTGCACATTCGTCCACATCTACAAGAGAGACCTCTGTCAGTGGACCCAGCCATGGGGCCCGGCAGCCCGAAGCAGCCCGGAGGAGAGCCAGAGAGCAGCTCAGAGCTAGAAGATCTGAGGAAGAGTCTCGAGCTGGAAGCCAGAGGCCAGGCTGTGGGCAGGAGCCCTGGAACTGGGGCCCTATCAAGGGCAGACGGGTGGCACCCAAAGGATTCAGGGGGCACCTGTCTGTCGCAGACATCGTGGAGAGGCCCTGTTGAAAGACTGAGTGCCTTCCTGACACCTGGCTCCCTGTCGTCACTCAGCCTCCCGTCCCTGGGGGGGCCCGGGAGCACTGTATGTCCGTCTAGACTGAGCCTCTGGCAGCCCCCGCTGCCGGGAAGTGGATGCGGCCAAGCTGGCTTCTCACCCTGGCAGCTGGTACCCCCCTCTGCGCTGGCGAAGCCTGGTGCGCAGAGACAGAAGAAGGACCCGTGGCTGTTGAGGCACTCGCCACGGGGTGCACAGTACTCCTCTCCCACGCACTCGTCCACGTCTGCAAGGAGAAGGCAGGCAATGGTGTCTCCCGGGTGTGCTGTCCCCCCCCTCCCCCCACTGCCCACAGTGTCCGACAGGGACACGGGGCCGCTCACCCTCACACACGGTGCCGTTGGCCAGCTGGAAGCCTGGGGGGCAGAGGCACTGGTAGGAGCCAGCCGTGTTCTTGCACTCGCCTCCCCGGCAGCTGCCCTGGGAGTCTTCACACTCATCCACATCTGCAGGGTCACAGGGGAGTGAGGCGGCCCATGGCAGCACCTCCCAAGGACAGGAAGTGACGGGGAGCTCTCCAGAGGGCCTGTCCCCCGCCGGGGGAGTCCGGACCCAGAGGGGCATCGTCCCCTTGTGAAGCGGCACCGCTGGCCAGGGAGCCTCCGGGCAGCAGCACGCCTGCAGCTCCTTCTGCTGGGCTCCTCCGGCTGCCCAGTGTCCTCGGGCACACTCGGCCTCTGCCCGCAACGCTGGCCTAGGTGGCCAAACCCGCTGCCCTCACCATGGCTGAGAGCTCAGATTCCACTGAGAAGCAGTGGGAAGACTACTGGGAACTCAGTGAAGGAAACAGGTGCTGAGAACTGAGGTCACAGAAACTAGGGGCTTGCAGTCGGCCTACAGATTGCCTGGTCCAGACAGATGTTATCCCAAATACGCTCCCAGCTCCCACCCTTACAGAGAGCCCAGGAGGCTGCGAGTGGAACAAACTGCCCTGTTTGCGGCTCATCGGCCCCCAGACCCAGACTGGCAGGTGTCTTTCCAATTCCTGCTGAGGGAGGGGTGAGGAGAGGCGTCCCCAGCTCGCCCATCTGAGGTGGACAGACGGTCCGGAAGCAGCCCCTGCTGTGTCTGGTGGCTCCCTTCTCTAAGGGTGGTGGCTTAGTCTCCGGCACTCCCCCCCACCCCGCCCCCGTGCTCCCCTTCCTCATGGTGGTGGGGGGAAGGGCGCTCTCACCTTCGCAGGTGTGGCCCAGGGCGCTGGGCTGGTAGCCTGGCTCACAGGCCCTGCAGGAGAAGGAGCCGGCCGTGTTGGTGCAGACTCCTGAGGGGCAGACTCCCGGGAAGGCGCACTCATCTAGGTCTGCGGCAGATGGCCGAGCCCGTCACCCTGGGGGCCCGGGAGGGCTCCCCCCACCTGGCCAGGCAGGGAGCTCCCCACATGTCTGGCCTCCCTCTCTGAGCTTGTAGGCCTCTCTCCGGGCCCCTGGGGAGGGGCAGGCCCTGGCAGTGGGCCTTCTGTGGGGCAACCCTGGTCCTCCTCTCCCCAGAATGCTCTGAGGGCGGCTCTACCATCAGCTTCCCTCTTGTCTCTGTGACTCCCTATTTTTCCTCCTGTCCTCACCTCCAAACTTGGGGATGATGACAATAGATGTTCTCCTTGGGGCCAAGTCCATCTCTAGGGTCCTCCAGTCTAGCCTGGAGACCCTCAGCATCAGACCAAAGCTGGGGGACAAACGGAGTGTTCTTTGGGAGGTAAGAAGGCCTATATTCTTGGTCCCCCTCAGGCAGCCCCTCCCGAGGGTTACCTTCGCAGGCAGTGCCGTCCTCGTTCACCCAGTAGCCACTCTCACAGGCCGAGCAGGTGAAGGAGCCCTCAGCGTTGAGGCAGAGGCCCGTGGGGCACGTGGCCCGGCTGGCACACTCATCGACATCTGCAACAGGCCAGGGGGCTGTGTGTGGGGCTCTGCAGGACAGACGTGGCAGGACAGCCGGAGACGGACAGGCGGGCAGGGGCAGGGGCGAAGGACGGACCATGGCAGGATGAGCGGCTGGGTCGGCATGGCTAGGGATGTGGGCGCAGGGCTGGATTGGGAGTGAGTGTGCAGAGGGAAGGAGCGGCAGGGTGACCTGCCTGTAGGGGAAGGTGCAGCATCTCTGTACCTTGGCAGCCCTTCTCATCTGAGGTGACCTCGTAGCCCCGCTCACAAGAGCATCTGAAGGAGCCCTCCAGGTTGATGCACTTTCCATGGACACAGACCCCGGGGCTCAGACACTCATTTACATCTGTGGGAGAGAAGTCCAAGATGGCGGGCTGGCCTCCTGCCCTTCATGCAGGCCCCGTGGTCAGCCTTAGGGCACCTTAAAGATGCGGCCAGGCAGTCAGCACTCAGAGGGGGCACAGGCCGCCCTGGGGAGGCGGAGAGGTCGTTCCTGCTCCCGGCCCCACCCACTAGGCAGCAAGGGTGCCCTTCCCGCCCGAGCCCGCTGCCTCTCTGCCTGGTAACACCGAGCACTCCGCGGATGTCCTGGAAGAGGGAGCCGGGTCCCCCAGCGCTGGGGCTGGTTTGGCCCATCTGAAGACGCCCGGAATGACGTGTCCAAGACCCCTGACCCACCTGACAGTAGATCTAAACCTTTCTGGCCTCTTCCTTGCCAACCAAATGGCTATGGTTCGGTGTTCCCAGCCCAACAAGCAGCTTCGGTAGGTGAGCGGGCAACGCGGAGAGGGGCCGACCTACGCCTGGCCGGCTGAGCGGCAGTCTCAGGGCCTGGGACCGGCCTGCCCTCCCCAGAGCCTCAACGCGCCTATTCACGATTCGGTCCCTCCTGGCGTTCTGAACCCTGGGCCCTTCTTCCCGCAGGGACCGAGCGGAAAGCACATTCCTTCCACAGCTGACAAGCAGCGCCCCTGGGGGGAGAAGAACCCCCGTTCAGTTAGGTGCTGCTGTGGAGACACTGCTGCGGAGCTGCCGAAGAGCCGAAGGCCCCTCCTGCCCACGAGCCGCGGCAGGACCTGGCTGCCAGCCCACAGCACCAGAGTTGGCCTCTTCCTGAGATTCCGGGCAACTCACTCTTCCCGGCAGGGTCCGGCCCCAGAAGCTTCTGGGACCTTGGGCTGTAGCTCCTGGATGGACATGGCCAAGGAGCCAGAGGGGCCCCCACCCAAGCTGATTCAGAGGGCAGTGCAGCAGTCACTGAAGCACACCCATGTCACGGCCAATGTCACGTGGGAACCCAGCCAGGTCAGGGAGGACAATAGCCTCCAAGTCACTTCCCTCTGCCCGTCTCTTTCCCTTCCTGTGTGTGGGCTCCACCAGCGGTCCCACGGCCAGACAGCCCTCTCACTGCCTTGGCGAGCAGCCCTCACCTACACAGCTCCCGCTCTGGCCCTGGTAGCCCTCCTCGCAGGCGAGGCAAGCGTAGGAGCCGGGGGAGTTGACGCATCTCCCGTCAGGGCAGGTGCCGGGGTGACGGCATTCGTCGATATCTGCAAAATAACATCCCCTCCCTCGGTCATCCCTGGGAGCCACAGCACGTGGGGTAGCTCTGGGACGGAGAGGGAGGGATGCCGGGTTCCGTCCAGATGGAAACTAGGAAAAAGTCAGGGCCGTCCAGTGTTCCCAGCTCCACCTCCCACCGTCGCACAGAAGAGAGATAGAAGAACTTCAGAAAGGGAGACTCCCTGGGTGGGGCAAGAGGCCATGGTCAACGCTAGCTCTGGGAGGGTGGGAGAGCTCTGCTTTGTGAGCGAGACTGCTGGGAAGGGCCTTCGTGTCTGTCTGGGTGAATCCCGTCCCTCTACGTAACTGGGATTGCGCATGCTTGGCACAGCAGGTCCCAGAGGCCCCAGAACAGAGCGCCGGCTGGGCAACGGAGGCAAAATGGGCTTCCTGCACCAGGAGAGGAGGACCCCCAATCTCAGAGGTGGCCAGAACCAGCCCTGAGACTGATGCAGAGTCCCGGATGGAGGCTGGCAAGGCTTCCTGGCTGGAGGGACTTTTGTTCCCACTGAGAACACGTCGGGCTCCCAGCACCCACTCTGGTCCAGGAGAGAGTCAGAAAGGGTGAGCCTGGGCAGCAATTGGACAAACAGGGGAAGAAGGGACCCGAGGAGGGAGAGGAGCAGCCAGTCCGGGGAGAATGACAGCAAGGAGGAGGACAGAGGACAGAGAAAGACAGAGACTGCAGGCAGTGTTCTTCCTGACACAATCCGGCATATCCGGAAGTCCATCACTCAGGGCACACAGGGGACGTGCGCTGGGCTTGGACTCTGGGTTGGGACTGCAGGAGGACACGATGTGCCTCTGGCTCAGTGCTGAGGCTCCCCGTCCCTATCTGTGACAGGCAGATTGAGCTCCGGGAGGAAATGAGAGGATTTACTCTTCCTGAATGGGTAACTGTCATTCTCCTGGAGGAAGTCCCCAAGCTTCTGCAGATTCGGGAGCCCTCCTGCCCAGGAGGAAGGCCTACTCAGCACCCGTGGAGGCAAGGCAGGGGGCAGGGCCAAGGGTCGGAACACAGGCTTTCTGCAGCGGCTGCTTTACAGAACAGGACGTGGGCCCTGATGTGAAGAGCGAAAATGAGTCTCCCTTGAGGTTGTTTGGTCTGCAGAAGTCAGGCCACATCAAAGCCCTCTATCCCAGGGATCGGGACCTTCTCAAGGCCAAAATCTGACCCTGAGGGTCCAGAAGAGGAAGATATACACAGGGCAGGTGGTTATTCAGGTGGGTATCTGCAAGGAGACAGTCAGAACCCCTAGGCCATCTTGGGGACACCGAGGTAAGGCTCATCTCTACAAAAGGGTAGCCAAGAGCCCTTGGTTAGGCTGTGGTGGCACTGGGCTAACCTATTCTAAGGGTTTCTGGAAAGACAGGGATGGAGAGAATGAGAGAGAGGAGGGGGACTGAAGGGTCTAGGACCACTGACTTTGGCCGTCCAGGAGACAGCAGCCAGCACCGTGGCCTTGGAGCCTCGGCCGAGGTACAGGAGGAAGACGGGCAAAGCCACTGGGAATGATAAGCAATCCCTGCTTCAGGAGATAAAGAGGCAGAGGCGAGGATCCTTTTCTAAGACCACACTGAGGAAAATGAAATCTTTGGATCTCTCCTGCAGGGATCAGGCAGTGCAGGAAGGGGATTAGATTCAGCAGGAGCCAAGAGCCCTGATGTCTGTTCTGGGCACATTCGTGGGGGCGGTGCACACAGTGTCTTAGGCTGGGCATTAGGAGACTCGTGCTACTGATGCTGTTCACTCAGTATCCCAGCTCTCCCGCTCGGGCCAGGGTGGGCTTGTGGTTGGGTGAGGCCAGGGTGTTAGTGCTGGCTTGGGAGCCAAGAAGTGCATCATTTACGGACCAAAGCATAATCGTGAGCCACTTTGAAGAGTGTCCTTCCTTTCTTCTGTAGAGACTGGCCACATTCCAGATACTGGCTATTCCTTCCAGCGAGTTCTAGAGTCAGGAAATGTGGTGCACGATCTCCAGCTGATCCGTGATGGACACCTGGCGTTGGTCTGATATGAACTTGGCTGTGTTCTAAGCCATGAAGGCTGGGGTTGTTAACGTAGCATAACCTAGTCTGTCCCAGCCCCCCGCTGTTGGCCTCCTCACTCAGACCAGAGCCCCCAGCCGGCGATCACTGTATGTGAGAGGTCTGCCAGCACGCGGGAGAGGGGAGGCTCTTCCCGATGGGAGTGGGTGCCACAGAGCCATCTGCCAAGCCCATCGGAAGGAGCCTGATAAAGATTCCAGATGAAGTAGGTTCCACTTCTGAGCGGTCCGTGCTAAGGGCAGATTCTAATGTCACCAGATATCCTGAGGCTATTCCACCAACCCCGCTGGTATGTGGACAGGAGCCAGATTGTTCTGCCTAGTCTAGGGTTTAAATGTTAATCTAAGATTACCATATATTTTGGTAGGTTCTAATGGCTTGGTCGGGGGCAGGAGCTGTCTGTCTTACTTATCACTCTATTCCTAGCCCATGGCTGGGGCACAGCGGGCATGTCTGCTCACTAAAGAACGAGACCACATGACTCAAACCTCACACTCTCTTGTTATGAGGCTGCTGAAGAGACTCAAGGAGACCCAGGGAAACAGGCACCCCGGGGACCAGCTTGCCAACCTGTCTGTACCCTGGGAAGAGTCCGGGGCTTCCGTACGCAGGGCTCTAGCCTTTGCATGAGGAAATATAAGCGGGCCCGTCTCCGCTCCTTGTGAGAGCACAGGAGCACAGGGTGGGAGCGGGAGGGCGCTCCAGGGCCAGAAGCTTGGGAGAATTTGGATGCGGTTGGGGAAAGGCCTGGCAGTCTGCAAGGGGTCTAACCCCTTTTCATGGGAACCCAGAGTCCTGGTGCGACAGAAATGCCTTTGAGACTTTGGATGGGCCGCTGTCCAGAACATTCGGGCCTTCCACCAGAGACTTTGAGTTGAAGTGGAGAGAGTGGTTTCTCGGCTGGAGCGAGAAGAAAGAGGGAGAGGAAATTGACCGGGCTCCCGGGTTGACGCCTGGGTCTGTGGTTCCTGATGGAAACCTGGAGAAGTCTGCAGGCTACATCAGGCTGTCTTTCAGTGGCCTGAGTGTCTGCCCGGGGCTGGGAACCCACCCTGACCTCCCAGCCGCAGTGTGTGTCTGGAACATTTCCTCCAGGGGAGAAGGGGACGATCCGGAGGTGTGGACTGGAGCACAGGGGGAGTCTAGAGGTGAAAACGAATGGGGCCCTCACGCAGAAATGCTACCCCCTGTGCACTGCAGGTTTCGTTGTACGTATTGGCTTATTTGGTCCTCACAAGGGCCTCTGAGATGGGCACTATGGTTTGCATTTTCAGGTGTCCAGACAAGAGCCAAACCCAGGCCCGTCTCCACCAGAGCCTATGCCTGTAACATGGACTGGTTAGTATAAATCTGATCTTTTTAATGTCCTGGTATTTTCTTGGTTCATCTCCTTTAGTTTTACTTTTTTTTTTAAAATAAAGTCTAATGTCAAATTTGTCATGTTGTCATGCTTAAACGAGGTAATCTATCCAGTCCTCACACAGCTCCTGGCACATAGAAGGCACCCAACAAAAGCTAACTCCCTCACTCTCCATTCTCCTGGAAAATGCCAGGCTTTCTGACTCCATCGTGCTCATGAGAACAAAGTGCATTTTGGCCTTGGTCGTGTGTAGGCCAGGGTATTAAAGGGAGAGCACCAAGAGGGAGGCATTGAGAGGAGAAGGTGACCCCTGGGGAGTCCAGATAGAGAGCTGTCTGTCCTCCACCCCCAGCCACCTCTCGCCTTTGCTAAGACCTTCTAGGACTCCGGACTTGGCTTCCCTGGTAATGGCATTGGAAAGGGGACACCTCCCTCTGCAAGGTACTCACCTCCAGGACCCTGTGAAACCAGGACGAGTCCTGGCCAGGTAAAACCTGGAGGCTGGCAGGTGGCTCATCCTAAACTTGGGTCAAGGGCAGGATTTCTTTCCAGAGAGAACCTTGCCTTACCGCCCTTCATTCCTATCTCAGCCAGTCTTCACACATAACGCGGGCCTCCTGCAAGCCTTTGCCACTCCAGCCTGGCAGGGAGGGGGCGGCAGCAGCACTGCCAGGGGCTGGCAGGGAGGAGACCACCTGGCAACGTCATGGCCGCCTTTTGGCAGGGCCCCGGAAGTGGAGCGAAGCTCGAAGCTCGTGCATTCATTCTTCACTCATTCACTCATTCAGCTGGCATTTGCTGACATCCAACGCAGGACATTTCTCCGGTGTCTGCACGTGAGTCATCTAAGGACATCTAAGTCATCTAAGGTCCAAGCCCGAGGAGCTCACAGCCTAATCAGCTTTAGCAAGGAGGCCAGACGTGCAGCCCCAAGCTCCTCCCAGAGAGACCAACGTCTCCTCTGTCACACAGGAGAGCGGTGAGGCTCAAGGCAAGGGATGTTCCCGGGGTCTCACGTATGTAATGTCGCTTGAGCTCCCCTGCTTTGGGGGGCAGACGGGACGCCATCCCTCAGGGGATGGAAGGCCTCGAGAGGTCCCAGATGGGTGTCTGTGCACGGGACTGGGCTCGGCATCAAGGGGCCCAGCCAGAGACAAGCTGGAAGGCGGGGAGGGACTGAGAGGTGGTGGGGCGGCCCGCTGCCCTCCCTTATCTCCTTTCTTACCTTGACAGTGTCCCTTCCTGACCATGATGTAGCCCTGGTCACACTGGCAGTGGTACGAGCCCTCTGTGTTGGTGCACCGTCCCCCGTGGCACACCCCGGGCTGCTCACACTCGTCTATGTCTGTGAACACACAGGGAAGTCGTGAGTTGGGCCAGCCCTGCAGGGAGTCCTGGGGCTTCTCTCCAGAGGTCAAGGACGCCATGCTGAGGCCCCGGCCGGAAACGCGTCCCAGCGGCCATGATTGAGGGGGGCTCCCACACCAGGTCTGAGACTGATCTAGCTCAGGTCTCTGCAAACCCCTGGGTGCCTTTCTCCCCGGGGACACTACTTTGTGGGGCCCTTGGGGACCCTTAAAGCTGTCTCCTCACCCTGAGGCAAGGGCTGGTCTTGAGGTCAGAGGGCAGTCCAGAAGGCATGATCTGAAGAGGCCAATAAAATCCCCTTCCTGACCCCAATTCACCCTCCAGATGTCTGCTCCTGGAGTTCTTAGGGGCCTTCCCTGAAAGTTAGGGATTAAGCGGCCAGAAAGAGAGCATCTCGGGCAGCTGCGGATCCAGTGAAGTGGTTTATGCCACCGTCCCACAGCGTCCTGGTGCCCTACAGTGGCTCAAAAGCCCGACCGGGGTCATGGCACTCCCCTGCCTACAGCCCTACTGTGGTTCCCTGCCATTTCTGCCTGGCTCGCAGGCCTGCGTGTTTGCTGATCCCCACCCGTCCAGCCACCAAGCCTTTGTTCACACAGACATCTCCACGTGGGGTATCTTTCTTCGCCTCGATGGTCAGCAGAGTCCTACCCCCATTTCAAGGACTGGTTCGATTGATCGGCTCAAGGTGGCTTTGACCACTCCCCATTCCTTGCCCCCACATCATATCAATGGAGGATTTACCTTAGCCCCCCACCCCTCCGGCACTGGTTCAAACTCTTCTCCAGGTCCCTGTGCAGATTAAATGAGATAATCCAAGTGAAGGGCCTAGCACAGTGCCTGCCTGGCACAAGGTAAGCACTGAAGTAACATTAGCTATTATTACTCTGGCATTAAACCCACCCTATAAATTTGATCTCCTAGGCCTGGCATGTGAGATCTTTCATGATGTGGCCCCTGTCTGCTTCTCCCACCTTGGCCCTGCCTCCTAGCCTCAGCCACACAGGACCCGCTTCTGAGCTCAGGCGTGTGATACTCTCTTGCCCCAAGTGGCTTCCTGCCCCCGGGCTTGGCTGTCTCCAACTCATCTCTTAGGAGAGGCGGACCTCTCCCCTCCAACCCCTTTGCCCCTTCCCAGGGTTCCCTTAGGACCCAGCCATTATAGTAACTATTCATTTACTCGATTTTTTTCTCCCCGACTGCTGAAAATGTTCCTTATTATCCTAATGCCCCCAGTAAAGAACCCCCAAAAGTGCTTGTTGCGTGAGTGGAAAACTAACCATTTGTTTATGGACGGTGTTTTTATCTGAGCTGTGCTTTGTAACTCTGCAATGTCCAGCGGAGTCACCGGCAGAAGGCATAAAACGCTTCCCCTGCTCCCAGGCCCTTGCCCGGAGATTCTGCCCAAGCAGCACGGGAACCTGCATTTTAATAACTCTCTGGGCATTCCTGAAAGAACTAGTCCTCTCTTTGAGAAGCTGTAATCCCAGTGGGAGAGGAAACGGAACTCAGAGGCAGAGCCGTGCGTGGGCCCTCAATGAAGAACTCCGGACCGGCGGGGCCGGGGATGGGGCTGAGAAAATGGACTTGCTTTGTGGAGAAAACTGGGCAGGGGAACAGAAAAAACCAGAGCTTAAGGCCCACAGGAAGGTGGACTGCAGATGGATTCAAACAGGCCGTAAAAGGTGAAACTCTAACTTCAGTGAAAGAAAGTGTAGAAGGATATCTTTGTAGCTTAGGGGTGGGGAAGGACTTCTTAACTCAGGCCCCCAAAGCATAAAAAATAAGGCAAAAAGGTGAATTTCTATACATGAGAATTAAGGATTTCTTCTAAAAAAGGACCTGTGGATAAGGTTAGTGGACAGAGGAGGAGAGAGTTGCAATATCTACACCCAGGCAAGTCTCTGGAATGTATAAGGAACTCCCAAGGAGCCACAAGAAAAACCAGCAACTGCTGGAAAACTGAGCAAAAAATAGGAAAGATCAGGAAACCCAACGGCTTAATGTATGAAGAGATGCTCATACTTATTAGTAAAGCAAATGTTTTTAAAAATATCTAATATTCAAATAATTTATATTGATCCATTATTTATACTTATATTAATTTTAATTCCAGAAATGGTTATAATCTATTAATTAATTATATAAGCTAATGAAATAACTCATACGTAATTAAATAATGAGATGCTGCTTTGTAAGATTGGCAAGATTTAGCAAGTGGGTGTTTACCCTGAGTGAGGTCCCAGCAAGTGGCAGCTGAGCCCCGCCGGGAGAGGCAAGGGCAGCTGACCTGGGGCCCCCTCTCCAGCTGCTGGGGGCAGCAGAGACATCCCAGCCCGGTGACCCCACTCCCTGCCACAGCCACTGCTTGTCCCCAGCCAGCGCCCCAGGCTGGGCCTCTAACCTCTAACACCTGCCGATGCGACGAAGCCCAGAGAAGCCCCCTGCCCCAGCCTCTCCCCTCAGGACCCCCAGGCTGTTCGGAGCCGCGCTGCCGAGTCCCGTCCCAGAAAGCCGGCTCAGAGCTCTGGCCGCCCTCTGCTTACAGACCTCCCCTGCCGCTCACCCCCTGCACGACGGACGACGGACAGTGTCCAAACACTTGAGCCAGGCACCCCAGGCCTCACCTCCTGGGCTCGGCCCCTGCCACTTCCTCCTGAGACCCCACGCTCCAGTCACGCCGGATTTATCATTACTCCCCGAGCGCGACAGGCTCGTTCACCACGCTGCTCTCTGGAGAAATGGTTCCCTTTCCCGGGAATACTCTCTGCTTCCTTCATTCCCTCGCCGCGCGGAAGGGAGCGTGTTGGAAGCCAACCAAGCACGCTTTGGGGCCAGAATGACTTTGATTCTGTTTCTAGCTCTGCCACAAGTAGCTGTGAGGCCCCTGGGTATTGCGCTTCGCCTCTCTGAGCCTCAGTTTACTGAACTAGAAAATGGGGCAAGGCTTTCTACTGCCTGGGGGTGGGCTGATGAGCTTGACGGGATTAAGGGCTTAGGTCAGTGCCCGCATACCGAAGTGCCCCCAAAATGCTGCCTGGGACCCTTCCGCACCAGCCCCAACACTCCCTCAGCGATCGCGCCTGCACCCTTCCACGGAGAACCAGCGGCTTCCTCACCTGGATCCCACTGTACCATGTGCCCACACCTGACTCCCTGCAGGAGCCCAGAGCTTGCCCGGCGCCTGGCTCGTACGGGCTTACTGCTTGGTGCGAATGACGGCCACGTGTCGTTCCCCCGCTCTGATTAGGTTAGCTGATTTTCTCCTCTACTCCCCTTTCCTCCATATGAGGTGAGGGCACCTGCATGGCCTTGGTCTCTGCAGACCAGGACCTGGGGGGCCATGGTAATGAGAGGACACCCAGCTTCCTGATCTCCAGGAGGGGACTGTGAGTGAGCGCTGGGCTGCCCCAGTCGGACCCAGCCACGTGGGTGTCAAGGACAGCGGGGCCATCCTCCGGGTGAGGCTTCCGGCTGGGTTGTGCACCATAAGGCGCTGCTTGGAAAGTGCTGCCTCACATCCTCCATGAGCTCATTCATAAAAATGTACGCGGAGGCCGTGTATCTCGGTGCAGATGCTGGATATTCAAGGATTTGGGTTGGAAGCCGCTTTGCCAGGGCCCTGTGCGGGAGCCACGCCTCCCCGGGGAAGCACGAAGACTTGCAGGCTCTTGAGCTGCAGAGGACCCTCTTGCAAAGGCACTCCTGCTCCCCTGTCTGCCAGGAGTCCCAGCTGATGTCCTCACACGTAGCCCTCCTTACCCAAAATGGAAGCAGCTCTTAGTCACTCAGGATTTGGGACTAGGCTTTTAGTTTTCATCTCCAGCCATGTCCCCTGACCCCCCTCACGCTCTCAGCTCCAGCCACACCTCTTTGGGGCCTTGGTGAACATTGCTATCTTTCAGGTTTGAACCTCTCCTTCCAGTCTGGTCTCAGCGTAGGGGTCAGCTTCCACTCAGGTCCAGGTCAGAGCCCTGAGTCTCTGTTCTCACAGCCCCTGCGCTCCACACACTGCGGTGCAGTGGCTGGGTGCTGTGAATGCCTGGACCCTCTTCCACCTCAACACTTGCATGGGGTCCTGGGCCCATCCCAGGGATGCAGGCAGGCTCGCTTACCTTGGCATTCCTGTGTGGTCCCTGAGGTGGCCAGCGTGTAGCCAGGGTAGCAGAAGCAGGAGTAGGAACCCACTCGGTTGACGCAGCGCCCTCTTCCTGCGCAGGGGTCCCTCAGACACTCGTTGATGTCTGAGCAGAGGAAGGTGGGGAGGGAGGTCAGTGGGACCTTTCTTTGGGCCCCTGTCAGCAACCTGCCCATGCTAGGAACTGGACAGGGGATGGTGCTGTGGGTCAAGGAGGGGATGAGGGAGTAGAGGAGGCCGGGGAGATGAAAAATCTCTAAGGCTGGGGTCACGAAGTCTGCTCATAGGGCCTACTCAGGCACCAAGGGCCTGGGGCAGTGGCTCAGCACTTCCTCCCTGCCCCATGTCCCCCCCCCCCAGCGGCCCCCTGATCACTTCCTTTCCTTCAGTGGAAAGGAAACAGTGGATGTTTCTCTCTTGTGTCAAATTCTTGAGGGATGGGGATCGGTGGAGACATTTCCAACTAGGGTGGGCCTTGGTCTGCTCCGTAGGCAGCAACGTGGCTAGTTGGGGCGGGGGGGGGCTGATCTCAGAGCTGAGTGCTCCAGGCACTGGTCAGGGGGCCCTGGGGTGGCTTCCCACTCTCCCAGAGTCCTGGAGACTCATCGGACAGTGCTCCCAGAGTCTTGTCTCCCCAAGGTTAAGGTAGGCTCTGTCCACGGAGCTAGTACTCTTCTTCAACTCATTGACCACACAGCACCGCGTGGGCCTTCTGCTGCCTGGACGCTTGACTCTGTTCCCCACCGCTGAGTGGGCCCAGGGCGCCCTGGGGCGTTACCTGTGCAGTAGGCCTGGCTGGGGTGCGGCTGGTAGCCGGGGCTGCAGATGCATCTGTATCCATCTGGGAGGTTCACGCAAGTGCCGGGCCCACAGATGTTGGTGGCTCCGGCGGCACATCTGTCGATGCCTGTGGGAGGCAGAGCAAAGCAAAGGTTATGGTGGGAGTGAGGACAGACGAAGGCTGTGGAGTAGGATGGGGAGAGTGTGAGGGGCAGGGCGCAGGGGCCTCGGAGGACCCCCAGAAGCCTCCATTCTTGGCTGGACCCTCCCATATCCATGTTAGCATGGCCTTGTATAAAACCCCATGGCACCCCTCCCAGGACCCCAAGTCCCAGGATAGAGCTCCCAGTAGCGTGTCCCTTTGACTAAGACCCAGTGGGCTCCCCTGGCCCATGTCCTAGCAAAGGGCCTCCCCAGCTGAGGCCTCCAGCCTGCCCTCTCCCTGAATAAGGGCATGGCTCTCACCCACAGTCCCCAGAGCTTCCTGTCCCCTTCCCCCAGGCACACAGAGCTGGTAAGGATGTTGAGGGACACCTGCCAGAGGGAGAGGAGAGGGGGACTGGGGCCAACTGAGCGGGGCCTTGAATGCCGTGTTGAGATAGGCCTGTGAGAAAGGGGGTCATGCAAGGTGGGGTACGATCAGAGCTATCTCAGAAAGACCATGCATCTTGCCATGCCGTCTTGCTCAGAAAGGCAGCAAGTGGCTGATGGACCGGGCAGGAGGCACAGGGGGCTCTTAGAAACCCGTTGAAATAATTCACAGGGGCTGCTCTAGGTGGTGGTTATGGGGTAAAAAGTGGAGAGACATGCTGAATTCAGGAACGGTTTGTCGACATGCCCGGACTCAGCACTGAGACCGCATAGAGGCTAGCTTTTTTGAACTGTGTCCTCAACACTAGAAAAGTGCCTGGTGCTTAGCATGTGCTGACTGAACATGTGATCGGATATGTGAGGGGCACTGGCAGCCTTGTGTCTGCCCTGAGGTCTTTGACTAAGCCCACCCGCCTAGGGCCCTCCTACCCTGCCCCATGGCACTGCGGTAACTCCGGAGACCCAAGGGAAGGGACAAGGCCTGTGCTGGTCCACAGCAGGGCCTCACAGTGTTCGCCAAATTGGCCTGTTTGCAAGGGTACCCTGTCCCCAGCCTGGCGCCAAGCTTGCGTTAGCCCAGGGGGCTTGTGGGGACCTCCACCTGGTTCTAAATATCCTCCCAGAAGGGTAAGGTTGGGGGAAAGCAGGGGAGAAGAGGGATTAAGCTGTGGGTGGTGACTGCGAGGGAGGATTCTGTCCCCCCCACGTAGCTGAGAGCTGCCGCTGAGCCTCGCCTGGGCTTTTTTTTTTTTT